>BLKM01000554.1:570419-785167 GCA_013340265.1 Coptotermes formosanus | reverse complement strand
CATACCCAAGCCCACTCTCGCCCCCCCCCCCCCCCCCCCCAATGATACACAGGCTGCTTGGTTTCATTTTACCAAGCCCAACGTCTATCCCTTTCATTGATATTTCTTTTTTAAGTATGGTAAAATTCAAGATCTTAACAGACCTTCCGTACAGGAAATTTCCTGACACATCTTGTTTTTGAGGGCCCACAGGCCTATGTGTCATACGTCTTTGAGTTTCAGAGGAGTGAATACACTCCTTTGAAATTGGATAGGCGATTTCTGGCTGTCACTCAGTTACAAAAGAGCATATCTGTTTCGGATTTTCACAGCTTAGAACACCTTCCTGTTTACATCTCGTTGACTCTGATAAAGTGATACAATTTGTCGTGCGTTCCACTGACTGCTTTGTTGTTTTGGCAGCTGTGGTGGAATGTGCTAACTGCACATCTCTGTTGGTTCACATAGGCAAGCTGGCTCTAGCATTTGGAAAAGACGCAGGTCTATGTTTGAAGTGGCTTTGCCGTCTGCAGAGGAGAAAGGAACTTTCGAGTTCGCTCATTCTTCGGTAAAAATCAAATCGGCCTTAAATAAACTTAGCATTTTCATTTCAAGGACCTACGTCATTCCAGTTCGGTGGCGCAGTAAAGCTAAAAAAATGCAAAATCTTTAAGACACAAGAAATAGTCAAAAACGCTCACATTTTTGCAGAAGTAAAGGAAAGAATCCCGGACGCGAATTTTTCTGTCGATAAAGAGGATATGCCGCTGGATAAGAGGACGTTTGTTAGCCCTAGCTTATAGACTTCTATTTGCACTGGAAATCTGGATAGGCTGTATACTGAGCATTCATTCCTTATCTGAAACCTGTATTAACGCAGGTGTACGAAGCAGAGTGGTGGTGGGGTAGTCACATGATTACGTCTTGGGTCGCCATTGGTGCGTTCGCTCTGCGACTTCATTTTTTTTTGCAGTAATGCAGCGGCGGATCGTTTTTAGGCCGTCCTCGTCACTGCTTTACTCCCCTATGAAAGCGGCCGGGGCGTGAAGCTGACCATTTACCTCCGCCTGACGCCGAGGCTGAGAGTGTGTGGGCTTACACCTGTACTCCAATCACATGCCTTCATGACATGCACCGAGACAACTTTACCTTTCACTTGAAGATCCTTTGATTTTTTCAGTATTTAATAAATCACACAATGAGTTTATTACCCACATGCCTCGAAAATAAAAATTAGCAGACACAAAGGAGTAATTTGACTGACGGTTTTGTGTGGCCCTAAAACGTGGCTTCTGTTATAACCGGAGAAAACAGCAAAATACTCAGAAAAACATATATAAAACACAAATACCAACAAATGTACTATATTTACGAAGAGACACTCTCATACCATATTACATCATATCACCCAACATGTTTCGATGTTAATCCATCATCTTCAGGGGTACATTTTTACCATTGTCTTCACAAGATCAAAGCATACGTTCACTGTCCAATAGTGATGTCATAGCACAAGTACGTGTCTCATGAAGTCTTATGTAGATTAAAACTCACTAAAATACACTAAAACTTTAACAACCTTGTACAACCCACAAGTTAGCATATTGTGATGTGCAATCGTGTTTAAGTTCTTGATCGTGTATAACAGTACGTCACATATATTGACGTGGTGAAATGGAGCAAACATAGGATTGCTGTGTAGTTAGGTGTGCAATATAGTTCACGTACTGTCATACACGATCAAGAACTTAAAGACGATTGCACATCACAATATGCTAACTTGTGGGTTGTACAAGGTTGTTAAAGTTTTAGTGTCTTTTAGTGAGTTTTAATCTACATAAGACTTCATGAGACACATACTTGTGCTATGACATCACTATTAGACAGTGAACGTATGCTTTGATCTTGTGAAGACAATGGTAAAAATGTACCCCTGAAGATGATGGATTAACATCGAAACATGTTGGGTGATATGATGTAATATGGTATGAAAGTGTCTCTTCGTAAATATAGTACATTTGTTGGTATTTGTGTTTTATATATATATTAAAATGCGCGGTGAAAGCAATATAAAAATATTCGGAAAAGCATCTGACGTAAGACGTAAGTGGAAAAATACACCTGTTAAATGTCGCCAAGTACTGTTAATTAAGGTACTGACATAAAGTATTTCATAGGATGGACGTGTAGTTACGATGGAAAGAACAAGAATGCGTGGTTTTGTGGATAAACGTCTTGTGAAGCATATTTATGACAGGCCTAAAAAGAAACGGATGTATGAAATTTGATTTGTGGTTTACTGTACGGCACTGTCCCTATCTCAGACTACGTAACGTCGAAGGTTAGACGTTTGGTGAACGATGAAATGGAAAGTATTTGGCAGCCAACTGTTGTCCTACGAGATATTACAATCCTGGCATGCGTCTGGAATAACGGAAAAAACCACGAAGGATTTCAGTCAGGATAGACGATGACTCGAAAGCGATTAGAGCCAGTTACTTCCCGAATGCTAGCCTGTACGTGCGTCACGTCTTCATATTTCCATCTTTGTTCATCGTATGTACTGTAATTATCACAAGCCGCCAATGCAAAACTAAAGCCCTACTGACAGACAAGAACGACATCTTTCGGGGTGAATAGAAATTAACCCTCCAACTTACACGATTGCTGAACCAGTGGCGACAGAGAGCTGTTGACACCTGTCGGAAGTGGACGCACGCCTGCCTGCCCTGTATTTTGCAGGAAGAGCAGTAATTTTTTTATGCATTTGAACAGATTTTGTTTCAGTAAGTAATGTTAAATAGGCGACTTGCAAATATATATCACTTGATGTTAACTAAGGTGAATTTATGTTTAAATTAACCATTAAATAGCAACAAGAACGAGTAGTGAATTTCGTGACCATTTTAGCGTAATTAGACAAGACAGTTGATTACCTGACGAGTTCCGAACAAAATTCTTATTCAGAAGTTAATACGCACTTTTTCGCGAAGTTTAAAGATCACGCCACATTTTTGAGGCTACAGGTAGATGTTAAATGTATGAGGTGCATGAAGTAACATGCAAACGCTAGTGGACGTCTTTGACTCCAAGTTCATGGCGCCAACTTAATTGTAAGAGTAATCCGGTATGTAAAGTTACACATTAAGAATTATAATATTCTATTAAGTGAATAATAATTATCCAAACGTGTGTATTATAATTCCAAAGGTTCGTTTGCAAGTGATAAATACGAAAATTGGGTTGCACACATCATAGCCGGTGGGCGCTTCATGAAAACGGCTCTCGACATCTTGGATTTCAACTTCATGCTGCCAAACCAAAGAGCACAGTGATAGGTCTATAATATTATACATTAACAATTATAATATTCTATTACATTCATAATAATTTTCAAAACATTATTAGAATTCCAAATCTTAGTTTGCTCGTGACAAATACGAAAAGTGGGTTGCACACATCATAGCCACGTGGCGCCTCATGAAAACGGCTGTCGACATCTTGGATTTCCAGCTTCTTGGCACCCATACAAATATTACAGTAATCTATCTGAGTAATAATATTGTGAATTAAGAATTACAATATTTAATCAAGTTCGTAATAATTTTCCAAATATTATCATCAGCGTTTTAGAGGTAAGTTTGTCGGTTACCAGGAGTAAGACGAATGTGTTGTGAGCTTCATAGCCATTTTGGCATCTCATGCCAGCGCTTGAAGAAGACATCTTGGATTTTCAGTCTCCTGACGCGCATGCAAGTGTTGCAGTAATCCGGACTGTTAACAGTGGCCGTTTTTACTCTCAGAGTTACAATGTTATAATGATTGTGCAGGCGTTAGTCAGAATTACAGGAGTAAGTGTTTGGTGATTACAAATACGAAAAATGGGCTGTACATTTCGTAGAAATTTCGAGGCCTTTATGACTATACAAGACAGTGTGCGGTGTTCTGAACGGAATGCATATTCTGAGGTTAGTGGCTACGTGTTTTACAAATCATACTGATCTCTTACAGAAGCAGCACTATTCGTTTTACGTGCTGAATAAATTCACGTAAAGCCTTCGTGAAGCAAGTGCTTATAGTCCATTCCGGATTTACAAAGTTCACGTCGCCGAGACAAACATCCCGTTATTTTTGGATTACAAATTTGTATATTTATGATTACTACATTTTCAAGGTTCACAGTCATTTATTTCGGAATTTTGTAATTTTAGGGGCCAGTCTATTAGTGACAAAAGTTGCTTACTTCATGTTTACAACATACGTAATGTAACCCAATACTTTCCTTGTAAAATTGTAGCCACTCATGTGTTAAATATTATCACTGTCAGTGTTTTGTTGTATTGCAGTCACTCTGCATTAACTTATAGTTCGAAATTTAGGAACTAAAATGCTTGTTGGTTTCCAGTATAACAGTCTGAAATGAATACATGGAGATAATTAAATAATTATGTATAGAAAAGAAGGCTTGAATTTTCAATGTAGAGTAACAATCTAAATTATATCATTGGCACTGGGGTAAACGGGTAGGGTAAACGAAGCGCAAAAAATGCTAAGTAATTTTATCTTTGATATTTATGAATCAACACCACTTACTTATGTTACAAAGCAGGTGCTCCTAACAGTGTTTTAAACATAACTGAAAAATCTGTTCACTGAAGGTAAGTCAGATGGACAGTGTACGCATATTCATACAAAAAATAACTGATTGAAGTTAATACAGATGTAGCTGTAATACCCATTTCGACATGGTATCAAGTCCGAAACATTCCATTTTAGGCGTTATTTGCGGAATAAACGAGAACGTTTTTCGTAAAGACGACGTCTGTCCTTCTGTCTGCCGGTCCTTGTGTGATCCAGTATCAGCAACTAAAGTATTTGTAGGATTTTTATGAAATTTAGTGCGGGAGTTCTTGATGAAACGTCGAGCAAACGCGCGTTTCGTGCAAGTCGGCTCTATGGCAGCTATAATTAAGGACGTAAAAATTTCTACTCAGTTTTGCCATATTTCTGAAACGATTTGGATCGAATTTTTACAGATCTCCACACGGTACCGTTTAGCGTTTGTACTTTTCGTACAAATTGATGCAGGTTGTGAATGATATTTTTGTCTACCTTTTCTACACTTTTCATCTGATTTGTATAAAATGAGGTAGAGAATATATTCACAAAAATTTATTTAGTGTTTCTGAGTTTCATTAAGATCGTCACACAATGAAACACATTATTTATACCTACTTGTGGGCAATCCGAATTTCTATCCGTGTTTTCTACATTTATTTTCCGATTTGGCTGAAATTCAGTGCAAGATATCTGCAGAAAACACTGCTAGCATTTGTGAGTCTTTTGAAAATTCGGCGCTGGGAAGGCCGTGTTTTTTTATTAATGTAAATTAAATTTATGCCTATACCGTGAGATAGTAACGGTCTCTTGAGAAAGTAAAGAAAGCCTTGACAAAGTGTGTGTACTAGCTCACGCAGTACACAGTTATCAGTCTTGTTGTGTCACAAATTACTGTGGAGGAAATACAACTAATGCAGGCTGAACAATTAATATTTGATACTCAAATACAGAATGGCAGATTCTGTAGTTATTAAACATGTTTAGGATTATTTAGTGCAGGGTATTTTTACCTTTTACTTGTCCCTTACACAACAGTAATCATTATTTTCAATATTCCTTTTGAATTTGCGAAGCTTCATATTTTTGTGTCTCTCATTCATTCCTTTCCGAATACTACGTGAAATCAGACACAGCAGCAGCCTTTTCCATCCGTTGATATTCTACGTAACTCATCTGTTAATACAGTGTGTTCCAAAATTTGTGTTTCCTGCAGTGTCTTGTTAAATGTACTATTGCCAACGTTAAAAATTTTTCTCATTATTATTACTTAAATTCAAAATTGGTTATCTTGATGTGAGTCTTTTGAAATATTAAATTTATCACTAGCCTTCTGCCGTTTGTCCAGCCTATGATACACGGTTCAATACTGTATGCTGCTGCTTGTTTAGACCTAATTGAACCGTATTGTGCTTCAAACATTCTGTTCATTATATAAATAATTTGACAAAGCAGTTATCTTTGAGAAGCCGATTGTCGGCCAGCTAGTGGAGAAATTCGCTGCACTTACGAAACCCGAATCTTCATAGATGTATTCACAAAACCCCACCCTTTTCCAAACGCGTACTGAGCCAGACGAATTCAGTCTACATAGTTACATCCTATTTCTTTAGATCCATTTTAGTGTTGTCTCATATACACCTAGATCTTGCAGGCTTCTTATTTCCCTTCTTTATGTCAGTGATCCGGGTATATTCCCTTTGATTCATGAAAGAAAGCCCTGTTCTCCCATTCATTCATACCGTTTTACATAATTCACGTGATTATGCCACATTTCTGAGAATTTGATCTGTTGTGGGCATTCAAAGCAATAATTTCCATTTGTAATTAAGACGTACATAAGCGTCTTTGACGACTGGATTGCTGTTTTAAATATTCTGCGCGCTTCTTTTATCAATATATTGTCTCCAGGTTTTCTGCAATGCTGTGTGTTAACTGTGTTATTGCTAATGTTTATACCTCTGTCAGTTTTCATTTTAAAGTGTGTGTGACTTGTGTTGTCAAACATCACATTTAATCTAATGCAGGTCTTGCTCAGTTTGCCCGGCGTACAATATATTTTGCAAAGCTGTTTGATGCTGCTCTTTATTTGAACCACATTATAATTCAAGCAGGCCTATTCTATTCTTTCTATAACTAACTGGACGGAGCAGAGCTCTTCATGATGCGGTTTTATCCAGCCATCCCTTACTTTATTCTTTGCACACCCAAACAAGTGACTCAGCTCCCTGTTCTCGTGTTTGTGTATTTATCATACACAGAATTTGTACAGGTGTATAACTCTGACTATATACACTCATACATATTTATTGTCGTACTGTATGTATATTCAGGATAGCGTATCATTAGTTATTCCAATTTGTTTTTCTTGTCAAGATTTATTTACACCTATTTGGTGTCTTCCGGTACACAGAAGAAGACTGGTCGTAGCCTGACACGTGTTTTGTTTAGTGTCTTTAAGCAAGTGACCCAGTACCTCAAAAAATGGAGATTTTCGAGGTTTTGAACCTTTTTCTGCTGAAGGCGTTTAAAAACAGCTGGTTTAGTAAGACTAGTCAGTGCAAAATTTCATCAGAGCTGGTTGCGATATCTGGCCCGCAGACAGAAGAAAAGACACGATATAAGTAAAGAACGCCTGTATCAATCACGGTGCTGTTTTTTCGTTCAACCAAAATATTATGGTTCCCATTCGTGTTAAATTTTGCACCCCTCTGTATTACAACCAATACGGTAAGGTGAAGTTTTTTTCTGTGGTGCTACAGCCCAACTCGGGCCTGGGCCTCCTCATAGTTCAGGTTTCTAGGTCACACACACACACACACACACACACAACACCCGGTAGGATTCCTCTGGACGAGTGATCGGCCCGTCGCAGAGGCCGCCACCTACACAACAAACAAGAGAGGAATGTCCATGCTGTCAGCGGGATTCGAACCCGCGATCTCAGCAATCAAGCTGCCACGAACCTTAATATCTGAGGCGGCACGGCCACCGTGATGGGCGGTACCGTGAAGTTATACATTTAAAATCATAAGAAAAAACGTTCCGAGTCAGACAGCAGTCCTACGTGTGTAACATTATAAGAGTTTGGTAGTCCTTCCCTCTTCTACCTACTTGTTCACAGCAGGTGTAGAGGGTTTTGATTTTTCACTTGATCACACTCACACACACACCACAGTCGGTAGGACTCCTCTCGACGAGGGATCGGCCCGTCGCAGAGACCTCCACCTGACAACACAAACACTGTTCAAGACAAACATCCATGCCCCCGGTGGGATTCGAACGCACGATCCCAGCAAGCGCTCGGCCGCAGACCTACGCCTTAGACCGCGCGGCCACTGGGATCGGCAAAAGTATAACAGTAATATTTAAAAACGACACACAAGCAGTTTCTGTTAATCAGACGCAAGCAGCACCGCTTTGCTCCCACTCCCTCCTAGCGCCAAGGTCAACAATGGGTGGAGCTACACCTCTGTGCCTGTTTGGCGTGTTACGGGATAGCCTGTCCCACTATGCCACCATTATGATAAGTTTAAAACTTTAAGAACATATTTAACCCTTTAAAGACGAAGCGTATCTGTTTTATATAAGAACTCAGTGCGTACCGCGCTGTAAACACTCTCCACTTCGGTTATAACAACCAATCCCTTAATCTTTTATAAGGCAAAAGTTGCTGTTTGTTCTGAGATCCGTACAAAACACATAAACGCAATGTGAGCACCACGTAGATTTTTTTTACCGTTATACCTGGTCGTATGTAAAGTTACCGCTAGGCTTTAAAAGGTTAAAGCCATGTGACAGAGAGACACGACATCTCTGCCTAGGCCACGTCTCCACCCTCACAGTAAAAATTATGTCGTATGTATAGTGACGTCACAGTTTGATATAGAAAATATTTAATGGCAATTTCCACGTATGATCGTACAAATTTATAATCTACCTACACGACTAATCCACTTACACTAACAAAACTAACCCTTGTTTATTATTCTGGTAGTGGGTTCCTATCTGTTCTTGTGCATGGCCGACAGACACTAATAAACACAATTTGTACGTTCATATGTGCCAATTGACATGCGCTGGTAGCGTTAATTTCGGACGAACGAAATATTTCAATTGCCCTTGTCAAAAATCCTTCTCGTACACGCGATACTTGAACATATTTGGACTTTCTTTACCGACACGTAATGATTTCGGGAACGCTGGTCTTCCTTACAACAATTTCGCCCCCACTGTGGTGTGCGGGAAATCTGCAAGATTTATTTTAAACCAATCCCAATATTCAAAACATCGGAATGATAAATTCCACATAACGAAAAGTTTCAGAAACGTAATCGTTTAAGACAATGTTTCTTGCGTGACGCACATCTCTCAGTTGCTTCCTGTAAGCGCGCTGTCCAGATTTCTTGACGCATGCGCGCACACAGACACACACACACACACACACACACACACACACACACATATATATACACACTTCTTCCATATTGTGCTTAAAACTTCAACAACGTAACCCCTGATCAGGGTTTTATCGTGGCTTTTGTCATGAAATACATCGCTCGCAATTACCAAGACAAAACTTCAACAAAGGAAATAATCACAGCCTCTCAGTAAGGCGCCCTTTGCTGTCCCAAGCTCTTTCAGTAGTAAATAGGAATGCAAAATACGGAAATTTTGAATACCGAATCCCCAAGCGTCGTATGTGGTACTGATATAATCCTGTTTTCTCAGTAACAACTGTTAACGTCCGTCCCACTTTCACGAACACAACCGCCGTTATGGCGATCTGGGTTACACCGGACATTGTCGTGATCTGCTTCAGTAAAAACAGGCATCATAAAAATGTTTCATAAAATATTAATACGTATAGAACACCCCCTCCCAAAACGAAAAGAAGGGTCCTGCCCTTCGGAAGTTTAACATTCTTTTTTTCAGTAAGAGTTACATGTCTAAATACTTATCAAAGAGAAATGAAAGCAGACACACAATCTGCAGGCGTTTGGTGTTACATTCAGGGTCTGTATCAGTTACCTCACTGCAAGGAAGCAATATGACATGATATAGGGTCTCACAAAACACATTTCCCGAAGAATGTTTCGCTGTTATCTTCATCTTTATCGTTATCTTAATGAAAAGTTACCAGTAGAAATTTCCACTAAAATTAATAATCACAGCCTCTCTATATGGCATTCTCTGTCACCCCGTTGTTTGTAGTCTTCTTGCGCATTTACCAACGTAACGCATCATCATACTTCGTACGTGCTGTCAGCTGATACAAGGGTGCTCACGGCCTTCTTCAGTCAGAACTACATAAATAAAACTTTATCTAATGTCAATGAACACTGCTTCCTGATATGACGTTCTCTAATATCCTCAGTTTTCTTTCTTTTCTTCAGTAACAAATTTCAGTACAAACTTCAGTATATGTTAGTAAGAAAACGCACTACATACGGGCCTCTGCATTTTCTTCAATTTTTTGTGACTGTCTACGGTAAGAATTTCCAACGTCAATTTCGACAAGTATTAAACACGCTCTCTGCGCATGGACTTCCTTTCTATTCTCGGTTTTGTCGTGGTTTTCTTCAGTAGCGATTTCAAATATACGACGTTTTCCAGCGTTAACAAGCTGCGCACCGCGAACTTTGCCATGATCTGCAGTAACAAACATAAACTCATTAAGACGGTGTGAGCAGAGTGTCCACACCGGACGCCACCTCTTGTTTTGTGGTTCCTCACAATGTAACTGTGTGGTCTGGATTTATCTGACTCAACGCCAGTTTCTATAAGGGGGGCTGGCAATGAACCTTCGGGTTCCATAAAATGCAGAAAATCTGTCGACTATCTGAGGGTCCATTGACTTCTAATGGAGAATTCCGCTGCATCAGACTACTTATGTAATTAATATACTGTTTAAAACACAAAACGGCTCAATCAGACCTACAAAAGCAGCAGCATATATTACTGAAAATCGTATCATAAGCTGGGAAAACCGGAGAAGACTAATGTTAGGTTGAATGTTTCACGAGACACAGATTAAGTTACAAAATTTTCGAATTGCGGTAATAATAATGAGACAAAATTAGTTATGTTAAAGATAATACACTTAACAAGGCATTGCAGGAGGCAAACTCCGGTACGGATTGTGCTAAGAGATATAGAATATCAACAGATGGGGAAGGCTCTTGTTGTGCCTGTTTTCTGGTAATATTAGGGAAAGAATGAACGAGAGCACAAAAATATAAAGCTTCCAGATTTAAAAAAATTGAAAATAATAATTGGTATTGTGGTGTAAGTGACACGTAACAGACAAAAATACTGCACGTGAAATAATCCAATATGTATACATATATGTATTAACTGCGATATCTGCCATTCTGTATTTGAGTATTAAGTGTTAATTGTTCAGCCTGCATTAGCTGCATTTCCACCACAGTAATTTGTGACACAACAAGACTGTTAACTGTGTACTCCGTGACCTAGCACACAGATTTTACTAAGGCGTTCTTTACTTTCAAGATGCCATAAATATTTCACGGTAAACGTTTACACTTCCTTTACATCACTAAGAAGAATACAGCCTTCCCTGCGTCGAATTTCACGGAACTTAAAAATTCTCAACAGTATTGTCTTCACATATCTTATACCTAATTTCAGCCACACGGGACAATAGATGTGGAAAGTGAGGACCAAGTTCCATGTATGCCTATAAACGTAGTATGTTTTTCACTGCACCGATTTTCATGAAACTTGCAATAACTGAGTACATTTTTTGGATATCTGCTATATCGAATTTTATCCGAGTCCGATGGGAAGTGCAAAAAATAGGGCAAAAGTTCAAACTTATTTAAATAATATTAAATTTAATTCCGATTATCTTTTCAAAAACATTTCCTCATCAATTGCGTATGTTCTCTTCATGTTTACCTATCCAAGCCAAAGCCCTTCCTTCCTTCCTTCCTTCCTTCCTTCCTTCCTTCCTTCCTTCCTTGGCGCTACAGCCTGGGGTGGGCTTTGGTCTCCCTCACAATTGATCCCCATTCTTCTCTTTTCCGTATCTTCTCCCACCATCTTTTAACTTGCATTTTTTTTCAGATCTTCTATATCCTGCATCCCTCTTTTCCCAAGCTAAAGTAGCCCAACGTAAACGTATTAATTTTTCTACCCTACTATTACTCGATATAGCTGCATTGCAAATTTGAAAGTACGTCAGTTTAAGTGAGCCTCAATCTGTTTTTGGCCAGAACACTTTGTTTTCCACGTGTGTTCACAGTCACTGTTGTTTTCTTCGATCACAACGCGCTGTTACGTAGCCTTACAAACAGCTTTATAACAGGCTGGTGTATAGGACCAAAATTAAGTAGCGTCTAAATTTTCTAAATCGTTCAATTTAAAATTAATTAACTGGTATATGTGATACCAGATATTACCATCAGATGTCCATTGCATCAAGAAAATTAGACGTTTGTTACATTACAAAACTTTGGTTACAACTTGACACCGATGTGTATATAGGGATATCTAACACAATTTCTTCAATAAAATGGCATAAATATTGCTACATTTTATCGTATTATGTGCAGCAGTAGTTATGGCAAATAGTTACTGTCCCACGAAATTACTTCGTGTATTGACATGGCACTGTAATTTGCCGAAAATTTGGACACGATCTCTGAAGGGTCTAGATTACATTCAGATAAAACAAGAGAATTTCAAAGAAAATGGAAAAATGTGTTAACACAAAGAATTTATTTACGGGACGGAAATTAGGGCGAGCCTAGCAATTATGGACGGTTATCTTTATTACCAATCTTGGTGAAAATACATTCAGCAATACTAGCTGACAAACTACGGAACTGGCTATTGTACTACCAGGGAATGACTGCTATTCAAGCGGAATTTGTTGAAAGTAGGAGAGTGGGTGATACTTTTTTTATCGAAACACGTGTAGACAAATGGAGGTTCAATACACTGGTGCTTTGTGGATTTCGAGAAGGAATGCCACTATATTGATGGGGAAGCCATATGTTTCAAAACGAGAAAAACAGGGGTAGGTGAGGACGTGGTACTCTGCATAAAATAACTGCATAAAAAATAAAAGAAATTGTGAATTCCGGAGACAAAAAAGCATCCAGTTTCTTCTCGCAAATAAAAGGCATAAGACAGGGATTTTGCTTAAGTGCCTGCTTATTTAATATTTGTTAATTATATTGTAGAATTTGTTGAGGTTGAAAGACTTCATGCCGTGGTGATAGGAGGATTAATTATTTTTATAAATAATACTGCAGAATGTGTTGGTACAGAAGGGGCTTCATGCCCTTTGATAGGAGGATTATTTTTATAAATAATACTGTAGAATGTGATGGTACAGAAGAGGCTTCATGCCCCTGTGATAGGAGGATTAATTATTTCTACAAATAATACTTTAGAATGTGATGGTACAGAAGGGGCTTCATGTCCCTGTGATAGAAGGATGAATTATTTTTATAAATAATACTGCAGAATGTGTTGGTACAGAAGGGGCTTCATGTCCCTATGATAGGAGGATTAATTATTTCTACAAATAATACTTTAGAATGTGATGGTACAGAAGGGGCTTCATGTCCCTGTGTTAGGCGAATTAATTATTTCTATAAATAACACTATAGAATATGTTGATATAGAGGAGCTTCGTGTCCCTGTGATAGGACTAAACATTTCAGTGCTGATATTAAATCTTTCTGTCGAATGTGAGAAATTGCGAGGTCTAGTAATTAATACATTATGAGGGAAAATATCTCTGTGGCAGGCAGGGTGGCAGTGTGTGGTTCGTGAGGTTAATTTCGTGTGTTTGTGATATTTTCCTAGTGGATATGCCAGACGTGTTTACATCTATTCCCGCAGTGATACAGACTTGTTATATTACGCATCTTAAACTATCGTCCGGGCCGCAAATATTCGTTGTTGTTCGGTGGTGCGACATTTGAAGAATGAGCTGACAATTCTGAGCGTTCGTTTTGTTGGAAGTGTAATAAAGTGTTGTGATGTGTGTGCGATAGCAGCGACTCTCTGAGTGCATGTAATACAGTGCTGTGCAGTTGTGTCAACGGTTGCAGCATTCCAGTACAAGCACCGGCGTTCATCCGTGGCAGTCGTCGATCCCAGGACCAAGTGGAATAGGAGCAACGCGCAAATCGTAACGTTACAAACCAAAACAGTGTCGGCTGAACGTTTAGAGCTTGAGGACCCATCCGCAAGAGGATGGGCTGGGTACTCGCAGCAAATCAGGTATGCCACAGCACCGACACGAACTTATCATGTCAGTCCGGCCCCAGGCTGCGCATGATAATAACAGCCGTGCCAGGCAACTCTGTATTTGATGCGGTAGCCGCCATGACTCAGGGCCTAGGTTAAGGTCGGGTTGACAGCCCTGTGGATGAGATTTTTTTTTACTTTGTTTGTAAGTTTTGTCCTCCCTGCCCTCCCCGTTAGATGCCCCCGTTAGGATTTGTGGCTAGGATAGGTCGCGTGAATTAGCGCCATGTGACAGCAGGGCCGTTGTGCTAGAAGAGTTTAGTTTTAAGTATTTATGCGTGTGTGGTTTTTTTATCGCAGGGTGTCAACTTGACAGGGTTCGGTCGGCACAACCAATGACATCAATGCGAGACGGAGAGAGTTAAAAAAGAGCCTTTAATAGTTTCTCCCTGTGAATAACTCGCATTGGAAGGGCAAAGATTCAGTGAAACAGAACTTAGTTACGCTTTGATTCGTCTTTCACTTCAGTGTTGAAAGACAAGTGTTTGAATCTGAACGAATATGCAATATCTGACATAATATGCAAAATGGATAGCGAAATTTGTAAAGTGACATGTTGTGTATGTTTTTGTGGGTGTGTTGTGAATTTACTGTACCAAATAATGTCAAGGTGCAACATCAGATAAAAGATCAGTTTCCAACAGCGAAAGGTAGGACTTCTACAGCGGCTGCCAACAGTGAAAGCTGAATCCTCTACATCGATTGCTAACAACGAAAGCTACGTGTTGAAAACTGATTGTCAACAATAAAATATGCATCTTTGACCTTTTTAGGCCTACTAACGGAGAAATACGCACATCAACATTTACACTTCACATGTCGATACATGTAGATGATTGGCCATCGCAACTGGGGTTTTATAAAAAAATTTTAATTTACACAGCGATACGTGTGTGTTTAAAAGTATGAATGTGTTGGAAGTAAACTTAATTTTTTGAGACCTGTCATTTCTGTCATTAGCCGCCAGGCTAATGACAGAAATGACAGGTCTCAAACGACGTAAGATTTCCGTGATTAAGCAAAGTAAGAGAAATGCCGTTG
Organism: Coptotermes formosanus; assembly: GCA_013340265.1. Lineage (NCBI taxonomy): Eukaryota > Metazoa > Arthropoda > Insecta > Blattodea > Rhinotermitidae > Coptotermes > Coptotermes formosanus. Next base: position 770,239 of record BLKM01000554.1, on the reverse strand, counting down.
GTTGGTCAAAGCACGTTTTCCTTTCAGTTTTGAAGTGAATGGAGCGTCGTTCGGGCGCGATATATATGTGCTGCACTCTGACGGAAGAAGCTGCCGATACTTCTTTTACCGACGATTTCTCATTACTGGATTGAAGATGAAAATGTTGACTTCATTGCGCCTTTTATTTTAATCCCTGGTACTAGATGGCTTATAACTCAGTATTTTCAGTTTCATTCAGTGGTTCATTTTAATAAGTACAACTGCAATGAACAAAGAGTACAAACAGTTACATGCTTTCCAGTGATCAGGGTTATTAAAACGTACAACGGATCGGATCATGGTTTTACATTTAATTCCAAGACTTCTAAGAGAAGATAGGACAAGTGTATAAAGGTAAGTTTTTGTTTATTTTGTAAATTAGGTACTCGCAATTTGTGTTTCTTACATTTTTAGAGAGCATGTTACTAATTTATTTTTTCTTTTCAGTTCCCGTTCATATCCTGTGCCTCACCATGGCGAGCGGGTGGAACAAAGAACGGTGCATGCCCGAAACTGAATTCGAAAATATTCCAATTGGAAACTCCACCATTTTTGCTTGTATTTGGTTTTTATCTATCGCATGTATAATAATATATTCCCTCTGACATTTCGCTCTTGTTTCGTAACAGTGCTTTACGGTTCATTAGTTTTCGTATATTTGTCCGCCTTTGCGTCCTGGTTTTTCCCTCGGCACTTTTGCTGATGAAATTCTATAGTTTATCCGTTATAAAATTATACGAATCGAATTTATTTTTAGGCCACATTCACGTACCTGAACTACTAATTTAAGGACGAATCCAAGTGAAAGTATTTTTTTATCCAGCGGTCCCTGATTTGCCAATTTCCCAGGCTTTGCCCGTTGGTCCATCTGGTAAGAGGAACATGTAAATGAAGATGAGTATGGAGCGTTTGTAGAATGAGACTGTCAGAGAAGAACAGAAGTACTCGGAGAAAAGTCTGGGCCAGGGCCATTTGGCCCAACACACGCCTCATGTGGACTGACATGGGATCGAACCGGGGGCCTCCGCTGTGAGAGACCGGCCACTAACTGCCTGTGCCATGGAATGATCATTCAAGACTAAAATTGGCCTAAATTAAAGATTTAGTTCGTACCACGCAGTAAACGCTGTCCTCGATTATAAAACCTGTCGGTTAATGTCGTATAAGGAAAATTAATCGCAGTTTATTCCGAAATCCGTACAAAAGGCATAAGTACACTGTGTGGCCAGAACATAGAATTTTTTAATGTTAAACCTGGTGGTGCATATAGTAACCACTCAGATGTAAAGGGTTAATTTATGAAAGTATTGACACATGTATATTGTCACTGGATTCTACCAGGTATCCGCAAGGCACTAAATAAGTTAATTTCTTTTCTGGACTGCAGTCCAGACGCCGGCAATGTGTTACAATTCGAGCAGGAGACTGGTCAGTGATGTAAATGGCGCCCAGTTACTGTGTGCGGCATATTGTTTTTAGTTTAGTTATTTTAAAGAATTGTTAATATTTATTCGTGTACTGGGTAAGACAGAACGTGTTTTTATGCCTCCCAGTAACTCTCATTCAAGCCGCCATTCTCACGTGCGAAAATGGCGAGATGCATTCTAAACTTTGTTCTAAGTTTAAGTGATGCACGTCTTAACAGGAACTGAACAGCATGAATGTTACAGATTGTAATACTCACAGTATACTAAAACCTGCTAAAAGTGTCACAAAATACGTACTAAGTTAACCAGGTACGTCAGTCAGCAACATACCGCTTAGAACTGAACAGAATACTTTAATGTGAAGACATCTTGATAGGTTTTAGAAATGAGAACCAACTAAATGCATAATTTTGTGCTACTTTTATATGTTTTATTCAGTACCTTCCCTCCAACATGTTTCGGCAAGCTGCCATCTTCAGGAAGGATACACCACATTATTATATAAAACACGAGATTAAAATGCGCTGTCCGTGATATTATTAAAATATTCTTAAAATGTTAAAATCCTCTAAAATTCATGGATTATTTCTCTATTTCTTAATTGCTGGTGTTCCGTCCTAGTTTGGAATTATGTGCCTTTTTGAATGGAATTAGCTGTGTTGGTTGTGTGTGTGTGTCGCGGTGTTAGGTGGTAGACAGTCTACCACTTAAAGGCAAAGAATAGCCTGAATTATATTTAAAGACACAGTTCGTACCGCGCAGTAAACACACTCCGTCTTGGTTATAAATCCAGTCAGTTAGTGCCCTAGAAGGAAAAGCTCGCTGTTGTTCTGAGATCCATACAAAACACATAAATACACTGTGTGGGCAGAACGTAAGATTTTTTCCGTGTTATACTTGGTGGTACATGAATTAATCACTGGGCTTTAAAGGGTCATGTTATTTCCTGCAAATTACTACGAAGTGACCACATATTTCTGGTGGTGAATCTAATATCTTGAAATCGTCAATTATGGGAATGCATCGTTCTTTGTCAAAACAGGATAAAACTTAACTGATCGCTGAAATTAGGCTTGTAATTTTTTACTTATTGAATCCATGTAGGACTTCCTTAATGAATCAGTATTTAACTCTTGGTCGACAACTTTTTTGAAGCACTGCTATACCAATCTCAGTTAAGGTAAGACTGACAGTTTTAGCACCTGATACTATGCCATAGACAGACGGACGGGCAGGCGGAAGGACTTGCTCCCACATAAGGAGTGCGTTTCTTTTACTAAATAAATAAGGCCCAATAAACCACGAACTAAGCACCACACAGTTCAATACATTCACAGTACAGACGTATGCAGTGCCTGTTGTTCAGATTGTGGCTTCCTATTCCGAATAGCAGGGGTACAGAAAGTTTGCAAAAATTTACGAGCCACTTCAAAATTCAAGGCACCATAAGTGTGATATAAAGCCCGTTTCCACGCTGGGGGCGCCCAAATATTAGGCCCCACTGTACAAAATTTAGTCGCTCAGGCGGTCTGGTGCCCGGGATTTGCGCATCCATGACCTAAAGGCATATGGGAGAGTGGTGGTATATCTCCACTCATTCTTAACATGGCCATTACATGAAGATAAGTAGTGACCTTCACGGCAGTGCCACTCTTTCTTGGGGAAAATGCCCTCCGCAGGCACTGAACACGAGATTTTTGGGCTTCAGAGTCGGTCTGAACACTCTGAAGCGGAGAAAATTCTTTCGTCCCTGTCGGGAATCGGACGATAATATTTAGTCTTTCGGTCACTATAGTGACCGGGCTATCCCAGCCCCTTGGCGTCGTTTCGGAATCAAGGAGCGTCTCTTCTGTTCATATCAAATGACCAGTGCAATAATTATGTCTTCATATTGTGCATATCGATGCGAGACAGGTTATAACAAAGTGAATTTCACTTTTTTATAGCAATAATTATGGCTTCAAAAAACTGTCCCGTGGCACAGAGCCAACTTTATTGTGATGTATTTTAAAGCACATAACGTAGTGTACCTAAATGGAGTCCTGCGACGTCAAATTACATTCGGGAAATTACCTTCACATCCGGCCAAGACCGCTGCATTCCCTATCCTGTACAGTACACTATTCACCCTAATTCATCTTGCAATTGACGCAATACAGTCTAAAAAAATGAAAATGTGTTAAATCCTAAGTACATAAAACCACTGCAAGTGGTAACTGTTGAGTAAATTGCCCCTTTTATCAAATGCATTATGACACGAAGGCTTATGTGGAGCATGGAGATAAAGATCCACGCGTTTCTGTCAGGCAGTGTGTGGTATAGGCATATATATTAACAGCCAGCTTAACCTAGCACCTGATTTGCGTCCAGGATAAGGGCCCCAGTTCCACCTGATAGAACACTCAATGGGCCCCAGGCCACAACCTCATGAGGCATATAAAGAAAAGCCACAGTTCTGCCAGGACTGAACATGATAGTGAGTTTATTCAACCCTGAAGATGGACGTAGCGGGTTCCTCCGAAAAAGTTGATACTTGATTACCAAACTACACTGTGGCACTACGTTGAAGGCCGAAAACAGCTTCCTCTGAAAGGTTGATACCTCTCGACAAAATTATACGGCGTCACGTCCACCCTGAACAAAGCAACAAGCTCCTCAGAAACGTCGGCAACTCTACCAGTCCACACGGCATCATATCCCAGAACATTTTAATCTTCAACATTGCTGTGAAACCCTCGGCTGTCCAACACAGAAGCAGTAAAGAAACGACAATTCCTTTTGAAGCAATCTGTTAATGCGGTGCAGCAGATTGGACAGCCAAAAGTAGCATACTAATTCCAAAGGACGGAGAGATGTAAGAAGACCCAGAAGAAGATGGAAACGCGCGCACGCGCGCCCGCGCTCGTGTGTGTGTGTAGCACACAAATCTTAGACTTGGAAGAGGACGAAGAAGAAGATGATAATGAAAAAGAAGGTAAGAGTGTTTGTACGGCTACTTAAAGTAAGGAACTATTTTTTAGAGATGTGCTGGTAATGGCTGACATGTAGGACTCAGATATCAATACAGTCTAGACAACAAAAAAAATATTTTTTTCCATCGCGCAAGAACCTTACTTGGTCCTAGGCCGCCTAGTTTCAGGTTTCTACATCATACATAATTAGACACACACACACACACACACACAATCTGCAGAACTGCTCTGAACGAGTGATCAGATCGTCGCAGAGGCCGCGGAACAGGTGTCAACAGAGAATGGTATGATAAATGCCTTAGCTGTGGGAGAACTATGTGGAAAACAGGTGGGTTAGTACAGTTAAACGTAAACGCGGGAACGTGAGACCAAGCTGAGGCAAGATGTTTAGGACAGCGAGCACTGAGTCGTTGGCAGCAAGTAACGAACCCTGCTGTGTGATAAGCACTGAGCGTTGCATAGTTATTTCGATTCGCTGTTCCCGTAGCTGCATGTAGGTCTGCTGGTTCCCACTCACACTGCCTTGCACCTGGCATTATGAAGGTTATGTCTACGTCAGCAAACGAACAAGTGAACACAGTGTCGCGAACAACCAACCAACCAACCAACCAAATAACAAAAGAACTTACTGATTATTACTGATCCTTCAAAGCTTCTAAAATCATAGTCTATCATTCGAGTCAGTGCTGACCCAGTTTACGTTAGTAAGAGTCAGGTGCGCACCCAGAATTTTTCCGCATCACTACTGCCACCACAACCGCGACCCTGAGGCTATATACAATTTATGTTTGATTTAAAAATGATGTTATAAAATCATGTTGTAACCAGAACATAACACTGCAACCGCATTTATATACATACAAATATATATTACTTGATTCAATCACAGTGTCCAGTCTTCTTGTTTTTTAATTTTATTAATTTATTTTTCAAAATTCTAATGTACTAGTCATCAGCCGAGTTCAGTGGCTGATTTCGGCTGAAGGGTAAATCACGTAAAACTTTTGATATAATATCTATAAAACCCGCTATTTTTATTTCAGTTTTAGGGAGTTTGAGGGTGCCGCAGCCCCACAACCCCCCCTCTCCGCCCCCTGGGGTGCGCCTATGAGGACAAACGCACATTACACAAAAGATCGCAATCGGTATTTCAACTCGAGAAGTACCAGCGACTGGAAGGCCTTACGCTGTCCGTTGGGAAGGCCAATAACTTGCGTCACGTCACTGCCTTTCAAGCAATTTCCGAAAGTCTAAAGATAAGACTCCAGCATAAAGCGGTCTGTAACACGGTTCGTTGGCAGAAATCATCTCGCTTTGTGTGTTCACCTTGTAAATATGCAACATACAGAAAAATGTATCACATAAACGCAGTATATTTTAGTAATTTCTCTATTTTGGACCTTGTGTCAAGTTCAGGCAGCGAAAATGAGCCGTTTTAAGAAAATGAAATACTATATAAGGAGTTTCACTTTGTTTTCACTGTGCATTTTCACATAACACTAATAAACCACCAACACAATGCACTATATTATGATAAAGTCATTTACTATTTATTTATATTACCCCGACATATTTCGGTGTTTATCAACACCATATTCAGGGGGATGTCCGTGTACTTTTAAGACCCTCGTCACTTTGGATAGATGTCTGTAGATGATATTAAATAATAAAATTGTTAACATCGTATGTCACATACGTAACACTTCAACTAGTTTTCGGTTAAGAGATAAAATGATAGTAAAATGATAAAATGATAATACATGGGCAGTGCTAAGGTTCGATGACTGTTCTACAATTCACTGTTCACACTTTTCAATACACAATTTTATTATTTAATATCATCTACAGATATCTATCCAAAGTGACGACGGTCTTAAGAGTACACGGACATCCCCCTGAAGATGGTGTTGATACACAACGAAACATGTCGGGTAATATAAATAAATAGTAAATGACTTTATCATAATATAGTGCATTGTGTTGGTGATCTATTAGTGTTACTATATAAGGAGTTACCTTAACACATTTTTGAGCCTGCATGACGAAGTAGATATAGAGACTAGGGCTGAACGGTTCGGAGTTCAAATCTCGGCAGTGGAAAGAGATTTTTTCTTCTCCAAACCGTCCAGACTGGCCCTGGGACCCACCGAGTCTCGTATTGAATAGAAACTGGGGTTCTTTCCCCGGGGGCAAAGTGGCCGGAGCGTTATGTACATCACTCACTTCCATCTAGCGCCTCTACCTACCCTATGCCTTCATGGCATGGACAATAGCAATTTTTCTTACGCAAAGCATTTCTTATTCAGTTCTTCTTTTGAATTCCCCACAAGGCAAATAGATTGTTGTTTTACAATGAGACATCTCTGCTGATGAAACACATAAGTATCATAAACAGAAATACAAGAGCTATATACATATTTTCATTACAAAGTGGTTGTTCTGTAGTGGGCATCTTGCGAATAACATTGAAGCCCACGCAGGGGTTTCAACCGTACTTTGCGACTAATTTACGTATTAATAGCTGCGAAATTTGAGTTCTTACAGCGGTGTCCAGGAGTATATAAGTCTGTTTGATATGACGTCATGTACGTTGGTAAATAGTTACTCCTCGGTCGGAGAGCCAGCTTCTTGTATCTTCCTGCTCTAAGCAGTCCAAAAAGAAAAAAATTTTCTTCTTCCTTTGAACTTTGTCCATCGGCTTGATTGTTAAGAAGTACAACATACCGGAAGCCAGCTGCGCTTAAGTCTTCAGACGAAATGGAAAGACACACCTAATCTGCTGGACCACTTAGTAAGAGTTACTCATAACCACTGGGCGCCATAGTCAAACTTGTTAAGGAAACAAGATGATGGACAAAGTCAAAAAGAAGAAGCAAATGTTTTTACTAACTCCTGCACCATCGCCAGAATCCCACACAGTTGGGTCCAACAAACGTTCACGAGAACTGACCTTCCAGCTGCGAGGTTTCAGGTGACTGCTCAGATGATATCCTGGAGTGGCACCTTCATCCTACGAATTTAAATCCGTTATTCGCTTGTCATTAAGTTCTGTTGCGGTTGCTCCTTGCTGTAAATTGTTAAATTTGGTGGAGTGATGAGGAAGAATAATCTAAAATATGTGGGCTGCAGGAACGACCCTAGAGGGTGCAGGGCCCAAGGCGAAATAGTCTATGGGATCCCAGCCATTCACAGCTTTGTGTAAATACAAACAAAAACAGAGTCCACAGTCTCCACAATTAATAACGCAAAATAAATGGCGCCAAGTTCTATGTTTATTAAAGTGCGTATCTTATCTCGGAACCGGGATAGCGCAGTCAGTATAGCTTCTACTCTGCACGCTGGACGATCTGGGGTAGCAAGAGATTTTTCCCTGCTCCAAAACCTTAGGACCAGATCTAAAGCCTTTCTAGCGTCCCAGTCGGTGGGTACCGGGATTTTTTCGAGGGGTAAAGCTGCCGGGGGGCAGGTGAAGTTGACCCCTCACTTCTATCTAGTAAAAAGCAATCCCATTACAGGCCTCAACAGGCCCTTAGGGTTCCAGGAGGTTGAGGCTCCCAGATTTATAGACAATCAGCTCTTGAAAGTGGTAAGGTTGTCAGCCCTAGGCACCGGCCGCCTTTGCCCCTCAGGAAATATTCCTGGTACTCATTTCTGTTAGAGGCTGAGTTGATCCCAGGGCCATAATGCGAACGGAAGGATTGTGTCAATGAAAAATTCCAATGACACCATCGAGAATCGAAGCCGCGACCTTCCGGCTTGTAGCGCAGTGCCTCGCCCAATTGCGCCACAGCGTGCCGCGCTTCTGTTTAGTGCCAAGATCAAGTATCTCTGGAGACGCAGGCCTGTTTCCTCCCTTACATGCCTTCATGGCGTGGAGAGGGACAATTTTTGTGTACTTTTCTTTGTTCTGGGAGTATGCTGAAGTCTGTATGCTTTAAAATTGCATCTCGCCCGTCATCTACGGTGAATTTATATTCCACGTGTTTCTTGTTTATAACTCTGCTATGAGGTCACTGCAGACACAGCCGACGTGTCTTGATTTTAAACGAAGTCTATTTAATGAAGTCATTAACAATAATATGGTAACGCTTCTTTTCTTGGTCATTCATAAAGGCGACAAAATAATATAAAGACGTGACAGAATTCACGCTTGGTGTAACTGCGAACACAAAGACTGTCGCCGTGCCTTTATTTACGTTCTTGTTTTTATCTGTTCGTTTTCCGTACTCCAGTAATTTCGTTTGCAGTCCTTCCCTCTTCTGTCTGCTCACGGTAGGCGTCGAGGTTGTTCTTTATTTTCACGTGATCACACTCAGACGCACACCACAGTCGGTAGGAATCGTCTGGACGAGGGATCGGCCCGTCGCAGAGACCTCTACTTGACGACAACAGAAACGTTCACAACAGACAGACATCCATGCCCCCGTTAGAATTCGAACCCCCGATCGCAGCAAGCGCTCGGCCGCAGACCTACACATTAGACCGCGCGGCCACTGGGATCGGCTGTATTCCAGTAATTTAACATTCTAATTGTACGGCGGTTCTGGTGCCGGTGTGCACCGGAGCTGGGCGCATTGCAAAATCAGAAACCAGAATATGCCGACTGTTTACAAGCAGGTCGAGTTACAGTGGTCCCTATACCCGTCATGAAGGCATACAGCAGGAATGGAGTTATAAACCCACTCGCTCTGAACATCAGTACTAAATGTAAGTAAGTGGTCATCCTCACGCCCCGTCCGCTTTAGCCGGGGGAGGAGCCCTCGGTAATCATTGCATAAGAAGCCAGGTGCGTCCCACAGACGGTCTGAATATTTTGTAGAGGAGAAAAATGTCTTGTTCCTGCTGGAATTTGAACCCCAGATCGTCCATCCCGTAGCCTAACTCACGCTGTTCCTGCTGATACTGTTTACAATAAGGTCCAGTTTTTCAAAGAGGTATTTGGGAAATCTGAATATCTGGTGATATAAATGTCCAAAAGCACAAGCAACAGCAGCTGAAGTGTGTGGCGTACATTACACGCAGTACCAAACTCAGATAATCAAGTGTTACTTTTGAGGTTACACTCTTCTGCTTGGGATATTACCTCAGGTAGTGTGATAAGGTAGGTTCAAAAGAAACATTGGTTTCAGCATAACAAGTTACACGGCGTCACATTCCGGTGTACCCTAATCATTACGCTTACCGCCATAAGAATCCCCGTTCTCACTTGTCTGCTGTTTATATATGAGCAACATTGTCCCTCATTATCTCTTGGATGTTGTCAAATGAGGTGTAAAGTTTTGTTAGGCGTTGTTCAGTACGAAATTGTGAATTAGATGAAAACGCTAAAGAAGGCCACAAAGTAACCATTTACTGTAATTGATCTGAAAATTCCGTCCCACTCGCAGGACAAAATCACCACGGGCATCCAACACAAAAATGGACTCTGTCTTACCGTGTAAACTCCAAGGATGACTGGAACATTGTAGCACTGGAAAGGGACAAGGAGCGGCTTGCTGTGAAGAAGGTTATAAACCTTCGGTGTCCATAACGTAGGGGGAGATTTTGATTGACTGAAGTATGTTAGTTAGTTAGTTAGTTAGTTAGTTAGTTAGTTAGTTAGTTAGTTAGTTAGTTAGTTAGTTAGTTAGTTAGTTAGTTAGTTAGCTAGCTAGTTGGGGCTGTTACCAGCCATTTGGGAGTCTCGCATTAAACAAAAAAAAATCACAAATGATGCACTGTGTTTGAAATTTATTCAAAACATCTGCAAAGGTCCTGTGCCGAAATGAATGGCCTTTGGGTTTATTTTATTAAATTAATACAGGCTTACATAATTTAAGCGCCTGTCTTTTAATTGCTTACTTTAACAAAAAAGTACCAGCTACACAGACATAATTCTGCCTTCCCTACCGCATATCCTACAGCACTCCTCTGCCCTAAAATGCCTGTTTAAATTGAAACGGTAAACTTTGGGAGTTTTATCACCATTGTGAAACTAACTAGATGCAAAATGGTACATGCTGGATGCATGTTTATATTTTACTGTACTGCCAATGAATCTCTCCGCCACTGCTCTCAAAACAAGTTGAAAATGATCACGAAATTATCTGCATATTTACCACCATCTGTCACTACACCCTCAGCTATGTATGCGGCTTGAGTTGTGGTTAAGTTACAACTAGCTGTTTGTCGCACAAAAGTATCTAACACTACGCGTGCTATTACATATTCTCGCGAAATTAAATTTAAACGTAAAAAGGGTGGCGGAGAATTCACCATTTAGTAGCGACGATTGCAACTGTACATTCAGTCAGTATAGGCTGTGCCCGCTAAATATGAGAGTTAATGCAATCACTTCTGAGAACTCGGGTTGGTGAAACGCAACAGCGGCATTGAACGGCTACGCCACTCGTGGGAAGAACTGATGTGTGCGACAGCAGCAGTACCGTGAGCCCCGTCATTCAAAACGTCTGGTGGAAAATAAACCACCGATGAATTGGGCAAGTAGCGCGCTTGGGAGCGACGAGACATGCGTCTTGAAAGACGTAGATGTAGACGGGACGATGATAAAACACATTAAGACGCAACTTTAAGGAATAAGTGAGGTGGAAGGATGCGGTCTGGATTCATAAGGCTTAGGACAGGGATCCGTTATGGTCACTTGGGTTCATTCATTCTGTAATCTGTCTATGAACAGGTCCGTAGCCTCTTCCAAAGCGAGTTGTTTACAGAGGACGATCCAGTGCTCCCTCTTTCTATTTCCAGTATCCTCTCCTGTCCATAAGGTCATCCAGTAACTGCCTACATCTTCTTCTTCCTCGTCTTCCCGTCACTTCCATCCTTCTCTTCTATCTTTCCTTCAATCACATGTTTTAGAAGCCGTTCCTACGCAAGATGTGACCAATCCCGTCAGACTTCCTGCTGTTTTTTTGTGTAGGACATGCCTCTCCTCGTTGAATCTTACGTAATACTCCTTAATTTCTCACACGTTTAGTCCAACTTGTCGTCTCCGTCCTTCTCCAACACCACATTTCAACTCTTCGCAGGTATTTCTGATCTCCACATACTTTGCAGTGTGTCCAAGTTTCAGCACTAAATGCATCACTTTACTGCACTTGGATACGTGGTAATAAACTTTTGGTTCCATACAGGGAGGGAAAATTTATTCATTTGCTGTGAAACTCGGTTAAGTTCTTAATCAGAATTCTGCTGGGTGGAGATAAGTAAAGTTTTTGTTAGACGACGGACGTCAAAGTTTTTTAAATAGTACGCTAGGTGATAAAATTCCACATGTTTGTACATGTCAAACGAATTCCGTCCATTTGTAACGCTGGAGAATAGTCCACTTGCTACTTAAAAATGTGATTACGTTAGCAGGAATGTTGAGCAGCGGACAGGTAGGTTAGGCGCTGCTGGCCTTTGGTTTGTGTGTCCCAGCCAGACTGGTAAATAATTTTTGCTAGATATCTTGGTTTAGCCACATTTCTGTTGCATGTCCCGGTATTATACCGTTACGAACACTAGTTTCGCTCGACAAATTTATGTAAAATGCAATCGAAATCCCTTCAGTAATTTCGAAGGCAAAGCATGCAGGCAGACCGAGAACACGCAGATTCGCACAGGACACCGCAGTATGCACTCACGTTAGCATTCGTGGCGGCAGTACCAACGAAGGAACTGAGCGCGAAACCTTCACAAAAAAAGCTGCAAAATAGTTATCACAGTAATACATTTAAACCTGTCGTTTTTGTATAAGAATTCATACATTTGACGTGCACTAGTTCAGTTTATGTCGCTATATTTAACCATCCTCAGAAGTAAATCACACTTCTTTCTGCCTTATTGCGCTGCCATTTTGCACAAAATACACTTTGTTTTATAATCTGTGTATTTAATATTCTTATTGTGTCTACCTATTATGTACATTTCTTTCACTATCAGAATATTTATGCCAAGAAAGGGGGGAAAAGGAAGGAGTTGCAAAAGAGAGAGAGAGAGAGAACGGATGGAACGAAGAAGGAAGAAAAACGAAAGTTATAAGAGAACATCAACATGGTAACATTAAATATTTTCCGCTACCGTGAACCTCGAGTGCTTCTTTTTCTCATGTCCAGTCGTGCTGTTTGCTCACAAAACAGAGCGCACGTGTGTTGCTAGATTAGGTTTCTTCAGAGGAATAGCTGAAGGCGTGCAGAGTTAGGCTACATTGTCTCATTGTTCCTCGATCGTCTGATCCAATTTCTTAAGCTGACTAGGTTTAGATGGGGAAAGGATCATTCTGCTATAACGGAAGACCATCAACCCCGGTAGTTAGAGCTTCAGGCTTTAATTAGGATAACTGTTCGTCTCACTCAATTTAAGTATGCTTTTTATTGCATATTTTAAAATTGTAACGACGAGTGAGAAGTCAACTGTAAATAATGAAGCGGAAAATATATGGCAGAATACTGCTGCGGCCTACTTGATACTGTTTTATTGAATTTCCTGAAAGAGACAATCGGGGCCGCCAGCCGAGAATCGGAATTTCTTTGCCTGGAATATGAATCCAGACTGCTAACCAGTACACCGTTATCCCTTATTTTACTCGGGGAAATGATTTGTCCTTAATGTCTTCAAGTTGTCTTTTAAAGATGTTTTTTCACCTGTAGTGATTTCTAGTTCCAATAGGAGCGGAAGATAAATGGTACTGGTGAACAGGTATGACTGCGTAGTGGAATAACGTGATCAATTTAAGGATTATTTCCAGCAGTTGACTAGACCACTGAGGCAAATCCGGGCTAGGATAGCTCGCAGTGCAGTCGGCATTTCAAAATGAGTTCGTCCAGAATATACCTAAAGAGCGCGCTTGCAGGAAACAGCGGAATAAATGTAGAACTTTTCATAGACACACCACGGACTGTCGAACTAAGCTTCTAAGCATTTTAAATGTGGGTCTGTACCAGGCTACACACCGAAAACCGTACGAATGGAAAACAGTTTTAATCTATTATTCTAATTGAGTGACAGCAGTAATGGTCGGTAACGCTTGGAGTTCCATGGACCGTTACCAGATGGCAGGACAACTATGAGCACGGTGGAGTTCCACAGGCCGCCGCTAGATGTCAGGAGACGTAAATACAAAGAAGTGTTTTCTGCGCGGTACGATCTGAGGCTGTAATATGATTCAGCTTCATTTACATGTTTTGTATGGATCGCGGAACCGCGATTCTTTCCCCATACAGCACTAAATGATTGATTTTTAAAACCCTGTCGGGGTATGTTTACTCTGCGGTACGGACTGAGCATGTTATGTAATTCAGCTTTATTTACGTGTCTTGTATGGATCTCGGAATAAACCGCGATTGTTTCCCCATACAGCATTAAATGATTAATCTTTAAAAACATGGCGCGGTGGGTTTACTGCGCGGTATGGACTAAGCCTGTAACATAATTCAGCTTCATTTTGTATGGATATCGGAAGAAACAGCAATTGTTTCCACATACAGCATTAACTGGCTGATTTTTTAAAACCCTGTCGGGGTGTTTACTGCGCGGTACGACCTTAGCCTGTAACATAACTCAGCGTAATCTCAGTCTTTAAGTGGTTAATCACAAAGATATAAAATAGCAAAAAATATTCTTAAACAATGTTCTTTTTGGTGTAACTTATGATCTAAGGCCGTGCCATGGCTCAGAGGGTTAGCTGCCGGTCTTCCACCGCGGAGGCCCGGTTTCGATCCCAGGTCAGTCCACACGCGATTTGTGGTGGGCAAAGTGGCACTGGGACCGGTTTTTCCCCGAGTATTTCGGTCTTCCCCTGTCACTTTCATTCTACTGGTGCTCCATTACTAGGAAAGGACAAAATAATAATAATGATAGTAATAATAATCATCATCATATCATAAGGTTACACAAGAAGCCTTAAGGTTGCGGTGCGTCCATAGCGTTTGATGCGGGGTCCTTCTCCACTAAAAAACTTAAATCACGGTATGGCATTTTATGGTGTGGCTTTTCCTTCAAATTCTTCAACCTTTTGCCTTCTGCAGGCAGTAAGCCCATCCTACATACACTGCAGCATTGTCAGTCTCTGTCATACTCCCACATTAGAATTTCACGGACAGCCACCAGATGGCAGGAAAAGACAAGACATAGAATTTAGTTTGACGGAGGCGCGGATGGTATGTAACAGACAAGACTAATTGGGGTTTCCACGTTAACTAAGTAAAGGGTCGCCGGGCACTAATACAACAGTATAATATGCGTACATACACATTATTCGGGGTTTCACGATAACTGCTGACACCACTGCGAAACTGTAATACACAGGCACATACAGTAACAGCGTACATGAATTGTGCCTAGCCTCCATGGGTTGCGGAGTTTCCACGGTAAATACGTAAATGAGTGTTCCTAGCCTGCCCGGGTCGCCGGTCACCAGCACACTAGTTATTTCAAATTCCAAAAGGACGATAGAAGTATTTTCATAATTATAGAGGAAAATGTTTACGAATTTTTCTTTCAAAATGCAGAGGAGTTTCAAGCAATCGGCTAAAAGAACCTGATACCTAGAACTATCATTCTGACTTTAATCTGTACACAAGACTTGAGTTGCAGCTGGTACACACGTGCCCATCCGTCAGTCACAACTGACACTGAAGCGTTTGACCTACCGTAAAATAAAGGCTTGTATCCCGGCATAGAAGAAATCGGTGACCGGTATCTGTAGCCAGGAGGTGACAATTTGCTTCAGATCGGCGTCTATTGCAAACCGCTTGCCAGTCAGGTGTTTTGTAGGGGGTCTAATGGGCTGGAAATCGGAAATCGCTGGGCGCGAGATCGAGGCTGCAAGACAGGAGGTCCGTAACGTCCCATCCGTAGCACCGTAACCAGACACAGTTCCGGTGGGCAGTATGGAGCCCAGTATCTTCCACCTATTTGATTCTTTCAAAGTGCAACTCCTTAGCAAGCGATTTTCAACAAACGCCGACGAGAAGCAAGCTGTCACCTCTTGCCTACAGTTACTTGACACAGATTTCTGCTATCCCGCGGTACTTGCTTCGGTGCCATGGTGTGAAAAATGCTTAAATGTTAATGGAGGCTACGCGGAGGTCTGGTGTGTACCATCTGCTACCAATATGCCGTATAAAGGTCAGTGTCAGACTAAAGACCTCGGCATCAGAGTATTTGTTACGTTATTTTTTAAACTTCCTTGCATATGCGAAATTGTGATTAGACACATAAAACTTCCAGAAATATTGCTCCACGAGAAACAATATTGGTATTAAAAGAAAGTTATATTCGAAATTTGAATTTACGGACAGATGCTTTCAGAAAAGGACGAGAAATTGTCTTAGAAATGTACAGTGACTTTGCAGAAGCAGTTACAGTTATAGACCTGAAACAGCCCACGTTTATAAGGTATATAGTGTTGCAGCTAGTCTGTGGTTACAATTTATGGTACGTGTAATGTTATTTCCCATGTTGAATTATTTTACTTTTACATTAGTATTTTCCTAAGCATGTGTGCGTTACCCAATGTGGCTCTTTTTACTTCCTTGATTTTGTGTTTTCTCGGTTTGTTGCTCATGTACTTTCTTACTGATTTTGAGGTGGTTCCATTTGCCCCTATTATTACTGGTATTATTATTATTATTATTATTATTATTAGTAGTAGTAGTAGTAGTAGTAGTAGAGTAGTCTAAGAGTCCCGTCTTGCAAGGTTAGAAACTTTAGCCAGTTTTCTGTGGTACGAAAAAATTGCCCTTCCGCTAGATGCACAACTCCTGCTCATACGTCGTGTAGTGACAGCTATATTTAGCAAGCAAATTAGAATATTGAAACAAATATTGTCCTAGTAGCAAAAAGTTTTTTTCAGCTATATTATTAATCTTTTCATCAAATCCAATTTAATCTAAACCCTGGCTGACAGTGTTACGGATAAATTTACAAACTCAAGCTGAGTAGGAATAATATCTAAACTAGGAACTCATTTTTAGCCGAAAATGGAATCTGTTTATGGACTTATCATGTTACATTAGTGTATTGTAAATTACTTTGTACTTGTTCTGTTAAGGGCCATTGTACTGTTAACTGGCATATTAATTAACTGTAATAGAGCCGAATTGAATGGAACTGAATCATCTTTGCACTTAGATGTGTCACGATGTTAATTAATATAATACGGTTATCTAATTAAGTACTTAAATATTCTTTGTGTTTTGTGTTTTAATTTATCGTGTCTGCTTCATTCGTGTTGTCTTCACTGTCCGTTCTTATCTGTGTTATGCTGATTCTGTAATTGGCCTTCTGGCTGTAGAACTGTCACATTAATAAACTATAACTGAATTATCATCATCATCATCATCATCATCATCATCATCTCCTTTTTGCAGGGTATTCACACTTATATACCTGAAACAAACCGTTTCTAGGGTATACAGTGTCGCAGCTATTCTGCGCGTACTGTTAATGGTGTGTATAGCGCTGTCTTCACTATTAAACTCTTTAGTGCTTCTACATTAGCACTTCCCGCAGTGTGTGTGCTGTGCCCAATACAGCTGTTTTCTGCAGTTCCTTGATACCGTGCTTTCCCGGTACGCTGCGCAAGTATTTTCTGAAGGAGTTTGAGATGGTTCCAGTTGCTCCTATTATAACTGGCGCCACCTTTGTTTTTACATTCCACATGCGCTGTATTTCTGTTATGAGGTCTTTATATTTTAGAATCTTCTAGGCTTCTTTCTTTATCACATTTCTGTCTCCCGGGATTGCTATGTCAATTAGCATACATGTTCCTTTTTCATTATCCCGGATTATGATGTCTGGTTTATTGTTGGGGATGGTTCTGTTGGTTTGCACTTGTTGAGTCCACAATATGGTTACCTTGCCCACTTGGCTTGTTTCAACTGATTTCGGTACTTGTTCACACCAGAGCTCACTATACAATTTTACCCCTAGTTCCTTACATATGTTGAAGTGTAATTCAGCACACACTCTATCATGTCGCTTGATGTATTGTTCTTTTGCCAATACTGGGCACTCTGACATAATGTGGTCTACTGTCTCCTCAAATTGGTGACATAATCTGCATTTGCTGTCTGTTTCTGTGTGCAATAATTTTGTTGCATGGTATTTTGTTTGTAGTGCTTGGTCTAGTGCTGCCACTATTTCACTTTCTGTTTCTGCCTTCAGGTCTCCCTTTGACAGCCAGAAGAACGTGTCTTCCTCGCTAATGAGATGTTTATCAATGCTTCTAATGTACTGCCCATGCATTACTTTGTTTTCCCATTTTTCCCTTCAGGACTCTGCCAATCTTGCCTTTGTGTTTTGTATTCCATCTTGTTTCATGTCATTCTTCTCGTTGGATTGATTTAATTCATCTATGATCTTCGCTGCTGCTTTAACTGTTGAATTCACATGTGGCTGATTGCTGTCGTGGCTTCTAATAATATTTACAAACTGGTCTTCTTTATACTTTTTGTCAAGATATTCTGCTGCAATGTTAATTATCTCTTTTTTATATGCTGCTCTAATTTGTGACAGACCTCTTCCTCCTTCTTTCCTCCTTACACACAGCCTATCTACATCAGCTTTAGGGTGATGCATTTTGTACATTGTTAGTATCTTCCTGGTTTTCCTATCAATTTTTTAATTTCTTCTAATCTCCAATTAATTATACCAAAACTGTATCTTAATACTGGGACGTCTAATATTCCAATTGCTGTAATTTTTTTGGCATTTAATGCAGATTTCAGTATAATTCGTAGTCTCCTGGTGTATTCCTTCTTGAGTCTTTCTTTCATTTGCTGATGTTGTATGCCGTCACTTTTCTCAATCCCAAGGTACTTGTATGTCTTTCCGTGTTCAAGCTCTTGTATTTCTCTGTTTATGTCCACTACTAAATTTTGCGAGTGGACTAGTTTTCCTTTCTTAAATACAATCTTTGCACACTTGTCAAGCCCAAATTCCACGTGGATATCATCACTGAAGGTTGTGACCGTTTGTGTCTGTTTTTGAAGCTCTTCTTCTGATTTGCCTGGCAACTTCAAATCATCCATGTAAAGCAGGTGGGATATTTTTGTCTTTGCTGTGTGCTCTTCATACCCCGTGTTCAGCCTGTTCAATTGTTCTGTGAGGGGAGTTCAGCAAATGCAAAGCAACAGTGGTGATAATGAGTCTCCTTGGAATATTCCACGTTGTATTTCTATCTCTTTCGTTTCTGTTGGCTTATTTTCTGTGTGTACGCGCATCCTTTTTCTCCAACGACTCATAATTTTATTCGCATATGATGTAATTTTATCATTAATCCCAATTAGCTCAAGAGATTTGATCATCCAACTGTGCGGTACCCTGTCAAAAGCTTTCTGATAATCAATCCATGCCATACACAAATTTTTCTTTCTGCATTTGTATTCCCGTAATATTGCTTTTGAAATTAGCAATTGATATTTGCATCCTTTTGATCCTCTGCAGCACCCTTTTCTGTTCTTTGGGCATCAGATTTTGGTCATCAATATACCTTTGCATCCGTTTGCTTATTATTGATGTAATAAGATTGTATATCGTAGGCAGACAAGTTATGGGTCTGTAGTTCTTCGGTTTTTCAGTGTTTTAGTTTTTTGGGATAAGTAATGTTACTCCTGCTGTTGGCCACTCCGGTGTTTGTTCTTCTTCAATCAGTTTGTTGAAGAGTGTCGCTAAATATTTGTGTGTTGCCGTCAGTTGTTTAAGCCAGAAATTTGGTATTTGGTCTCTTCCAGGAGCCTTCCAATTGAGCGTTGTTCGTAGTGCCATTGTGATCTCTGTTTCAGATATTGGTCTCATTATTATTATTATTATTATTGTTGTTGTTGTTGTTGTTACTTCGGGCGACGAAGTCAGAGCGGCTGTCAAACACTTGAAACCACCCTAGGGAATGGATTGTGATGGTATCCCTTCTTTCACCATTAAAGGCTGCTCCCATATTTTCGTGCTGTATTATTTTATTATATTTTAATATTAGCTTAAATAGTCAAATATTCCCATCCATTTGGAAAAGGCGTCCCTGTTTACAAAACAAGCACAAGTTTTATTGTCGGTAACTACAGGTCTCTTTCTTTGCTTATTAATTTCAAAAATTTTCGAAATTTTCGTTTATGATAACTTATCTTTTTTCAAAAATAAAATTACTACTTCTCAACCAGTGTTCAGAAAATACTGTTCCACCTGGAACAATCTGGCCACTTACAGCTCCACTCTTTCTTAACTTCGGCACTATACTGTATGGAGGCTTTACAACCCCAGTCACTTGCCCTCCTGGGAAAGGAACCCAGCACCCATCGCACAGTGCAGAGGGTACACCCTGCAGGCGGTCTGCACGTTTAGAAGAATACAAGGGAACATAATCCTTTTGTGTAGTGAATCGAACCACGATTCTTCGGCCCTCTAGCCGTGACCTAGTCTCTATAAGAAGCAGCAATAGATCTTCAAAATTACATCCGACAATTCAAGGAGAAAAACGATACAGAACCATTATAAAATAGCAACACACTTGTTAAGGCTGTGGTCCTTATAAATCTTCCAGATATCGACATTTGGGAAGCACCGTTGCTAGGAAATCAGAGATGGGATTCCTTGTTGTAAATGATCCACCCTTTTTAGCCGGTAGAAGCTGATGGTGAAACGAGGTTATGGGAGGAGGGGAGGAGTGGATTGTAGGGGGATGGATGACTCTAGATCCTCTGCAGAAGTCTAGCAAGTGCAGCAGCAGGCCTACGGGTAAATGACGTTGCAGGTGTTTACAGTATCAGCGAGACTTGAGGTTCTCACAGCGCTGTTAATAAAGATGATTAAACATTTGGGGTATGACATTGTGTAGATTTGTCGAAGCTTCGGATAAGCTTGCTGCCTGCATTATCAGGGTAATAGGTACTGACATTCCAGCGGAGATTACATCCGAAACATTGCTAACTACCAATCGACACGGCATCATATCACAGGAGACTTGAATCTGCATAAATCCACATGTTCTTAGAGACTGGTGAGGAAGTATTTAGTCCTGACTGAAGAAGGTACAACAAACAGCAAAGTAGTGACAACATTTGGGACTAAATAACGGGAAAATATTACGTAATGAGTTAATTTCACAATTTCAAAACTTCAGATACTGGTAGGACGATCAGGCCTAGGAAAGTGAAAGGGCAGTTCATGTGCAATACCTTGGGGAGATGAGAAATACGTACAAAACATTAGTCAGAAAGCTGAGGGGATCTACGCATAGGTGAGACCCTGGTGTGCTGGCAAGAAGTGCTTCCTGTGGCTCAGGATATGGTGCAGTGGCGGGCGTTTGTAAGCACGGTAATGAGACTTAAATTCAAAACAAGGCGGGGACTTTTTGAGCAGGTTAGAGACTATCAGTGTCTGAAAACAGATGAAATTATAGCTTCCAGGCTGTAATAGCACAAACAGGTTTAGAGTTTATTGTGGAAGAACTAAGGATACATAAATTAATTAAATGGGTAAATTACGTAAATTAATTTAGAGAATTTAGATTTTTTCAGGATTAAGATAAACCGGGCCGATTCCAGTGGCCGCGCCGTGTAAGGCCCAGGTCTGCGGCCGAGCGCTTGCTGGGATCGTGGGTTCGAATCCCACGGGGAGCATGGATGTATGTCTCTTGTGAGTGTTTTTGTTGTCAGGTAGAGGTCTCTGCGACGGCCGACCCCTCGTCCAGAGGAGTCTTACTGACTGTGGTGTGTGTCTGATTGAAAACCAACAACCTCGACACCTACCGTTATTAGACAGAAGAGGTAAGGACTACGAAGATAAGCCGAACCATGTGCTGTGCGCAATGTTTTAGAGAGAAGGTAAGCCAGTGGCCAGACAGGAAGTGGTGGCAGAAAAGACATTAGCTAGCTTACAGCAGAACATAATTTTGGAAACTGCGAGAAGGATGTAACTTGAGAATTTGACAAAGCGCATACCCATAACTCGTGGTGCAGGAGCATGGGGCTGCAGTTGTTCCATTTGAAGTTGCCATGGGGAGTTGTTTAAATTAAAATTTTAGCCAAGAGCAAAATTCGGAATTTGTTTGTAATGAGGACTTGTACGGGGAAACAGACGAACGCAGCTCTCTCGTTTGGTCCAGCAGTCAGAGAGGATGCGGCAACTGCATCTGCCTTAACGTTCGTTCTTTCTTTCTTTCTTTCTTCCTCTCTTTCTTTCTTTCTTTCTCTCTTT
This sequence comes from Coptotermes formosanus, assembly GCA_013340265.1. Taxonomy (NCBI): domain Eukaryota; kingdom Metazoa; phylum Arthropoda; class Insecta; order Blattodea; family Rhinotermitidae; genus Coptotermes; species Coptotermes formosanus. The sequence continues at coordinate 748,647 of BLKM01000554.1, read as the reverse complement.
CTTCCTTCCTTTCTTTCTTTCTTCCTTTCTTTCTTCCTTTCTTTCTTTCTTCCTTTCTTTCTTTCTCTCTTTCTTTCTCTCTCTTTCTTCCTTCCTTTCTTTCTTTCTTCCTTCCTTTCTTTCTCTCTTTCTTCCTTTCTTTCTCTCTCTCTTCCTTTCTTTCTCTCTCTCTTTCTTTCTTTCTTTCTTTCTCTCTTTCTTTCTTTCTCTCTTTCTTTCTTTCTCTTTCTCTCTTTCTTTCTTTCTTTCTTTCTTTCTTTCTTTCTTTCTTTCTTTCTTTCTTTCTTCTACCTACTTGTTCACAGTGCGTTTCGATGGATTTTCTATTGTGATTTCGTTTGATCACACTCAGACACACACCACAGTCGGCAGGACTCCTCTGGACGGGGGATCGGCCCATCGCAGAAACCTCTACCTGGCAACACACAACACTCACAAGAGACAGACATCCATGCCCCCGGCAGCATTGGAACCCACGATACCAGCAAGCGAACGGCTGCAGACCCACGCCTTACACCGCGCGGCCATTGGGATCGGCACTATTAATTAACACTAGTCAAAATTAGAATTTGTGTGTTTTGAGTGCTGAAGTGGGACTACAGTGAAGGGCAGTGTCGGAATAACTACTTATGAGTGAAATGTTACTTCTTTCTTTGGTGTTAACACTATCGTGAGGAATGTTTACATCTGCCTGTGTGTTGAACCTAGTTACACCCGGAGGCGGTTGGTCAAGTGATGTGTATAAGCATCGCGAAACAGTCAGTAACATCGATGCATTACAATACATCGGCAAGTGTAACGACTGGCATTTCTTTGTTCAACTAAACAAATGTAAACTTTATTCTTCCGAGTGTTTATTCAAAAATATCAAAGCACTGGATACAAATGCCCCTGAATACATCTCCTCTAAATTCCCCCGAGTGGACGTCATGAGTCTACTGACTACAGCTAGTAACCTTCCCTGCGTATTTGCATCCTCATTACTACTGCACCGTAACATAAGTTATGCTGGTGAACGGGGAGGGGGGGGGGGTAGGCCTATTCTTTCTAGTTAAAGAAGAAAGAAGAAGAACAGCACAACGACAAGAAATAGGTGAGTTATAAGGCTCATCGAAAATGAACGTCTTATGTTTTGAAGTGTTTATATCTTTTATTTCGACGCCTACAATTTGGGGATGGTTTTGAACTATTTAGCAGTTTAATTTTACTTCCTTCTATGCTGCTGCTCATGGACATTCAACTTAAAGCGACAGTGCGATGCCGTCCGTTGTGCGGAAAGGTCAGAGTGTCATTTCGCTCGCCGAGTTTAATTTCAGTGTAATCGTTCAACACAATTTCTAGCATGCAGCGAAGACAGACTCTAAATGACAAATCAGTTTATCACTGGTTAACCCAATTTAACGAAACGGAAGAATGTTAAAGACAGAGGGCAACGAGTGCTTAAGGAAGAGCAGGCCTATGTCGCTTGTACGGGTTTAGGCTCGACTCAATTTCGCTGCTTATTTGGCAACTGTAATCTTACTGTACATATCAGATGCATGTTGAAACTAAGTTCGAAAACAAATGAATACGAACACATCCTGTAAGCCACACCTAACGTATCGGTGCTTGGGTCTTATGAAATTATATAATGGCGTTGTGTTTGATTATGTAGGTACTAAATTGAAGTTAGTCTGCAAGTAGCAGGTTTGTGGCAGATATAATTTCATTCATTTTTTTTCATAAAGCCGTTTCAGTTGCTGGATTATGTAACGTCAATTTAGAGGAAAGTTAGTAAATACGTAACGGTAAAGATGGGGAAGAAAGAGTCGCCACCCAACCGAATACATAATCCCGGAATTTACCTGGAGGAACTGAAAAATGTTACGGGAACCCACAGCCGCGATAGTTGTCCCTTATGCCGAGATTCAAAATCCAACCTCCCAGATATGAAGCAGGGAATGGATTTGAATACAGCATTCTCAAAAAGGTGCTGTATGTCAAGTGGATGCGAAGTATGTTGCGCTGAATTGAGGAACATAAAGAGACAGTCCGCGGTAAACTCACGGGATAAAGCAATGTGATTCGTATCATGAGGGACTACACGAATGGCAGCACAAGTGTAACACGTCTGCAGTTTCTGCAGTGCGTTGCTACAGAACACTCATTATACACCTCTGCAGCTGATTGTGAGATGAAAGGCTGTTTATATGGTCTTACCCGCTACTCTACTGCCGACGAGATACATCAAAGAAACATGACTTTGAGTATATCTTCATTCCGGGTCTCATTAGAGTAATCATTTGACAAGTGAAGCATTTATTCAACAGGCAGATATGACTGCTAAAACTTTACACACGTAGGAAGAACGAGTAGTTAAGCGGAACTCAGAGTAATGTAATTTACGAGCAGAATTCATAAAGTTGACTTTTCTGCCGTTATGAAGTTCAAGATTAGTCGGTAAGTTTGTCACCCTTACTTAGCTAGGCTTTTTGTGTTGAAATTTCTCAGTTTAATTTCACTTCCAGACCTATAGATTGCGTCACGGATTACGAGCACAGAATTTTTGCTTTTAATTTTTTGCATGACATCCTCAAGCTGTTTTATCGAGATATACTCAGAACCGGAAGGCAAGTGCAAAAATAACGGTTAAGTACTTCAGTATCTCCAGAAAGGAAGTGTAGGACACCCGGTATTTAATCACTTGAAACGTAGAATTCATCCAAATACTATACAAGAATCCAGTTCCTAAGTTACAGTAAACAGGCTTCTCCAATAAAAAAGATCAGTCGCCTGGCAGTGTTCAAGAGAATTAATCCCCGCCTATTGTGAGAATCATGCGCAACACATAAATGTAATCTATGGGCAAAATACAGGCTGCATTGATGTTAGACCAGGTGATCCATATAGCAGGAATTGTGTTCTGAAGGATTAAGTATTGTACGCGAGATTGGAAGTTATCACAGCGGTACTGAGGTTTTGGGGTGTTACGTCTTGCAGATCAAAAGGTTGCCTAATATTTCAGAATACTTGATTTTTAAGTAAGGTATGTTTATGTCATTTAGCTGACCGGTTAGCATCTTCGGCTTGTGACCAGACAGCGACGGAATCGAATATATTGCCTGAAGGAGATGGAGGGATAAAACTGTTTTTGCTGTGCAAATTTTCTCTGCGCTCTTACGGAGAAAAGGCTGTCTACTCTGCATGTTACTGAAACAGACCGCGCCGTCAAATACACCATAAAGAAGAAGGAGTTACGGTCTTAAAAGTTTTCACATAGATTAGGGTTGCCTTTCATGGACCTGGTAAGCATTATCGGCAATGACAAGGGAAATTATCGCGCATAGAGAAACGACAAACTTACTCTGTCACTTAACTAAATTTCACAAATCTAAATAATTGATAACTGTTCGAAACAAAATATTTTACTTGACATGTGGTTGCGTCATTCATACCAGTAAGGTGCGATGAATGGACTACGCCGTTTCCACCAATGGACGGTAAAAGTACTGTAGAACATTACACTTTTATATATGCAGTAATGTTTAGTGTGTAAAATTGTATTACTTAGCAATTCAGATGGACATCAGAAGCAGAATATTGTAATCAGCTACATAAAGTGTAATAGATAAATGAACTCTGAAGTATACTGTTATGTATATGTATACGTCAGGATAATTTCGAACTTTCCCAAGAGCTCTCTCCACATTTACAGGCTCCCACCCTCCATATTAACAACTTCTGCCGCCTTACAAAAGAAGCTGAAAATTATTTTCCTTCTAAGCTTGCATAACGAAAAGATTTTCACTTCAAACTCCGTGCCAGTTGTACATGATTACAGAATAACACGCACACACAAGCGCAGAATTATTAACGTTCAAATAAGAGCCTGTACTAACGTACAGCACTGGAAATCTGTAGCAGAGTGCACGGTTGTGTGAACGTACCGCCAGTCCATTCGTGGAGCCTTGGGGCGGTTCATCGATAGCAACTCCTCCATTTTCTGATTTTGAATCTCTGAATTTACACGACGAAAAAATGAAAAAACCGGTATGGTAAATTATGTAGTAGAGAACACGCTTTCACCTGGTATTAAAACGAAGACGATTTTTTAATTTTTGTGAAGATAAATAAACGGAGAGTTATTAAGCCAAAAATGAGAACAGAAGAGTCTGGAAGTTGTGTAAGTGACATTTTCACGTACCAAACTCAAAAAACTGAACACGGTAACACATCACTAGTTGCTGCTCCCGCAACTCTGAGCGCGCATGTGCTATCAGCAGTATCTGAAATATAGCGGTGTCCATCGGTTGCGCCGGTTTAAGGATGACAGTCTTACTATAAGAGCCGCTACCTGGAAAAACCACTGCACAGATTTTAGTGCATCAACTACCTGCAGAACTTTTAATATCAAACTGGACGATGGCGATCTCAAAACTATTCTAGCCAGTACGTTAACTTCCATAATTACTGCGTTTTCGTCGCACATATGTCACCAGCCTACGTGATGGTGGCTTATTGAAATATTAAGATGAAACGCGTAGCACACCTTTGAGTCAAATGGCTTATTCTTTTCTTTCAAATCCATTGGTACATCCCACCCCAAAATAATATTTTAGTTAACGACTTTCTATCAACAACAGCGCTTACTTATTGTCGCATGGTGGGACAGACATCCAATTCAGTGAATCTGAAAGAGTTGAAGAATCGAGTTGCCATATGGAAGTTTGCTAAGGAAAATTAAGAAAAGCACGAGAACTTCCGAATATTCCGTGTCGCAGCCGAGTTTCGAACCGAAAAACTCCTAAATACAAGCCAACATTTTGAAGCCGCGTACTGCCTCCATATGCAGGGTATAAATCAGTAAGTCTGGGAATGTGACTTTAATTCAGCAAGAGGGGAAGGGAAACGGATCGCGGGGGACAGGATTTACCTTTTCGCCTGTTGTACAAATATCACCACGTCAGATCAGACGCTGACACGTCCCTTTCAGTTATAATACATAATCTTGAATTTGGCATACATTCTCAATGGCGTGTTCTCAAGCAAATTTGAAAAGCACTAGTGACAATGTATATTCTCGTTGCAGACATTTCTGAATACAAAATGTTACCACAGACGTATTCATATATAGGAAATTCGCATTGGTAAGGAGACGTAAGCAATACACAGTTAAGGTTTTAACGGTCGTCCCAGTAGGCCTATTGTGTATGGCTTCAAAACTGTAGCATAACTTTTTGAAGCATGGGACAAAATTGAGGCAGGGAAACCTAAATTCTGTTCCACTGTACTAGACCACACATCAGTGGGATAAGAGAGGATTTTAAAGATATTCTACTCATAAGAGAAAGAACTGGATTACGGACATAATTTGATGAATCACCACTCACGAAAGGGATGAATAAAACTCGAAGACAGCAAGTTTTTGTACAGCTGCTGGTGGTTTCAAGGAAGGTGGTCGATCAATATAGAGAACGGAGATGACCCAACGGCTTTCCGGAGGCTTGATGAGGAAGCTGAAGTAGAAAGTTTAGAAGAAAACTACAGCACGTGTTAAGAAGCTTTGCCTTGCGTGCAGTATGTCTTAGCTTTCAAAAGGAGTGCACCTTTTTAAATATATTTTTCTGCTCAGTAGAGCTTATTCTGTTAAAATTTATTAAAAATGTAGAAGCACTGGGGTACCTAGCCTTATTGAAACCCGGGGCAAGTAATAACTATAACTGTACACTTAGATTTCAATCCAGAGAGGATTAGATTGCACATAAAATAATGGATGTTAACATTTTTGATAATTTATTAAGGGATTTAGTTTGACTTTGGCTGAGAACAAGTCAGTAGTGGGGAAATTTAGGTGACAGCCAGTTAATGCGCAGTCAGCAGAGTTTTAAGGTTTGTCACGGGAGCTATGCAAAAAGCCTTATTTTATTAGCTTAACAGAAATTATGTACCTGGAAGCAGAGTGATATTTGATATTTTGGCATCTTGGAAAAGCATAGCTTTTAGTGATAGGAAACAGGTGGCCTTGCGTGGCTTCGTGTCGGTTGTTAACGACAGACGCATAGAGGGTTCTTCTACGAAATTCACGGATTGCGCTAACGAAAATTTGGGGTAAAATCAACACTCAGATAAGAAACATCCAAAATTAGAATTTGGAGGTGTTCAATAAGTAGCCAGTCAGGACAGTAGTTAATTTTACAAGGTTTTAATTGCGCCAATTTTACACAATACGTAGTTGCAATTTGAATTTGAGGCCAGTTGGATGTGAAACCACATCACTCGCTTGTTTTAGACATTTTGCTACCAAACTGCAACTAGAAATTTATAAGGATTTTAAGTAGAGAGTTTATCTACCTGGTAACTGACTCCTAGAAAAGTTATTGTAGTGGTGCGATCCATGTCAGAAAGATACCACGTATAATCTTCAAATTAATTTTGCGTGTGCAGTAAACATTGAATAAGGCGGTGCGTCGTATCAGAGGGGGTTTGGTTAATGTCGCCGCGCCGTATGTGGGCAATGTAATTTTGTGTGCCAGAACCAACATTTAAAAAAATGTACAGTGAATTCAGCGAAAACATCTGTGTGTTTTATTCACCAAGGGGTCGTAATCTGGTACACGGAGGTGCTCGGAGATGCCACACGCATATTCCCAGTGACAAACGTCTCATAATGTACGGGCTAAACAGTGAGCGGTCGCAATAACAGTGACCGCTCCTGGCAGAAATTACGAATTTGAAAATAATCACAATTATTTTTTTAAAATTTCATTTTATTTGTGTCAATAATTTAAAATTTGCCGATCGCAGAAAGTGATTTTTTTATTTAAAATGTTAATTTGTCCGCTCCTTGGACTCTGCTGAGAGCGGCGGACGCACCACTTTCCCAACCCTAGCTAGCTGTATAGTTCATAGTTGTCTGTAAAGAAATGTGAAGTCTGCTGGTCTTGTAAGGCTTCATCTTACTCGTATATATAGACTATAGCAACGTCAGTCTGTGTCACATTCCCACATTAGATTTCCACGGACCTCCACCAGATGGCAGGTGACGCCACTAGGCTGAAAGTCGGAGTTCCACAGAGCGCCACTACATGACAGGAGAAGACAATACACAGAATTCAGTCTGAATGACACGCAGATAGTAATCCTATAACGGACACCACTAACTGAGGTTTCCACGTTAACTAGTTAAAGGGTCACCGGGCACTAATATTACAGTATAGTATACATACACACTATTCGGGATGCCACGCTGTGGACACCACTACGAAATTGTAATATACAGACACATACATTCTTCATGTTCCCACGGTAACTATATAAAAGAGTGTGCCTTCCCTGCTCGCGTCGCAAGTTTAGACGGTAACTACGTACGTGGGTGTGCATTGCCTGCCGAATCGCGGGGTTTCTACAGTAACTGCATACATGAAGTGCGCTTTGCCTCCACGGGTCGCGAGGTTTCTACGGTGACTGCTTAAATTGGTGTTCCTAGCCTGCTCGGGTCGCCGGACACCAGCAGACTAGTACATGTAAGACACTACAACTTCCATAATGTTTGAGGACCTATCCAGCCCCCTGGGTAGTGTCACAAGCTATCCATCCTGCATAGCTTGTGACCCTGTCTGTTGCCAGGGCGAAAATTCATAGAACCTGGTGCAGTTTGTGTGTTGTGTTGTTGAAGGACTGAGTCCTTGTTTTCCCGTGTAACTGGTATGCAACAGACCTTACAGCGGTGGCTATGAGGATTGCCGTCTTGAGAGATATGTTGCCGTGTAGTCTGGTATAAATTTACTGGCGTTTTGAAGGAACCTATTGCCTCCACTCAGACGGTTGAAGAACAATCGAGTAATGTACTATAACAAAGAGGAAACTGTACTCTGAAGGTGCAGGTAGCAGGTTCCTTTGAAACAATATTTTATATCGGCAAGAATGCACGGCGTCAATCCCCAAAAGACTGCCATGTTCACAATTGTTTCTCAGAAAACTTTACAGTCATTCAGCAAAACGAAAAATTCTCAGCTGTGATGCAATGCAGTTTCTTTGCCGTGCTTACATGAAACCGGCATTGGATAACATACTGAGCAGGCTGAATAGAGTTCAAATATTTTTCAACATAAATAGCTTATTAATAACTCTCTTCCATCTACGTCTAACCCCAAGTAGTCTCCCGACCAATATTGCTTACGGGTCCTACATATCTGTATCTTCTCGTGTAAGCTTTCATACAATTTTATTTGTAAATAGTAAAATCAAATTCATGGCAAGTTAAACTTACACAATTTCTTGCACTACACTGTAACTTTACTACGAACTGAGGTATTCATAATTGAGCAAAATAAAAATAACTGTCAAAACACGCTACGGAACATTTATGTCACGTCAGGCCCAATCTGTAGTGGCGTACCACGAAATAATGTGGATAGGTTTAAAATGCGCAAGCTGCTTATAAAAGTTTGATGCAAGCTTTGTCTGTTAAAATGTCGCAGGAAACGAGATAAGTGCATCGAATTAACAGAAATTTTTCAGAACTCAGATAACTGAGACAGGGACGTTACATGAAAAGTCAGCTGATTTGAAAGCACATGTAAAGGCTGTCAGTCTGAGAATTTTTATTGAATTTTGTCGCATTGAATGCTGCACCCCATGTAACTCTAATTCCTGTCTTTGCAGACAGAAGGAAAAAAGTAGATATCGTAAGCTGTGCATGTGGAAACGTGCTGTTACAAACGGGAGTTTAGGAACTTTGAACTAAAGGATGTTTCTTACAAACTTATTTTAATTCGTGTATAACTGCATGCTACTGGAGAAGTTTATTCCTTGCACGTAACTGAAGCCTTCAAGTCAAAGAAATGTAATTTGAAAGTCACTCGTAGTACCAATAGGCTGAGAGGTACTTGAGAATTCTATTGTGTTCAAAGGACGCCGGTAAACTGCAGTTAGGCCTACTTTTCAGCGAACATCAATATAGAACTGTTAACACCTGTGCTACATATAGGTAGCGTTCGGTTCCAGCCTTAGTCGAAAGGCCGATTACCACATTCACGTTTCCTTAACTCAACTTTTTAGAAAAACTGGAAATATTAGCATGGTCTTCAGCTAAAATGTTTGGCTTGGTTACGATAAGGGATTAATTCATTACTCTAATTGCGCATTCTCATATCTCATGTGCATTTTTGGGTGGGATTAAGTTTTTGAAGATTAAAATTAATTTACATTATAGGTCTGTGTACAGATTGAATTGCTATTTCACAGAAGACAATATCGCTCCGCCAACGGGACAAAGCCGTTATCGACTTCAGCGCAAATAGTCGCTTCTTAAGCGTGTTTGCAAAGTCGTCAAAAACGACTGTTAGCTTCGTGTCTGTCTGTACGTCAATTTTTGCTAATGGAACTCCGATCCCAAAGGACGGATTTTTTTAAAATCTCGAAGAGGGGACGTGTATTAAAATCTACGGATACAAATTTACTTTGGTTAAAATTCTACAGAAATGTCAGGCACGTTACATGAAGACACAAATATACCTTCATCATACAAACAGATTAAATTCCACCATCCAAATGTGGATGTGCACTGTGATAGAAAGCGGGAACTTCATAATCACACTATCGAAATATGGAGCGAAATTCTGAGGAGGGCTACGACGATAAATGGCTACGGGTTTGGGGGAGGGGGTGGTGTTTTGTCATCTCTGCTGCAGAGTCTGTGGTGATGAAACTTCTCAGCGAACCGAATGGAGGTAACTTTATGCGGTAAAATATGAAAGATCTGAATAAACAGAAAATTTGTCGGATTGCTAGAAGTATTATCAACTGCTCTGGGAATATTTAGACAATGGCGGGGTAAGAGAAAACTCTCTGTTAACCCAAATAAAATACGAGATTTGCCCAAACAATTTGCAACACTTTCTATACTTCAGTCAAAATGAAGAGGTTTTTGAAGAAGTGAAGAAGTTGTTGCGAGTACAAAATTCAGACTGTTATTAGAACGGGCTACATACTTTGTTTTTCGCTGTCCTAGGCTGTTGAAGTTGATGGAGATAGTGTAGAAGATAATGTTGCAAAATGAGCTGTGTAATGCATCCATCTGTTTATCCTAAAAGTGGAAGCGTGTTCAAATAATTATATAATAAATTACTAGCAACAAGGAAGCAAACTGCAAAAGTCTTTAGGCAACCTTCACAGCAACTGCGCCTTTTATTAGGAAGACAGATATATTTAACCTCAGGAAACTGAATAACTTCGAAGACTTTAGAATTGCTTAAAAACGTGAAGAACGTTGGATTCGTTTTGAATGTGCGTGTGAAAGGAAGAGTTGAAAAAATCAAGAATAGCACGCGTAGGATATTCTGAACCTGTAGAGCCAATAAATAAAAAATACAGGGAATAAGAGAGGAGTTGCACTGCTGACAGATCATGGTAGCGAGACCAAATTACCGATTTTAAAATTGTATGGTGGTCTAGGGCAGGGGTATCAAAATCCAATTCGTCATGGGCCAATTTAGCAATAAAAACATGACCAACAGCACATCATTTGCAGCAATAGAGTGTTAAATGTCTTCTTTAATTGAACACAATATTATTGAGGCTCCATTATTATTATTATTATTATTACTACTACTACTAACGATTTGTTACCAGGTTTCAGGGTATAGGGGGTTTGCCCCAGTACTTTTATATTCTTTTTTCCTGCAATATTGGTTTTGTTTTATTCTGTTTAGTGTTTTGTGTTTTGCATTTGTGACGATGTGTTTTGTTTGTGTCCTTTGAACTGCATTCAATTAAATTGAATTGTAATTGTTATTACGGATAGCTGTATATTCAATGTAGTTCTGTTTTAATGAATGATTTGTTATTATTATAACTGATTCTGCGTTAATCTGTCACATTTTAAATTAATTTATCTGTGTTTTTCCGCTTTATCGGGGTTTTGTTCCAGTACTTTTATGTTACTTACTGCAATAGTGGTTTTGTTTTGTCTGTTTAGTGTTTTGTTTTTGTGTATTTGTACTGTTTTGTGTCGTATTTGTGCTCTTGTGCTGGCTTTGTTAATTGGCACTTGTGCTGTTAAGCCTGCACACTAATAAAAACTATTGAATTGAATTTAATTATTATTATGCTTCAAAATGTTATTTAATTAAAACCGTTATTCAGGTGCTCCCTCTCCAGTGATGCATGCTGCACGCACCTGTCCCATCAAGCTCGCACGTTCAGTAACGTAACACCTTCAGTCAATTATTAGGGATATTCTTTTGGATTCTGTGAAACAAATATTACCAGGCCAGTAAGTCGTCAAAACTTACCTCCGCTACTGTGTGGCTTGGCTGGAGATGTAACATCGTTTGGACCGGAAGAGGATTTCTGCCCTCGGTGAAATGGTACTGAAAGTCACTGTCATGACAGATTTCAAGCATCCTTCTGACAAACGAGGTCGGCTTCTCGTCTTACAACTGTTAATAGCGGTTAAAAACTGTACACACGCGTACGTGCTGGCGAACATAGCAGCCATCCTTAAACCAAAGGATCTAATCACAGGAAACTTTTCTTGTGACAAACAGGAATAAAAGGCTTGTAAGTTTGTCTCTTAATCGTGATTAGTTTTATCTGATTCAACAGATAAAAAAGTAATTTAGAAAAAACCCTGCCACTTAGTCCCCTTACATTAATGTGATAAATTACATCACCATATCCACTTCTACTTATTACAGGAAACAAAGTCACGAAGTTTAAGGGCACTTGCACGATATAAAATGCACAGTTTTTTAACAGTGTCCATCATGTGATTAGCTTTAAAACCCTTCGCACGCAATGTTTCTTAACGAAGAATAAAATGCAATCGAAGAAAAAGCGTCTTTTCCTCAAATTCTTTAATTTTGTTTCTGAAAGTTCCTGGAGTGTCCCTATTTTTGCCAGTAATAGCCGAAGCCCCGTCACTAAAAATCGCAAACATTTTTACACAGCAATCCAAATGTGTTGAAAATGGTTACCAGGTTGGGAACAATTGCACCAGCACCTGTTAACCTTTCCTAGTGATGGTTCTGAAAACTCCTTCGTTGGCATACCGTTAACATTTCGAATAAGAAAAGCCATGAAATATCGTTCATATCTGTAACAGTAAAGGTAAAATTTACCCTAGAACAGGCCTTGAAGGCACAGACGGGGAGTAGAGCAATAGCTCTACTCTTTCTTTAACCTCGACGCTAGATGGAAGGGGGTGGTCAACGCCACGCCCCGGCCGCTTTACCCCAAGAAAGCCTTAACATCAGTGCTGTCGTCAACTGCAGTTCAATATACCGCGAAATGTTTACACTTTGCTGAAGCTTACACCGTGTATCTCATGCCAAGCCATTCACGTGTTCACCCACCGCATTTGCAGGAAAATTTGTATATTTAAAAACCCGTTGTTTTTCTGGACGAAGTATTTCTGCTATCTTCATTATACACACCATCACATACTGCCAGCCGTAAATAGCTTTGATTCCTTATAGATTATGTATGGTACAGTGAAACTTGTTTGAATTGCTGCTCCATTGTTTTAGTTGCAAAAGCCAATACGCGCTGCTGTTGCTGCAAATAACATTTCCGTTTCTAAAGTTTATCTTCTCATAACCCCCGCTCAAGAACACCAAATTCATCGTCATGTAAAGTTTTACATGGCGGCCTATATTGTTCGTTTGGAGCTGACATCACTTTACTGAAAAAGAGACAACAGGTTTATGGCGAAATACGCTTAAAGGCGTAGTTCGCGATAAAACTGTTGTCTCCGAATTTAAAAATTCAGGTCTTCCAGTTTTTCTTGGAAGACACGTCCGTCGTTCTGTAATTTTTTCTTTATTCCGCACACAGACATAGTAAAATCGAAATATGTATCATACACTGTAAACTGCAAGGTCCATCAAATTTTAAAGAAGAGAGAAAAATTTGCACTCCAAAACAGCTATTTTCCGTGATTTGTATGAAACTGAAATGTTTTCTTTCATGTTGGAAATGCCAGAATTCAATAACATTGTGTTCTGTCATTCTTGTAACACCAACCAGTGTTACTACGTTTACAACAGTTTACAACAACCCAGTGTACTACGACCAAATCCTCAACTGCGGTAGGACGAAGCCGCATTTACTTCGTGATAAAGAAGGCATGTTTCGTACGCATGAAACAACTGAATGTAGGAACATCAGGAAGTTTGGTATTTTAAAACGTATTTGCCTTTTCTTTGATGACGGTGAGACAACCACTTTTAATACTTGAACTTGAGTTGGGATTCGATGACCGGACCGTCCAGCGCATAGCGACTTTCTGTACCGGCTACGCTATCCCGGCCAAAGTGTTAAGGCAGTTAATTTAATACAGTAATCACAGGCATAAACTGGGGGAAGGTGTGGGGGTCAAATGCTCCTTCCGAATATTTTTTCTACCTAACAATAATTTTCTTTTAACTACTGATAAAAAGAGGGGCAAATAAAATCACTGGGATGAGTGTGGGGGAAAGAGATGTATGCATATTAAGAAGTGGTTCAAGCCACTCTCCCCCCTCTGTATAAATTGTCTCCTTCATAAATTAAAGTTCCTCATATCCTTGGTCGTTTTTGCCCCCACCCCCGCAATATTATTAGCCAATAATTTAATTTGTTTTAATTTATTTGTACTTCTTTAATTTATTAGAAAATAACATTGTATTCTTATAATAAACTTTGATCATGTGTGCAATTCTACAGTTTAATCGGCCAAGTATAACACTTCTTGTGATTTTTACACGTGCGATCCCCGAACCAGTCCACAGTAAATGTTATGGCCCTTTACCAAACAGGTTTGTCACCTTTGATTTGACATTTATCGCGCCAATCTAAATCATTCTGATATTGTCACCAGCCCCTAATGAATCTAGTGTAACATAACAGGGTAAAGTGAAATGGGTGCCAGGACGTATGGCGATTGTAGGGACTGAGTTTACTGACCATTTGAAAAGAACTGGATCGGAACGTCCTTTAGCAGAGCCTGAGCCATCCGGTGGCTCTCTGAAGGAGTTGGTAAACGGCCTGTCAGGGACTTGATGAAGACAGACCATTTAGAATACTGGAAGTTTACACCTGGACAGAAATATTCGAAAGGATTCCTTGGTGGAACTTCAGTTAAAAGGACCAGAGAACTACTAACGGTAAACAGAAACCAGTTGAGACAAGTGACAGAACTGATTACTGGGCACGTCACCTGAAATTTCACCTCTTCAGATTCGGACTAACAAAGAGTCCCATCCAGGAAAGATGCCATGGAATAAATTAAACAGCCTCACATATGCTTTATAACTGTGTGGCTTTAGCACAAGCAAGTTGTCATCAAGAGCGCCCTTTCATGAAGCTAAGTGACTAACAAATGACATTGATAAGCTAGGTACTGAACTTTCTTCGAAGTGCAGGAATGACAGGGGCTAATTCCAGAAACTGGACGCAAAGTACCATAAAATTGTAGCAATGGAAGATCTGACCAGCGCCTTAATTTGTCTTAAAATAAACGGTGTGCTTTTTTCTACGCATTTTTCAATTCAGTATTCATTCTTGATTCGACTCCCGGACACACCTTCCGCTCAAACCTTCCGCATGCCTCACAGATCTTCTCTCGGTAGTACAGGCGGTCCGAGAGAGAATTTCCACTGAACTCCATACGGTGTAGTTACGAATATAGGAGTTTTTCTGTGCTACTCGGCATGTGTTTAAGGTAGCGGTTATATCAATGGGTTTTGGTTCGTGTTGAATGAGAAGGAACTTCAGATGTTCTCCAGCAGCGTGCAGATTGCGTTGAAACGTGACGTGAATTAATAAACATGACAGCACTTTGATGCCTCACAGCTGATCAGCCGCTGTCCAAAAGACACTTTAAACATTGAGAGGAGCCTGACTGAAAGGTTAATTCTCGACAGGACTGGTTTGAAAGTTTGTATCTGGTGAGTTTGTTTGTTTTGTTTGTTTCTTTCAATTTTTCGCTCTCTCTCTGTCTTTGTAACTTCCTTTGTTTGTCCTTACATATGTTTGTTCGTTTATACCGTTGTCTTATAATTTAAACGTGTAAACTGAGGTGTAATATTTGCCAGCCTGTAGCAGCCACCGTCCTGGAAGTGTCATGTATGTAGTTAGATTACCACAATCGGACGGACAGACACGACTTCCTATAGAATTCATATTGGACACCCCGCGTGCCCTCGAGCCCATCCATCCTCCCGAACAGTGGTTATCGGGGATTCTTTCCCGGGGTAAAGTGGTTAGGGCGTGAAGCGTACCACATTTCTCGAACTCGTGTCAAGGTTACGAATACGTGGAGCTACACCTCCACACTCCCCTATGCCTTCATTACGGGATGTGAATTATAACTAACTAACTCCATGGAGCAGAGGCTTTCTTGAGAAGCTAACAGTTTCGCAGCTAGTCAAGAAATCTCCGCATTTTATGGAACACGGAAGTTCATTACCGCATTCACAAGAGCCTGCCACCTGTCCCTATCCTGAGTCAGCTCAATCCAGTCCATGCCCCCATCCCACTTCTTGAAGATCCATCTTAATATTATCCTCCCATCTACGCCTGGCTCTCCCAAGTGGTCACCTTTCCTCAGGATTCCTCACCAAAATCCTGTATGCACCTCTCTTTTACCCCATACTTGCTACATGCCCCGCCCATTTCATTCTTCTCGATTTGACTACTCGAATAATGTGAACTATACAGAGGGAAAAGTTACTTTTACCTTCTGGACTACGGCACTGTGTCATCCAGCAGGTGGCTACCAGCATTTCGGCAAAACATACTGTCTTCAACTTGACAGTCGTAAACCCCCAAAACATATAATGTCTACATTTGTTTGTTTGTTTGTTTGTTAAATACAAGGTTCGAGTAGCTGGCAACACGAAGGTATAAGTTTACTTGAGAAGACCGAGCGTTATGACGTCAGCCATAAACTTAGCTCAATTAACTCAACGTGAAATTTAAAGCTGTGTGTCAAACACTCCAGCATGATTCTGCTGGAAACTGCTGTATCCGATTCCATGTTTGAACGTAATGTATCGTAACGAGCTTCTTACAAGACACGTCCATTATTCGAGTTTAACGCAATTTATTTTGTTTAAGGTAAACATAATTTAAGGCGCTAAATACATCTTTCGGTAAAGTGCTCAGCATTCCCTTGAGATAACAACTACTTGAAGTACGTACACAAGTACACACAAAATACTATTCTGTGTTGGGGCTTTAGCCTTCCTGTTTTATAATAATGAACGGGGTTTTTGTTGTGTAAAATAAAAGAAAAATCTAGATTCCCTGCCATGTGAAAGTCGGGGGGAGAGCCAGGGTTGTGCTTGAGTGGGCCACGACCCATCCAAAATTCAACTGGTTCACTCAGAGTTCTGTCCTGCTAAATTTCTGCTTGAAAGGATATTACGTTGTTAAACGGGCAGTCTAAATCGAGTACGTCGCAACGGGGCCTGTGTGCAATAATCTGCATCTGCTTATGTCTTTAAACACTGTACAGCCTTCACAATAAAAGATTATGTTGCCTGTTGTGTTGAAAATATTACTGCAAAATTGAATAGTACAAAGAACCTTTTTCAGTTACTTACGGACGCCGTCAACAGCTACGGCCATTGCGTGTCAGTATGAATTACTCTCACATAAGGGAATGTGAAAACGTAAGGGGTAAATTTGTCATTGACCATGCCAGGAAGGCATATAGTGCGAATAGAGGTACAGCTCCACTCTTTCTTAACCTCGGCACTGGATGGACCTGAGTTGTCAATTCTACGCACCGGCCGGTTAAACCCCGCAAAGAACACCGGTGTTAATTTAAACCGAGAGATCCAGTGCCACTAGGGATGCTCTGAAGAAGAGAAAAATTTCTTTCCGTGCCAGGATTTGAACCCCGAATAGCCCAGTCCGTAGCCTAGTCACTATACGTACTAGGCTGTCCCAGCGCGCTTACCAGAAAGTTGGTTAAAATATCGGTAGCAATCAAAAGTGAAGCTGTCGATCCCAGCGGCCGCGCGGTCTAAGGCGTGGGTCCGCGGCCTTCGCGTGCTGGGATTGTGGGTTCGAATCCCGCCGGCGGGCATGGATATTTGTCTCTTATGAGTCTTTGTGTGTTGTCAGGTTCAAGCCTCTGCGTCGGGCTGATCACCCGTCCAGAGGACTCCTATTGAGTGTGTTGTGTCTGAGTGTGATCGTGGAGCTTCTATAACGAGGCGGCCCTGGCCTACTAGGGGCTGTTCCGCCATTAGAAAAATTAAAAGTCAAGTTGCGCTGTGCATGTGAAATTTTTTGTGTCTAAAGCTGAAGGAGGCGTGGCCCTGCCTTTCGAAGTGCACTCCTATGTGAGGTGCGTCTCACCTTTGCTACCCACGATATGGCTTACCTCATCGCAGCATCATGTACACACGCAAGGTGATTTCCCTTCACTGATACACTTTGCGACAATACGGCGGCACGAAGCATTTCAAAGGCACATTACTGCTTTCTATCACTTCTCTTTTCCTATATTTGGAGATTTAGCGACCCTTCTTTACGGAGAACTCAAAATTACACAAAATTTCATTCCTCATTCCGACTGTGAATTTAGGGCATGCTGTTTATACAGCGCTATATGACTAATAACGGCTGACTTAGGAAAGAGCGCCGTTACTGATTGCTTTTCGAAGGGCGACGTAGCAAACGGACTGAAAATAAGTGACTTGTGTACAAGCGAGAAGAATTAACAAAAGCGCGCGAGTGTTAAACTACAGCAAACTCAAATCTGACGTAAGCATTCCTGTCAACCACAACCAGTATGTATTAATTTTGTCAGTACATGTCAGACGTTTCGGTCATGCGGACCGTCCTCAGGCATTATAATACATGACTTTAAAAAGACAAATAAAAATCGCATGGAAATATTTTAAATTTGCAAGCTCTCACAAATTATGCAAGCTATTCGAAAGTTAATGTAGAACTGGAATGTATATGGTTTATATATTTCTCGTACTGCTCCTTGATTATATATCCTGCCTGTAGTTTATAAAAGTTGTTAAAATTCTTATTTAGTTCCAGTATTAGTTGCCTGGTGCACTCACTTCTCTTGGAATCGACACGTGCTTGTAGTACGTTCTTTTTACCGGTTCCCAGTATCTGCGTATCGTATTACGTCTGCAGGCGAAGTTTCTTCGCCTTATTTCATTGCGTTTTGTTGGTATATAATTACTTTTAGAAAAATATCATTTTTCGTACGGCTCTTCCTTCCTTTTAGTGGTTTTATCCCTACGTCTGGTAAGTTGTGTTTCTAAAGTCATATACCTTAATGCTTGAGGATGGTCCACAGGACCGAAACATGTATTCATCTATTGACGAAATTAGTAAAATTTGTTGTGCCTGGCGGTAATGCGTAAGTCAGTATTGATATGACACACCACAACGGGTTGAATTTCACAAAAATTACTAAAAAAGCTACTTTTACCAGTTTTAGGCAACGTAAGTGCTAATACGGACACGTGCGATGTGTACAGTACAGCCCACGCATCAAAACTTGGAAGAAACTAGGACTAGTACGAATAGATCGCAAAGTCAGGGCACATATGTAGTATCTATTGGGTTTTGTACCTATTGGTTTTTTTTTTTGGAAAACATTCTGTAAATTATGTTACGAAAATGGTGTGTACTATTTCACAAGCTTTTTGTTCTAGAATAAGTAGACTTTTCGATTCCTGTTCGCATTTTAAACACTTACTTCGCAATATGGTTTGCAGCTGATGAATTTAACAGAGCAGTGGGCAAAACCCACCCTCTTCACTTAATACCAGCGAGGAGGAGGCAAGATTTCCTAAGTGTATAAGACAAACACTTTTGTCACATGACACGATTGTCTCCTATAAAAACCCCACTGAAATTCGAAAAGTCGGGACACAATCTCCTTGCAGTCGCTATGCATCACTCCGATATCTGCTCTGGTGGTCTTGCGTTGTACCTCGTCACCACTACGTACTATCAACTGCTAAACAAGTGTAACTACTGTCAATGTAATAAAGCTTTTATTATATTATTGGAGACTGGCTTGAGCAGTCACTCTTTAACGACGCCTTACCCAGGCGACCTAACTAGCAAGGATATCACACGCCGCTCGGCAGGCCTTCGTGTCATCCTGGGGCATCCGCCCACCGGTATCCTACATACACTGGTGTCAGCAGTTGGGGCTGCACGTGAAGTGTGCTCTTCCCCCTTTACCCAGCGTCGTAGTCACTCTCCAGTCAACTACTCCTGCAAGGTTACCTGGACCGGACAATCCAAAGTAAACAACGCTACAATATCTTCCGGTTTACTTTGTGGACCTGTTTGATCACAAACGACCAGGAGCAGACGTTGTCCGTAGACGACGTCCACAACAGGCAACGGCTATACAACTCTTGTCATCCCAGGGAAGTGTCGCGACTACACCTGGTGACTGTACGAGCTGAGTTCATCAACACCGACTGTCGCCCTCCTTGCGTCAGGTCAGTACGATAAACTGATGCCTCTGGAGCTTGAGGTACAGCTTCCTCCAGAGCGAGGTGCTGCTCACTTGCGTCAAGGGCTGCCGGTGATGGACGAGATCTACAGAGGTACGAACACTGCAGGCTCCGCCAAATCAGGCAAAGCTGTGGTGGACCCTGAGTCGTGCAAGTGCAAAGGCAAGAACCAGAAGACACCTGACTCTTAACCGCCTACACGAATCAACAGCCAGATCACTTCAAACCATCTACCACCGGATTTCAGAAGACACAGACAGGAGTCCCCCTGCTATTTCGCAACAGCCCCCGGTACTTCACCTTTCAAGTTAAGCGTCGCTCGAGCCGTAACTTTTGAATTTCCTATTTTTTATTTGTTTTCTCCCTCCCTTCTCACTGTAGGCATATTATAATAACATAACCTGCTTCTCAAGCAAGTTGTATACTAAAAAAATGTACTAATTAGAAGCCACTATATTTGAGCAATATGAGTGGTACAGCAATATAGGATACAACAGGAAATATTTCGGACCGTTGCTCTACCATAGCTGAGGCAATGAAATTAATTAACCAACCCTTTGATGGAGACAGAAAGAAATTGAAGGAATTTATTGACAATATAACAACAGCATTTGAGTTAGTAGAACCCGAGCAACATGACTTACTCTTGAAGTACGTAAAGACAAAAATTACAAGAGAGCTTAGGAGCGAGTTACTGGTAAGGGACTTATCCTCAACTTGGGAGGATACAGAAAACAAATACTGGAACAAATTACGATGTTAAAAGGACACTGGATTATTACGCATGTCCCTTACTTAGTAGCAGACAGGGTATGCACGAATAAATAGCATCATGGAGTAGCCGAATAGAACACAATGCAGTCAGACCTGAGAGAACCCGCATACAGAATTTGTGGTGAAGAATAAGCCATAGGCGCTATGGGCTTAATAAATCATTTGGCAAAGGCATGTTTCGTACAAGAATTAGCTAACGAAAGAGTTCAGACAATAGTTAGAGCTAAAGGTGAGTCGATGGCATTGTCGGTATGTATAGACACCGCTCTTGAAGAAGAGTCGGCCATTTGGTCAGTTAAAGACAGAGGCATAGCATCCAATAAGATGCACAAGGGGCCAGGAGTAAGTCCAAGGGAAACAGAAAGCCACAGGGACTTCGAAAAAGGAACTAGAGTTTCCGGGTTTGCAAACCGAGGAGTATTGCGTCCCGGACGCGGGACAAGTATTGAAAGGAGTAAAAGTACTGTGTCTACAGCAGCACATGTAGTTAGAGGAACTACAGCTGCAAAGGTTAAATGCTATGCATGTGGAGCACTGGGCCACATGGCAAAATTTTGCACGAAGAAGAGTGCATGGAGAGAAGTAATTCGGGAAAAAAGAGGTTGGGAAAGGGGAGCAGCCCCTCTGGGACCCAGCTGTATTTACAGGTTGTACTCAAACGGCAGGGTTTCCCTTAAGTACAGTAACATTATATTCAAGCGCAGGGATTAATGGGAAACTAAGACTCCTTACATACACAGGCGCAGAACTATGTATATGTAGACACAGCAGTTTGAAAGAAGGTCTTGTGTACAACTCCGAAAACCCCCTAAATGTGAAAGGCATATCTGGTAAGGTTGAGAAAACCTTAGGAGAAACTGAGATAACATTAAGTACCTCAGGATATGAAACTGAGCCAACGTTGCAGGCAGTAGAACACGAAATGAATATACCGTTTGGTGGAATTCTTGGAAAAGAGTTTTTTAAAAAGAAACACGTGAAGATAGATTACAGTTACAAGGAACTTCCAGTAGGAAAAGTGAAAATTAAATTTGACGAGAGCGAGCAAATAACAAAGGTTGATACAAGAATGGGTACTGTCTTGGAACCACGAAACGAAACAATTGTTAGTTTACCAACTAATTCACCAGAGTTATTTACTGGGATAATAGCCAAACAAGAAATATCCCCAGGGGTGATAATAGCGGAATCTTTATCTACAGTGCATGACAGAACATGAGTTACAAGCATTCTCAATACAAGCAAAGAAGAGGTAAGAATTGAATTGCCTGTAGTACAGCTAGAGGGGTATGAAGAAGAACTGACACAGATACACGCATTTGATACACTACAGATTAGTGATACCGACGATAGGATTAAGGAACTGAGGAATATTGTCAGAGTGGATCATCTGTGTGACAGAGAAAGAAGATCAGTTATTAGGATATGTGAGCATTATGACATACTTCATTTACCTGGAGAAAAATGAACAACTACTGCAGCAGGAGGACATGCTATTCCGACGCCTGGTATTGATCCATGCAGAAGTATTGCTAGCAGAAACTACCATACACCGGAAGTTTTGAAGGAAGAGTTAAACAAAATAACGGACAAAATATTGGAAGATAAGATAATCCAACGTTCCACGAGTCCATGGAATTCGCCTATAATTTTGGTTAAGAAAAAGGAAGATGCTTCAAAGAAACAGAAATGGAGGTTGGTTGTAGATTTTAGAAAGCCAAATGCTGCTACAGTAGGCGACTTCTCCTCTCTACCCTTGATAAGCGAAATCCTTGTTATGCTAGGCAAAGCTAAATATTTTTCTACGCTGGATTTGGCTCACGGGTTTCACCAAGTACCGTTACGAGAAGCAGATTGGCCCAAAACGGCGTTTTCCACCTCAGGACACCATTTGGAATTTTGCACCATGCCTATGGGTATTTTTTCTGCCCCGGCAACTTTTTCTAGAATAATGTCACACGTTTTGAACGGCATGGTTGGCACAAGGGCACTAGTTTACTTGGACGACATTGTCGTGTCAGGATCAAACTTAGAGGAACATAATGAAAGATTAATATAAGTGTCTGACAGATTAAGAACTCACACTCCGTCTCCAACGAGACAAGTGTGAATTCTTAAGGAAGGAAGTATGTTATTTAGGACATAAGCTATCACCCCAAGGGATACGACCCGATGACAGCAAGGTTGCCGCCGTAAAAATTTTCCAGTACCGAACACTGCGAAACATCTTAAAGCATTTTTGGGACTCGCTGGTTATTACCGACGATTTGTACCGAATTTTAGTCCCATTGCAAAACCACTACATCAGTTAACATGTAAGAACACGCCATATGTATGGGGAGAAGAACAACAAAAAGCCTTCGACGCCCTGAAACAAATACTGTGCAGAGAGCCATTGCTGCAATACCCAGATTTTGAAAAGAAATTTATAGTGACATGTGACGCGAGCCTGAATGGAATAGGTTTGTTTTGAGTCAAGGAAGCTTATGAAAAGATTTGCCTATAGCATATGCTGCCGCGTTTTCAGTAAGGTTGAAAGAAATTACTCCTCAATTGGAAGAGAATTAACTGCAATTGTTTGGTCGTGTAAACAATTTAGACCATACATACGGGGAAGAAAGTTTACTATTGTGACAGATCACAAGCCTTTAACATCGATTTTTAAGATAAATGATCCTAGTTCACGAATCATGAGGTTGAAATTGAAACTGGCAGAATTTGATTACGATACTATATACAGGAAAGGAAAGGAAAACTCAAATAGTGACGGGTTAAGTAGGATGTACACACTGATCACAGGAACAGAGAGATCAGCAGGAGCGCCCAGAGGAGAGTCGGAGGAAGAAAATAATGTACGGCCGCCAGCTACAGAAGGCGAAGTCCAAGAAAGAGACAGAAAGCCCTGCGAAACAGACGGAGAAGCTAAGGAATTTAGTGATAAAGAAAAATTCGAGATTTTAAAAGAAGTTCATGAAACACCGATTTGTGGACATCGAGCAATGTCCAGTACATACAAGAAGTTGAAGCACCACGTCTCTTGGAAAAGAATGAAAGAGGATGTTGAAAGTTTTATTAAGAAATGCGAGAAATGCCAAAAAAAAAATAAACTAACCCAATTACACACAAGGATGCCTTTGACTATTACTGCCACTCCATCAGTTGAATTCGAAAAATGCATTGTTGATATTGTAGGTCGCATTTCTCCACGTGCAGAAGGTAACAGACTTATTTTAACAATACAATATGATTTATCTAAATACTTGATAGCAGTACCCTTGAAAGAACAAACTGCAGAAGTAGCCAAGGCCTTCGAAGAAAACCTTGTTTATTACACAGGTTACCGCAAGTGGTTTTATTCGACTGTGGTGCGAACTTCTTGAGCAAAACTTTTAAAAATGTTCGCAAACTTTTAGGCATAAAGAAGATACTTTCCACATCTTTTAGGCCGCAGACTTAAGGATCATTGGAAAGGACACATAGAAGTTTGATGGAATACATCAGAAGCTACGTGGCAAAAGATTTGAAGGACTGGGATCACTGGTTGAAATATGCTACTTTTGTACATAACGCTAATCCGCAGAATTCGACTAACTACATGTCATTTCAATTACTGTATGGCAGGTTACCCAGTCCACCAAGTCACTAGCAATAGACACCAAAAAGCGAATTTCATGCCTACGACAATTACGTTAAGGAGCTACAAGCCAGATTAAAGAGCAGCTGCGCTATGGTCATGAGCAATTTAGAAACTGCAAAACTAAACGACAAGAGAAATTATAATCGTGCTGTCCATATGCCAGATTTTGCAGTAGGCCGTATGGTTTTAGTACAAGACGAGAGCGCTAGCCGCGGCCGTTCAAAGAAGTTAGAACCAGCATACGTACGGCCGTACGAAATTAAAAGAATAGAAGGACCAAATTTAATATTACGCACAAGGCACTCAAAATAAATGATAATTCACGGAAATAGAGATAATTATTTTTTGCATGATTGCAGATGTGGTCTTTAACCCTTTAAAGACGAAGAGTATCTATTTTATGTAAGGACTCAGTGCGTACCGCGCTGTAAACACTCTCCACTTCGGTTATAAAAACCAGTCTCTTAATGTTTTATAAGGCAAAAGTTGCTGTTTGTTCTGAGATCCGTATAAAACACATAAACGCAATGTGGGTACCACGTAGAATTTTTTACTGTTAAACCTGCTGGTACGTAACGTTACCGCTAGGCTTTAAAAGGTTAATCCTGGAATTACTAACTAGCGGATTAACACAAGGCGTAACGCTTGATGTTCGAATCAAACCAGTCCACAGTTCACCGGGTCTTTATTATCAGTTCGAGGCAGAAGAAAGGCTACACAACAGCGAGTTGGAGGTTGTGACATACCTGAACTTACAACAAGCTAATGACAATGTTGACACTGTGAGCAAATACATAGACTTGAAAAGAGAATTCTGCAAGAGACACGACAAAACACTGTGGCTAAATTTAACCAATGTAGGACAACCATACATGACGCCACTAGAAA
The DNA here is from genome assembly GCA_013340265.1 of Coptotermes formosanus. Taxonomy (NCBI): domain Eukaryota; kingdom Metazoa; phylum Arthropoda; class Insecta; order Blattodea; family Rhinotermitidae; genus Coptotermes; species Coptotermes formosanus. The sequence continues at coordinate 723,873 of BLKM01000554.1, read as the reverse complement.
ACTGACAAAGTTTAAGGAGATGAGGAATCTTATGGTACAGTTAACGAATAACGAAAAGCAAGGTGAAACAAGAGTTAAGAGAGGACTTTTTAATTTTGTAGGCCACATTTCACACTCCTTGTTTGGAACACTAAATTCTGACAATGAAGGATTTTACAATGAAAAGATTTCGCAACTAGAGGAGGAACAGGCTGACTTAATTAAACTATCAGAAAAGGAAACAGTTGTTGTTAAAGCCACATTAAAATCAGTCAAGAAAACCCTGACTGAATTTCTAAGAATGAATTAATGTAACAAAGGGGATTAAACGAGATCAAAGAATTTGTTAACCACGAGAACGGTGAAATTAAAGAGAAATACACTTACACTGCGATATTAGTAGCCCTGAATGATCACGTATTCAAATACAGAGAGTTTTGGAAGAAGTTAAAGATGAGTATGATATTTTTATACAATCTTGGTTATATGCCAGGCAAGGAATACTACAAGCACAGGTACTCTCTCCAAGCCACTTGCTTCATATCCTGAAAAGCAGCCAATAGAGTTTTCCCCGGGACCTTCAATTTCCCGTGACCTTGAGCGCTGCTAAGCTGTATCAGCTGATTAATATTATAGGTATAGAAGCATACACTGTGAACATGAACCTTGTGTATGTAGTGCAGGTGCCACTGGCCAGTCATTATTCGTACCATGTACACAAAATACTACCATTTCCTATTAAAGTTCAGGGCACCAGCAATAAGTTTACATTCATCCACCCAGAAAAGGAATACATTATAACAGATACCACTAAACAATTTTATGCCCGATTGCGTCACGAAGAATTAATTTCTTGTACACAAATGTATAATAACAAATTAGTTTGTAAACAAAATTTTCCACTTCCAATTATTCATTCATCTAGTGATTATGGAGCTCTAATGTTGCAGCCAATAAGATCAGTACCCGACAGCTGCGAACAAAGAGTGCTAGAATTAAAGGAAACCCTTTGGGCACCGCTGAGAGACAATTCATGGATTTTTATAGCACCCATACCTGAACAAACAACAGTGATGTGTCCTGATCAGAACCCTATGAATATGGAAATTAAGGATAGCGGCTTATTAACATTCCTTGCAGATTGCACAGGCTATGGAAAAAAAACTATGATTCGGGCTATTGCTTCACATTATGTAAACAACACGGATAAGGACACTACCCCGCCACTCATTTTAGATATTGATTGTTGCGACACAACTATAAATAAACTTACCTTAAACGAGTTACAGTTGGAAGCCCCTTTGAAAAATATTCTTACACATAACAGTGAACTGGAACTTTCTAGTTATAAAATTAAAGACGTAGAGAAATTAGTGGAAGAGCAAGAATGGAAATTTGAGGCACTCCACAAGGACTACTCACCTCTCAGTGTTAACGACTATTGGTTCAATTGTATTGACGTTGTTAATTGGTAAAATATGTTGTTGTCGCTGTTGTTGCTGTTGCAGAAATTGTTGGTTCAAATTTGTTAGGTGGTTTAAGGATGAGTCAACTTGTAAGGCTATTGTATTTAAACCAAAAATTGTAAACCGCGTGCAGACGTCTAGTGATAGTATATACAGACCAAATATGGCAACACTTGCAGACTCCAGAGATGTAACAGACCAAGAGGGTGAGGTAAGGAAAATGACTCCTATGAATCTTGCAATTACTTCTAAACCCACGAGTACTCGGAACTATAATAAGAAGTTCCCAGTAGGTAAACGTTAAGAGTAATAAGCTACTTAGATTGTCTAATTGTAAACTCCTTATTAGACACGGAACTATAATAAGAAGTTCCCAGTAGGTAAACGTTAAGAGTAATAAGCTACTTACATTGTCTAATTGTAAACTCCTTATTAGACACGGAACTATAATAAGAAGTTCCCAGTAGGTAAACGTTAAGAGTAATAAGCTACTTAGATTGTCTAATTGTAAACTCCTTATTAGACAATCTCCCTGATGGAGGGAGATGTATTTTTGGGTTTTTATCTATTGGTTTTTTTTTTGGAAAACATGGTGTAAATTATGTTACGAAAATGATGTGTACTATTTCACAAACTTATTATTCTAGAATAAGTAGACTTTTCTATTCCTGTTCGCATTTTAAACACTTACTTCGCAATATGGTTTGCAGCTGATGAATTTAACAGAGCAGTGGGCAAAACCCACCCTCTTCGCTTAATACCAGCGAGGAGGAGGCAACGTTTCCTAAGTGTATAAGACAAACACTTTTGTCACATGACACGATTGTCTCCTATAAAAACCCCACTGAAATTCGAAAAGTCGGGACACAATCTCCTTGCAGTCGCTATGCATCACTCCGATATCTGCTCTGGTGGTCTTGCGTTGTACCTCGTCACCACTACGTACTATCAACTGCTAAACAAGTGTAACTACTGTCAATGTAATAAAGCTTTTATTATATTATTGGAGACTGGCTTGAGCAGTCACTCTTTAACGACGCCTTACCCAGGCCACCTAACTAGCAAGGATATCACACGCCGCTCGGCAGGCCTTCGTGTCATCCTGGGGCATCCGCCCACCGGGACACTACGCGTACACCTGCTACGCAGGTTATACCTCGGGGCGCGACGAGGCGACTTCCACACAAAATGAAAGCAATTTTCTAGAAATTCTACAGATAGCAAAACGCAATCCTGTGTTTATGAAAAAGGACTGGAAATCGGAAACTACAGGATAGCACAAAACATAATTTGGGAATGGAAATAAGCTGTCATGGAAAGTAGAGTTGAGGAAAGTCAGTGACTTGCCTTGATTGCTGGTATGAGAAAGAACATCCTCCAGAGCCAACAGATAGGCTACCCACTGTAATTCCTTATGACATCAATGCTTTTGTGTCTGATAAGTTTTAGGATCTAATCCAGCAGGAATGGTAGGCGCGAATTCACATCTTTCTTGTATCAAACACGTCCTCAGCAAGCGCACACTCTGTTGACATAATTACGCTGTTCAAACATTTCGAGGGGGCCATTGTATTGACTGGGGCCTGCAGTGGAGAATAAGCTGCTGAAAAAGAAATCCCTCAAGTTTTGTACACCGTAAAAACCGTCACTTGAATCTAGTAATTGTTTATGTCTGCAAATCCATAGCAAAGGCAAGAAAGTTTTTTGTTGTCTTGGAAAGTTTACACATCTATTCGGAGGTTCAGTGTCTCACGCTGTCTTCATGACAGTAAAAAGATAAAGGAGACCCTGTAGCCTACCATTAAGGCCCAAGGTGGAGTAGAGATACAGCTCTACCCTTTCGTTAGTCTGGGGGCTATAAGGGGGTGGGGTAGCTAGCTCCACGCCCCGGCCGCTTTACTCCCGGAAGAGACCCAGTATCCACTGTACAGGAGGCTGGGTGGGCCCCAGGCCTGGTCTGGACGGGTGCCAAAAATTTCGCCTCCACCAGGATTTTTTATCGTTCATTTTATTTCCCGTAATAAACTAAATACACATATGCCACAAAACTGCAAACAAAAGGCAGTGGTCCTAGCGAACCAATGTGGTACGCTCTCCTTGAGTCCAGGCACCTCACAAATGTTCAAGATAAAATGATCACTTTATCTCCACTGATCATCATTCTGGCCACTTAACAAAACTCAAAATGTTAAAGTGATAATAAACATTATCCTAAGACATATCATAACAAGTTTGGAATCAATACCTCTTTAACCAAGAACAACCACTGGCAAAACTTCCTATAAAGTCACACTACTGACATCTATTGTCTTCCGAATTTTTTTTAATTACTATTCGTTTATCACACACTGATATAGTACATAATACCTGTATTAAAACAGTAGCACACATCTGTTATATAATCCGTTCACGTCCCCGTGTCCTTTCTTTTCACAGACATCCATGTCCCCGGTGGAATTCGAACCCACAATCCCAGCAAGCGAAAGGCCGCAGACCCACGCGGCCACTGGAATCGGCAAATTCGATCCCCGGAAGGTCCAGCCGGTAGCGAGTCGCTATACCGACTGCGCTATCAGGGGCCATCTTCATGAGAGTACAGGGAATTTGTGTGTTCGCAAGACAGGATTACGAAGTGCGCTCGGTAGCCAGGTTACACACACCTTGCTCTGCAGTAAAGAAATACTTCCAGCAACGCTACTAGTGGCAACGGCACAATGTTGATATCAGAACAACGACAGAACTAACATTAATAAAAGCTTAAAACATCAGCTCAAAATATTATTCGCACTTCAGATTTGCCAGTCATAAAGCACTGAAGGAATCAAAATTCGTATCTGATTACCTCAGCTGAAAGACTTCAACCTAACCAACGCAAGCACGGCAGTCTCTCTCCTCAGGGCTGTGCAGTCGATACACAAAAGCTCCGACTCCGACTCCTCGATTTTTAAAACTTCCGACTCCGGCTCCAACTCCTCGATTTTTGCAAGTCCGACTCCGACTCCTTCATAAAAGCTCAATACGTATTAATAACGGTAAACCTATAAGACATTCCATCGCCACCACGTGAATCATCCAGCTACTTTTTTTACTTATAACGTATATTTAAGTATAAGTCTAATGATTACTGTAGCTATCAGGGCTCTCGAATTGCAGTATCTTGTTAAGGTTTTAGACTGAGGTCGGAGTCGGGGTCGGCACATTTTTTCCCGACTCCGACTCCACCTAAAAATTTCTTCCGACTCCGATTCCGACTCCACAGCTCTGGTCTCTCTCTCAACGATAAGAATATCTTCAGATTAGTTCAATAAAATTGGAATCTAGAGTGAAAACACAGATGACAACGACATAGAAACTGATACGCTTTTAGAGGTTCTGCCAGAAGCATCGTAAGCTATCTCATTTGGAGCAGAACATTATAAATGAGGCCGACGTTAGTAATAGCGAACGCTGTCGAATTTTCTTATTCATCGCAGTTATTGACAGAATGATCAGCAAACCTGAAAGACGTTTCACTGGCAAGGGGTTAGCGCGTTGTACCCAAGTTACAGGTCCTCCCTCGACCAATGAGCAACTTAGTGACCTCAGTCTAATGGTTTTGGAAAGAGAACTTGCAAACCAGCGTGACTAAGAAACGGCTGTAGACAAGTTTGAATCCGAATACCAAAATTGAGTTCGCCTGAAGAAATAAAGCAAGAATAACTGTACCTCTTCTAAGCTATGTCTCAACAAATATTTGCAAAATGTGCCTTTCATTTCCTCCATGTTTGTCTATTCATCCATTAGACTAATTAGAATTTCGGATGTTCATTAAGCATGGCTCATGAAATTAAATAAAATATTTATTTTCATATCAGAAGTACCGCTGTTTTTCTCGATCAATATTTTTATGGTTTATTAAAAACAGCTGGATCCACTCAAACGAATGATTTTTACTGAATACAGTTAAAGGGAGTTGATAGGCATTCATTTCCCAACCAAGATGCAGTGCCGCCGTTCCTGTTTCCAAGGACTCCCGTAGAGTGCCCACCTTCAACAGCGCAGCCCTATAATTAGCCTTTTATAATTTCACTTGTTTTAACAGTCAGTACTTGAAATAATGAGGCATTATATGGTAAGAGTTCATTTCGTTTGGGCGTTACGAGGGCTGCACATTATTTTTAATGGGTTTTGTTCAGAACATTGATAAAGTGGACAGTAGTTTAAGTGGCGGCACTTCGATTAATAAATAACACAATAGAGGCCCAATGGTGCTGTTCCACGAGAAGCAGGTGTTTTATTTGCCGCGATCAAGTGTTAATAGATGACTACTTGTTTGAATCACATCAGTGTTATACGTGATTACTTGTGAAAAGTGCACTGAAAGTGCCGAAAAGTACTATCATCTTTTGTAGGAACCCGACATTTTGTGTGGTAATAGGTCTTCAGAAATAGCCTATGCGGGTTTTAATAATAATTTTTGTTGGTTCTTGGAATTAGAAATATGAAGAGGGCTGCCAGGCGAAATTTAATTTAGTTTTAGTTCTGATGGTGATTTTTACTGAATTACTGGAGCTATGGTCGCGAAGTTTTACACGAAAGTAAATCGAAAATTCTGTACATACGTCAAAATACAACAAAAGTCGAAAAATGAAGGCACGATTTACTAGTCAAAAATACATTTTCTGTCTCCAGATATTTCTCCGCAAGTGAAAGTGCACCAATTCTCGTAACTGCAAAGGAAAATACATTTCGCTGTGACATGTCCTGTACACCAAGGTGTTAAAGCATGCTGGTGTGATGGTCACAAATGTCGTCATACCCACGCCAGTTAATTTACTCTTCAATATCTGTGAAAAAGTAAAAAGATATATACTGAGAAATCATTATTGAGCGAATTTAAATATTTTTTTCACTCGTCGGCATTGATAATTTATATATCACGGAAGAGAACACCATAATAAAAAGGGATATGTAAATACATACGTTATATAACAATAAAAAGAAGAGTATGCGATGAAATTGTGCAAAGGTAGAAAAAGGTAAACGGTGGAAGTGTTAATTAATACATATTTCTTTATTGCCTCAGCACACACAGTGGAGTACATACTGAGAGAAGTAAGTTGCAAAAGTTCTTCCCCGATCATCGTTCTTTCAGAAACAATACGCAGCGCGCACATCCTTGAAAGTGACTTTTATGCTTTCCATAACGTGTAAGAAATTAATGAATATTGCCATGGTTATGTCTGCCCGAATGTCCGTTTGTCTGTCTGAAGAAAATCCGCACATTTCAACTCGAGAACGGCAAGAAGAATTTTAACTAAATTTGGTACGCACGTGATGCCACTGGACGGAACTTCAGATTCGTAGGTTAGTGTCACGTGTTGATGTTTATTCTGTAGTTGGCCACTAAGTACTTAGCGGCCAACTACAGGGTAAACATCAACGTATAACACACAGATATAACTCCTTTCGGAAGAAAACATCAACACTGATAGATGTTTCTTTGCAGTTATAGACAAATTTGTAAAGAAATGTAAAACATCTATAATAACTTATACATATTTTACACATTTTTGTAAAGTTTTATTGTTTGGCACTGTAACCTTATTTAATTATGCACATGCGAAGTATACAAAATAATAGTTATTCACAAATATTTGCGCAGTTAATTGGTGTTACTGTTGTATATTTAATCAACTGCATGGAAAATGTATAACATTAATTTCATGATTCAGTGCTCATACAGTCGTTGGGATTCAGTTTGTTTCATGGTCACAGCTAGGGTTTTATTAGCGCAGTGTTTTTCGCGTGTCACAAATGAGAAAATAAATGTTGCCTCGACATTTCGTCAGCTGTGCTGGAAGAATCCAATCTGTCGAAAAAATTAGTGACTGGACGTGGAAACCGTTTCCTTTCCAACACAAGACAGAAAAATAATGACTGGATGTGAAAAAAATATTCCGGTAAAAGTTTAAGAGGAAGCTGTCCCTGTCCAAGTCATTAAGGCATACAGAGGGAGTAGAGGTATGGATCCACTCATTTGTAACCTCGGCGCTATAATGAGGTGAGTGTAGGTGTTCCAGTACGATCCAAAAGCAAAGCGTCACAATCTCTAAAGAAACATACCAGAGTCTCGGAGACTAAAAAATTTCTGGTACTGTCAAACCGAAATAAAAAGCACCACTGACTTACTTTCCATTACGAATTTCTTACTCCCGAAAAAACCGTCAACTTACAAGAGTTTTTTACTTACTCTCTGGAGTTCTTGCCCGGCAATTGTTGAAATCTCACAGCGTCCACTCATCGCACACCAAACACCAATCTTTTCTTCATGAACAAGTTCGTGAACAAGTCCTAGATTTTCTGAACTCCAGTACCGGCTGCTCTGAGAACTCACTCACTTCTTTGCGTAAGGAAAACCTGGCCTCATTAGAGAAAAACAACTGTGGATCAAATTTTCCACCGTATAGAGACTGAAGAAACCAATTACAAAAATGTATTCTTGCAACCGGATCATGTTACTTCAAAATATGAACTACCGACGCTATACGTGATAGCAGCTGTAGCAATTTTGTGGCGCTTCGTCCAGACGTTTTTGAAACACTCGTCTCCTGAGTTGAAAAACGTTCCGCAACATTTTCCGGCAGACTCACATCTGAAATACAGTGGCACTAAAACAGACGCTGTTGAACAGTGTCCGTGAGTGGAGTCCGGCTGTAACATCACCGCATGACAGGTCCCATGATTCGCAGAGCAAGCCTGTTATCGCCGACAGCTAAAGTTACACTCCTATTTCAAAAGAGTGCCAGAGACCTTACATGGCCGCGTAATTAGGCGCGAGCTTTGGCCCCTACACCTTCCTGATTTAACGCCTCGTGCCTTTCGTCTGTGGGAAGTTTTAAAGATAAAGTGTATAGGACAAATTTGCACACTCTGGCGGAACAAAGAAACAACATCTGGCGTGAGATTTCAACAACTTCCGGGCATGAAATCAAGAGCGTCAACAACGTGCTTCGCAGGTATACTTACTGCATTCGGTCAGGAGGGCAACATTGTCAGCACCTGCTGTAGCACTGGAGAGTTTTTATTAGACTTTCTGAAGGTTATTGTCAAAACGAATCTTTTTCTCACTTCCGTCCCCGACTTTTAAACCTCCCGAGACCCGGCGTGTGGTCTAACGCTAGCGGACCGTCGGGCGGGCGCATGTCGGTCATGCGGGGGGGGGGGGGGGGGACACCCAATATTTAAAGTCATTACATTTTCAATATAATCACATTTACAACACTTAATGTGTAACTTACTTAAAATACCTCTCCTCTTTGATGGATTTTCAAACCGAGAAATATTACCGCCATCATATTTGCAATTAATGCTCTTGTTTATGAAGCCATAAAGCAAGCTTGTACTGAATACAGCCTTCTCATCATAAGTGAAATCACTTTCACATTTGTAAATATTTTTCACGTCTACATTATTTGCAGTATTCATCCAACTGCCAAATATCTTCATGTTGGACGAACTGGGATTCAGTTTTTCACAACTGCTTTCACCATTTTTGTCAGCCCGAAGCTTCCTTTACATTTTGACCCTGATGCAAGCTTCTTTCTTCTGGGTATCGCCGAATCAAAACTGAACATGCGCCACAAACAATATAAAAACGATACAGCTTGATGTGAATATGATATGAGTACATGGCAAAGTATAAAACATCATACATCAAGCATTTAGCACGAAGCAATTGAGACGTGTTTTGGGATCTGCCAGAGCAACGTACTATACCTATATCTCAGTAATACGAAACAACTTTAAACAGATTTTTCAGTCTACTCAAAATAAGTAGTAGAATCAGAGCGCCGCAAAAGATCATGAGAGATTTGAAGCTTGTCCTGTTGTATGTGCACTTTTTGTACACTTCGGTGGTCCGACTGCAATACATAAACGTCGCTCCAGGAACTTCATATCAAACTGCCTACGTTACGTGATCCTATTTACTGCTTTTTAACGTTTTATAAACTTCAATATATACACATCAGGCACTCTTTATCTTTTACGCTATACATGTATTTTAGCGTGTAAAGGTTGCGATATCAAACCTGAAATACATTTGTAAACTACACCCTCTTTTGTATTCCTGTGATTAGGCCTGATGATGACTGATCATTTTTAGCCGAAACATCTAACTTTATACTTTCTGAATATAAGGTGGTTGTGACTAATTAAAATATTCATTTGCATATTTTTCAGCAAATTTTCTCACATATTTGGCGGGAATAACAGACAGGATAATTTAAGAAATCTGTCTCAAAGAACGTAGAATAAACTCGTGCATTTCGTCCTATTTTGTACATTTAAACTTGTTCCATGTGTCTCTGTATCTATTCAGCTTACAATTCCATTGCTCTACAAGCTCAGTAGACTCAGCTGCACACAATTTTCCCGTGTGTCTGTTCATCATGTTGAAACTTCTGTCCTCCCATAGATTCCAACAGCAGTACAAAGTACAGAAATCTGTGGAACTGGTTGTTCCGGGATTATGCGGATTATGCCGCAGTAATTCGGACTTCTGGAATTCCCAGAAATGTTCGAATCGTTCCTTCACCTATGCTACCGAGAGTAGTCGATACGCTTGGATCAATGTAAGCGAATTGTCGATGAATTTTGAAACTCAAAGTGCTCAGCGACGAGAAACTTCACGTTGCCGAATGTCGCAGTTGAGTTTGCAGGATGTGGGACACCGCGGGTAAAAATTTCGGCCCAAAGACTGATTAACCCGACTGAACTGTTTGTGAATTTACTCACTCCCACAACGCAAAATGATTAATCACCCAGTCACAACCAACACTTCGCTTTTTGAACACGTGTACAGGCAACCAGGTTTCGGCTCAAGGAGCCATAATCAGGCCACACAAAATCCACGAATTAAAAACTGTATGTTTTGTAACATGGAAGATCTTCCTTCTTTTACAGTAGTGAATGTAATGATATGTAGTATTCTATATAATTTATAAGCGTGTTGCCTAAAAATGAAAGTGTAAAAGTTAAGAACAGAAGATATAATATAAAAGTGTAAAAATAGGATGAGAAGTCGAACAGTACAGGTATGTAATACGATTAGCAGTATTAATAAAACTGGCATCAGTCCAGCATTTTACAGGTGGGATATCGTGCAAACACATCTGCTTGGTCTTCACGCAAAGTATCTGTGTGCATTTCTATGCCCTCCCGGTGTTACGTAGCAATAATATCTGCAGATCTTCGGTTAGGTTACCCATATGCGTGTGCGGGAGCTAGACTTATTATCGCATTGTGGACACTTTTAAAGATTTTAAGCGTATAACCGGACACAGATTTAAGGGGAATCAAAAAGTTACTTGCGTGAGATTTAACGCTTGGTCATGTTTTGGTAACAGGTGCCTAAATACCAGAAAGTTAGACGAAGGGGGATATTATGGCATTGACCTCCATAAAACACCTGCATGTCTAGAAAAGAGTTTACAAGAGTTTTCGGCCGTGTACAGGGTGATTCATGACTTGTGGACATTACTGCAGGAGGTGATTTCCTAGGTCTTTGTGATCAAAAAAGTTGATATAAACATGTGTCCGATTTTGGACGGTTATGGAGTTATAACCGCTTGAAACTTAGAATAGAGGGCAAGGATTATTGACAATAAATGGAAAAAAATAATAAACCAGCATAATACATGATACATTTAGAGTATAAATGTAACGTTAACTTCGTGAAATTACCTTTAATTTGCATTCATCTGTGCTTAAAGCTGGTTTTCGAAAATCTTACCACCTGTTGCAACACAGGCTGCCGCTCGGTTGTGAACTGCGCGAGTTGCTATTTGCAGCTTCCGCCGACTTTCTGATGCTGTCTGCCGCATCCAAAATGCTACCACACAATGCACCTTGCGTTGCCAACTTCACACTCTAAACCAGTTCTTTCATCCATCCCCATACACAATAATCCAGTGAGCTGAAGTCTGGAGACCTCACTGACCGAATGTGGGGACCGCCACATCCGATTCATCGCCCGGGGAAAGGATAGTTACGGAAACTTCTAAATTCGCGTGAAAAATGTGGAGAAGCTCCGTCATGTTGGAAGTACATACGACCTCGTTTATTCAAAGGCACATCTTACAAAAGTCAGGGCAATTCCTCTTGTAGACATCAGAGGTACACCTCTTCTGTAAGACGACCTTCCAAGACGGAAGGACAAATCAGCTGATTGTCCAGAACTGCACACCACACATTGACACTAAAACGTAGTTGAAAGTTGCTTTCCACAGTGGCGCGGGGATTCTCATCTGACTACACGTGACAGTTGTGTGTATTATTGACACCGTCGCGACTGAATTGTGCTTCGTCAGTAAACAGGAGGTAACGATGCAACCGGCGACTGCCATTGAGCCACTTGTAAAATTCCGGCCTCTGAGCAAAATTGCCAGGTCCGAGACGTTGCACTCGCTGCGCGTGGTATGGATACATGCCCTCCGCATGCAGTGTTCTCCACACTCTCGTCTGGGGAACATGAAGATGTCTTGCAATTCTTCGCGTACTCGCACGTGAACTGCTCTGTACCGTCTGAACAATGCCTTCTTCTCCATCGACGCCTTGGTTAACATCACGAATACCCGCCCACTCCACCTTCCCCGCATTCCTTAAATACCTTCTATGTGTCAAGATACGGGAACTGGACTGCAGCTGCGTGGGTGAGTCAGGTGGCAAAAAATAATGCTTGCAACGCAAAAGATAAGCCACCGAATTGAGTACATCAGCCGCCAGCTGGTTCCTTGAGACGCGGTTCACACGAGGGCGCGTACGGGAATTAATAAATGCCCATAACTCCGTAACCGTCCAAAATCGGACATATGTTTATATGAACTTTTTTGATCACAAAGACCAAGAAAATCACCTCCTGCAGTAATGTCCCTAAGTCATGAATCACCCTGTATATGTTTAGTCGGGTAGAAATTCTGTTAGGAAGCTAGGGGGAGCCAATTGAAATTGAGATTTTGAAATTTTAGTTTCGGCATACTGGGATAAAAGCAGTTGTCGATTATTAGCCTACAGAAACTGGTAGCGTGGGAGAGAATGGGGCACAGCGGTGAAAGACGGTGAATAAGTAGGACAGAAGGAGACAGGCCGGCGAGAATTCCGGCCAAGTTAACGCGATTTCTTTCATTGATTTTGGATTATCAACCTACAAATTATTACCCAAAGTTTTAAGTTCCGACATTGAATTCTGTATTGATTGTAGCGCAGTGCTGATGAACTAGTTAAGACGACGCTGGCGAAGTAACACTGTACCATTGGAATTGTGATCAATAATAATAATAATAATAATAATAATAATAATAATGTATGCAACTTGTTTTGAAAGTCTTGCTGTGCGAGCTTGCGCCGTTGCTTAACCTAATATCCTGCAGAATTTCTTGGATACACCACACGACACATTCCCTGAGAAAGATCTCACACTGCACCGCGAAACATCACCTAGCCATTGTACCGAGCGTGTGTGAGCCATACTTCCGAACCTGCTGGCGCCCAACCAGTAGCGAAGGAGGGTTAGCCAAGACCATCCGGCCACGCATTATTGCGGTGCGTTACGGGCTGATGCGAATAGAGCTCGTCAGAGTTCGGCTGCAAGTGTTGATGCACGTATTGCGCGAATGTATGTTCTGATGCTGTCTGTAACCGTATTGCAGTTTACTGTCGACTGTAAGCTGCACAGTGCAACAGGATACTAAGGAAACTAGATGACAAGAGTAGTTGGACGCTGTAGTATGTACAAAACGGGATTCTATAAGCTGAATATGCAAGGTTTCTCTGTTACAAGTAAGCGAATAGGCACACACGAGGGACTTCAAGTTCAGAAATAATGTAGCAGTTGTGTAACGAATGTTAAAGAATGAGGCAGTTACTGCTCTCATTCTTGCTTCTTCCTTAGTTCACCTCTCTCTACCTACTCACTGTAGGTTTACAAGTTAGTTTTGCCCTTAATTACTTTCAGTGGCACGTGCGCGCACGTGCGCCCTCACACACACACACACACGCTCGCACACACGCGCTAGGTTTCTGTGCTATAATTCTTCTTGAGGATCGCATCTCTAATAAGTGCTGCATTACACTTTTGTCAACCTTGAACACACCTTACACACACCCGTCCTTCAGAAGAAGGATTTGTCAAAAGGATCATATAATATAAAATCACTTTTCCGCACCCCACTATTGGAAAATGATAAAACCTTGCACATAAAACAAAACTCACTTTGTCGGTACTTCAGCAGTCACTTGCAAGGGATATGAGGTAGTACAAACCTTTTGTGGCAAAAACCCTTCTGTCAAATTCCAATTTGAACATAATGGTTGTGTTTCACTACAATAAACACGAATTCTACAGAAACGTACAGTAGCCGTGTACGACAATTTTATCTCTTGGGTTGGGCGACCTTACTTGGACGGCAGCACCACGCCCCCGCTATGACAGCAGCTGCACTCGTATTCTGTGAATGACTCTTGCCTCCAGCTGGTACTGAACAAATTCCCGTTTCACTTCACTTTGTTTAAGTAACATTTTTGTGTATTCTTGGAGACTGACATCCAAATATTATGGAAAGTTTATCGTTTTATTCCTTCATAGAAAATCCATCATGCATCAACAAAACACAATGAATGAGGAAGACGAAGTTGTCACATACAAATACAATGAGGCCTAATTTGAAATTGTCCAAACCGTGTACGTATGAATGTAATTTGTATTATTTGGACCAACTGGTACACTAAGAAAACACAATATATCAGGTTTCACATAATTCCCTGATTGCGTTTTCTGTATCAATGAACAGATTATTGATGATTTTATTATTACTCTTTTCGAAGCAATAATGTCCACTCAATTCCAGAATTTTCACCTCTTCCTGATTAAAGTGTGTGTAAGTTAGGTTACATGCTCGTGGGTGAAAAACATGGCCAGTGTTATTAGGGGTATTACCGTATTTTGAGTTTTGGTTACATAGCCGATCCAATTTGCATTAAGTTTACCGTACGTGTCTTGAATTTTTGTATATAATTTTTGATCTATTGGGTCCTGTACATGAGGCCAGATACCGTTCCATCGCTTGGCACATTCTAGATGGATATGGTACAGTTTAGTTCAGTTTTTGCTTCTTTATATAAAGGAATTATGTGAAACCTGATATATTGTGTTTTCTTAGCGTACGAGTTGGTCCAAATAATACAATTAAACAGTGAGACACCTATATTTTGGCCACCTCTGATTCCATGCAAAGCCACCCAACTTACACAGGTGTCCAACTTACGGAAACAACCTGACAAGTGAAAATTAAAATGTGCACTATCACTTGCACAAACTTGCTGTTCAGATTGCAGATACAGGTGGTTCGGTCTGGAAAACAGGTATAAAACCCTGTCAATTAACAGGGACTTGAGTTAGAGCAACGAGACTGGCGCCTCTAAAAAACTCCAATATATTGTCCGTACTTGTGGAGAAAGGATAGAGATTGAGTGAGCACAGGTTGTGCTGAGATCTGCGATCTATTGGGATTTTACGCAGCGTAAAATGACAGTTCGTTACCGATATTTGACTTCCTCATTAACATATTTACTGCGACGATTATAGGGTTAATGGTAAACCTAGCCAGTGTGGGAGGGATGGGATTATTCATTCTGCTTCCATAATAAGTGGTTGGATATTTATTTACGAACACGTTCCAGGTCGTCACAGTATCGACAATACATTCTGCGACAGCAACGAAAAATGCGTCCTACACTTGGGCTGCTATTTGCAGTGTCCCCGCACTATAGTATCCCCCGTACTGCGAACACATACCGGGATCTGTGTCCGCTAAACTTTCGTTGCTGCGTTAACTATGCGATTTAAACCCTCGAAACATATACTTGTTGTCTACACAACTTATAACCGTGCGGTACCGCGGCAACAAGCAGCAGAAAAATTTGTTACGTCAAATCTTTTCGCTTTTACAGACTGAATTCAATGAAGATAAGAATTTGTCAGTTCTTTCCCGCACTAACTTCCATGTGTCAGATACGAGTACAATGATATTGTACCTTCTGGTTTCATGCTGTTTTGTAAGGTAAAATTCTTGTTGTGCAGGAACAGGTGGTGAATGAAAGTATCGCTACATTCTTTCTTGACTCCCGCAATAAATGGGGTGTTTAGTAGCTTCACGCTGCGACCGCTTTACGCCTCAAAGCCGGTCTTCACGCTTTGCAGAAGAGGTAAATCTCTTGTTCAAACCAGGAATCATATGCCGATTCCCGGGGCGTCCATCTGGTCTCTTCTGTAGACCCACTGACTATGATAACCGGCTCTCTTTTGTTTATTCAAAGATGAATATGGACGATTAATAAAAATAGATCTATTGTGTACTCATTAAGTTCTTCTTCTTCTTCTTCTTCTTCTTAGTCCTTCCCTCTTCTACCTACTTGTACACAGCAGGTGTCTAGGGTTTTTGTCATTTCATTTGATTACACTCAGGCACACACCACAGTCGATAGGACTCCTCTGGACAAGGATCGGCCCGTCGCAGAGACCTCTACCTGACAACACAAACACCCACAAGAGACAAATATCCATGCCCCCCAGTGGGATTCGAACCCACGATCCCAGCAAGCGCTCGGCCGCAGACCTACGCCTTAGACCGCGCGGCCACTGGGATCAGTTACGTAGTTCTTTCCTAAAGAGTATAAAGAGTTTCACTGCTTCAGCACAACTTGTTTTAAGACAGTCATGCAGAAATATGATTACTTACAGCAGAAGTATTGAATTTTAGAATTCATTCTTTTTTCACTGGGTGTCAGCTGCATGTACAGTAACACGTATCAGAGCACGTCTTGTCATTTCAGTACAAGCGCAACCGTACAGGCACAATTCAGCTCTGGAATTGTCCTTCTCAAGCTGAGAAAACGTGTGTTACAAACGACTGCCTGTTTGAGTCCGCCTACATTGCACTTCTTGTTTCGCAGTCCTTACCTCTTCTACCCACTCACAGTAGGTGTCGAGGTTATTTATTTTCACTTGATCACACTCAGGCACACCACAGTCGGTAGGACTCCTCTGGACGAAGGATCGGCCCGTCGCAGAGACCTCTACCTGACAACACAAACACTCACAAGAGACAAACATTCATGCCTCCGGTGGGATTCGAACCCACGATCCCAGCAAGGGCTCGGCCGCTGACCTACGCCTTAGACTGCGCGGCTACTGGGATCGGCCATTGCATTTATACAATTCGTAACTTATCTGAAATAAATTTTACTGATTTATTATAATTATTTATATAACAATAGTGAACAAGCTGGCTCAAGGAATAATATCAATAATACCGACATGATTTTAGGGGCCGTCGGTTCAAACCTTGTCGGGAACACCGGCTGCCCTAATGTCTTTCGTGTTTTCTGCCAGCCCTTACACGCCATGTTTTGATAGTAGCTTCATCGAGCCACAAACGCTGCCTTCCAATTCACCATTTACTAATGACTGTGTCATTCGACTCTTTAAAATTTGACGTTGACATTGATGTAAAGTAGCTTCTAAACAAACACATAACCGAGTGGGTGGCGTGGTCTCTTGGGGCAGTAAGCAAGACAATGTATTTCACATTTGGTATGAAGCTAATTACACGATTGCACTCAGTTATCCGTACTTGTCAGCTGTCGACCTACTCACTACACTGACGTATGAATTAATTTTAGAACCCCGTGCTATGTTCTGAAAATTGTTCTGTGACATATGCGTTGTGTTACAGAAATAATACGTGCAGTTATAAAGAATTAGGTCATAGGTAACGTTAGTGGTTATAAATAAACAGCGAGTACATCTTTCTCTGAGTCTTTTTTTGGGAGGGTTTTATTTTCTGCTTGACGGGTTAAGGGCAGGAAGTTACGTAACCGCGGAGAATATGGACACTGCCAAATGGACCTGTAATGGAATCCATGTCGAGTAATGGCACTTGTGTGGAATAATAATACCTTATTAGAGAACAGGTGAAATTGCTCCGGTGCATGACGTGAAGGAATGGAGGCATAGCGCCACTTATTCCTAATATCCGTGCTATATTAAGGCCGGTGGTTTGCTTCATGTCCTGGCTGCTTTTCCACGGGAAAGAGCCCTTGTTACCCACTGGGCGGGGGGCCTGGATGGGACCCATCCCTGTCGGGACATTCCGGGATTGAATCAAGATTCCTGGGTGGTGGAGCCCGCAGTGCAGTCAGTATAACACACGAGCTATCGCGACAGAATTGGTGATCATTTATATCGTTTCTAAGTTTATTTGAAGAAGGTGTGTCAACTGTTGAAGAGACTTATGAATAGAACTTTTATTTAACAACGACGTGAGAGGAGTGATTTTTATTTTGCGTCGCTTTTCAACAGCAAATGCATGGTGTAGAAATTTAAGACGAGTGTAAAACTTTAATTTGGAACAACGTGAAGTAAACTTGTCTTTCTACATTTTAGGGCTTATTTTATCATTTATTAGCAGAGACTGATAAGAACCACGGAAATGCTCAGTAAATCTAACGAACTTGCTAATTGCTACACCTCATCGTAGAGCAAGCATTTCTTACGGATAGGTTCACACGGAGCAGGGGTCTTCAAAACGCGGCCTGCAGGCCGCATGCGGCCCTCCAAATCTTTATGTTCGACCCCCAAACAAATTTTGAATTTTGAGTGTAAAAAGTTTAATTCAAATATATAAATGTTAAATAAAATTCATTCTGAAGTGTTTTGAATTTTGTGCTAAAATTTTAAACATAACTTTTGTTTGTTATATATGAAATCTCGGTTAATGTTGCAGTAAATACTGCAAGACTAGAGTAGCGAATGTTTGCAGGGTAGTTAGTTAGCTGATGTAGACAGGTTAGTGAAAAAATAAACAGTGGCCAAATTTCTCACTAGAGATTAAAATTTTTTATGCCTGTGAAATCGTTTAGACACGTAAATTAACAATATTAAGAATAAAACTTACATTTTGAGATTCTGAATATGTATCTTTTTTTCTAATTGAACCTAAATCGCTCTGAGTTGGCACAGCGTCTGCATTATTTTTCTAGAAATATTATTGTGGGAATAAGTAAATATTAACAAAAATAAATCATAAACCATAAATAAATAAATAAAATAACAAATCTATGCTATGTATGTTTATGTAGGGAAATATTAGTGCGCATGCCCTGCAATAACATATACACTTTACTTTGTAAAACGTGAATGCGGTCCGCGAATCTTTCTGCCATTAAAATGTGGTCCTTGGGCAAGTAACGGTTGAAGACCCCTGATGTACAGCATAGGCGTCCTGCTTGTATCCGGTATCCGAAGTAAGCTCCAGTACCATTTTTATAACTGAGTTTTCCGAGTCTTCTCAGGCGTCACACGTGCAACATTGTGCACTGTCATTTTCTGGTTCTTAGTGAAACAATCTCCACTCATTTTACTCGATGCTAAATTAATTCAATGCAGCAGAGCCATTCTTGAGCACGGCCGTGCCATGCGTGAGGCGGTTAGTTGCCGTTCTCTCACTGCGAAAGCCAGTTTTTAAACCCAGGCCAGTGCATGTGTGATTTGTGGTGGGAAAAAAGTGACACTCTTATGACAAGATTCTCTCCAAGATGGCCCACATAAATTTTCCAGTTTATTTCATTGTACCGAAAATCCACATTCTTTCTTTCATCTAAAACAACGCTATATAAATCACAAATTCGACGCTTGAGAAAAGTTTTGTTGAATCCGTCTCTTATGGAAGTCGAAGATCAGTCGTAGTGCCCACAAGAAACCGCTGAATCCATTCGACACTGTACTCATTCTACTTCCATCGACTTTTAGATCTACGAAGCATTCTCATAAGGTTAATTTTACCAATTTATGTATCTGTCTGTGTGTCTGCCTGTCTTTCTGTTTGTCTCTCTTTCTGTCCGTCCGTCCGTCCATCCATCCATCCATCCATCCATCCATCCGTATATCTGTGTAACTCCCTGGAACAGAGTCCGTTTTGAAGCTCGTAGTTATCAGCCAAGAATTTCCCTGAATACAAGGTGTTATTGGACCTGAACCTTCACTGCTGTAATCGCAACAGCCTATGACTTGGCCGTCTCCTGGGACAAATTAATTCTTGCAGCGCAGGTGTTACGCTCTGTAACACGAAGTTCAACATTTAAAAACTCACATTCTGCCCACAGAGTGCGTGCATGTTTTTTATGTGGAGTTCAGAGCCAACAATGACTCTTACTGGCTTCTATAACGAGACGGATTGTGGTTACTGCGTGGTCAAATTGAATGTTGAAAGATGCGCGTAAATTGTCTTCTTTTTTTGTAATAATCGAGTCCACGCACTTCCAGCGTATGTCTTTAAAGTAAATTATTCTGTTACCTGCGGCTACGTCTCTGAAGTGGTCTCTTTCTTTCAGTTTTGCCCGCCAAACCCCGTATGCATTTCTTTTCTCCGCCATTCGCCTCGCAGTCCCCCAAACATCTCATCCCCCCCGATCTGATCACCCTAACGTGCAATTTGGTGACCTGTGCACTGGTATTCGTGGCGATGTCTCGGAGCGCACGGCCTTGTTATCGCGTCGGTACACCCTCAAAGACCTGCCTGTGTCGGTTGATGAGCGTGGCAACAGGACGGAACTGCATTACGTAATCAAGTCTAGTTACCCTCATTAAATTACAGGTAACAACCACCATCACACGATTTCTAGATTCACCTCAGGCACTGCGTTTGATCAGCCTGCGTAACATATAGATTGCTGCTTACGGTACTGGCCATCATTCCTTCAGTGGTAGGTTCGAGTTAGGTAGTTTGGCTTCAGGTGACGCACGAGAAAATAAGGCACACTGAGTTCCATACAAAAATGAAATACAGTTCAACCAGGCTTTAGCTACATCGGTTTATGTGACACTTCGTCTATAACGTCAGATATTTTGTGGTACCAATTAATTCGTCACTGTTAACGGTAACCTTATACTCATGGGTCATAAAGACAGTCGTTTATAACGACACAGAATATTCAGTCCCTTTCATGGCGTTATAACCGAGTTCGACTCCAGTTCATTATTTACACTAACTTGGCACACTGATCCTCGTACAAAAATAAAACATTCTACTGTTTACAATAACTTAGTATAACTAAAGCGTTGGGTTCGTCCCTCATTGCATCTCACTAATCTAGAGTCTCTGCCTTTGAATAATTCGTATGGGCGAACACACAAGACTAAATCCAGAGACAAAATGGATACTGGCGTCACTAGGCTTTAGCTTCGACAAAAGAGGGTAGCAAACAGAGCAAACAAATGAGTTTAATAGCGGCTTCCTTACTGCCACGTCCATAGTGTGGGAGAGTCCCTAGCGAGTTACCCCGTATTGGTGATGAACAAATACTATGCTTGCGGAAATTGTACTAATTACCTCGGTTCTGCCGCGGTGTGCCACATTTGTAAAGCTGATGTAACCTAACTCTTTCGTAAAAGGTAAAGGAATCCAATTTTTCACATAAAAAATCAGTCAACATTAAAATTGTAAAGCAATCCCGTTACAGGCCTGGACAGGCCCTGAGGGTTCCAGGAGGTTGAGGCTCCCATATTTCAAGACAATCGGCACTTGAAGATGGTAAGGTTGTCAGACCTAAGCACCGGCCGCCTTTAAGCCGCAGGAAATATTCCTGGTACTTATTTCTGTTAGAGGCTGAGTCGACCCCAGGGCCATAATGCGGCCGGAAGGATTATGTCAATGAAACATTCCAGTGACACCATCGGGAATCGAACCCGCGACCTTCCGGCTCGTAGCGCAGTGCCTAAACCAACTGCGCCACCGCGTGCCCCAGCAACTGTTTCCTAGCCTATTACAAATAATGTCTCAACTGAGGGTTCAGGTTATTCTGTGACCCGTCAGTCGTTGAAGATGAAAGAATCGTGTTCCTTCAAACGGTCGGGAAAGGCTAATCCAGCAACACAGCACCATGTTTCAGAAGACCTGAATCCTTTAAAAAAAACCTGCTTAAACCGCAAATTTCGCAATATCTCTACTGCTCAAATAGAATTCTTAACTAACGTAGCTTAATTCTACGCCTGTGTTCAGTGGTTACACCACTACAAAGAATAAAATCATAAATCTCCGCATTATGCATTTTTCTCAAGCCTCCTCTTACTTCATCTTAGGCCCCTAAATCCTCTTCAGCACCGCACCCGATTCTTGACCACTATAAATATACGTTCCTCCCTCAATGAGAGAGTAGAATTCTTTACACCTGTATAAAACAAGCAAAATTATGATTCTGTACAATTTAATATTTGAATCATTACGCCGCAAACAAGAAGGAAAAAAAGATGCGGGATGGAATGGTAGCAGGTATTCCGTGAATTTAATCCGCTTGTACTTTCTCCATGCATGCAGTTTAACTTATTCATGTCTTCCCTAAATATTTTAATTCTGCCTTGCTTTAAAGGATTTATTACGGCATACTCCGTTGTGCTTTGGTACTACAATCTTTTACAGATACATGAAGAGATATTTATTTCTGAACCGACCTCTTTACGAGAGACGAACAAAGCGACTGTGTTTTCGTTTATAATATTCTTTGCCCAGTAAAGTAACATCAGCGGCTGAGGCCGGAAGTTGGTATGCTCTACTGAATTTCACTACGCGTGTATTCTATTTAGACTTTCCTAGTGGCGTATTCTAAGGCAAAGTTGGAAAGAAAAGGCAATATAGCTTCCAGCTGTGTCGGATCATTCTGATTGGGAAGTGTGTTAGTAGTTTAATGTGTTTCATGTCCGTGCACTGTATGATACAAAATAATAACAATCACCAAATAATGCACCACAATACATAAATCTTTATTCGTAAAAACCTCCTACATGTGTCGACCCTGCTGGGTCATCTTCAGGGAGAATAGTCTGTTACACTGTTGGATTCACTTATACAGTTAAGTGAGAATGTGCCTTTGCTTTCATCCTCCGTTGCGAGGTGCCTTGTACTGTCCGTGCACTGTATCAGGGTATGAACTGCACTCCCTGCGCATGCGCAGTGCAGTTTGTACCCTGACCGCGGACAGTACAAGGCACCTCACAACGGAGGATGAAAGCAAAGGCACATTCTCACTTAACTGTATAAGTGCATCCAACAGTGTAACAGACTATTCTCCCTGAAGATGACCCAGCAGGGTCGACACATGTAGGAGGTTTTTACGAATAACAATTGTATGTATTGTGGTGCATTAGCTGGTGATTATTATTTTGTGTGTTAGTAGTTCTTTAGAGTACAAAGTTATATGCAGTTCTGATGCATATTACATGACCTTCCGTGCTGTTCCTTTCATTTGGTCACTCTAACCCCATTCCCTGGCATCGGGGGTTTTAAGTGCCATCCAGTGCCGGATTAAGGGGCTGATCATCTGGTCAGCTGGGCAGCTGTCCGGAGTGCCAAGACGTCAGTGGAATAATAGGAACTATGGTGCTACTGAACTCGGGGTTACCCACTCGAATCCCTTCGTAAATGCCATAAAGGGGTTTTCATCACAGATTTAATTATATTCGTAGCTATTAAAAGTTAACCATTGTCAAAATTATTAAACGAATAGAAATAATGGAAAACACTAACAAATGCACATTAAGTTTTAATGCTCTCTATTTTATGTTCCTTCACTCCTACATGTTTCGGCCCTTCTGGGTCATCCTCAGGGAGATTTTGTGATAGAACGCTAAAGCGCTTACATCACCGCGGTAAATGTTGTCCTGTTTTAACTGGTTATCCTAGCTGTCCATACTTGTTTCTTGTGTGTGTGCGTGCGTGTGTGCTTGCTCGTGGCTGGTTTTAGTCGGACTTCAAGCACGCACGCACGCACACACACAAGAAACAAGTATGGACAGCTAGGATAACCAATTAGAATAAGACAGTATTTACCGCGGTGATATAAGCTCTTTAGTGTACTGTCACAAAATCTGCCTGAGGATGGCCCAGAAGGGCCGAAATATGTAGGAGTGAAGGAATATAAAATAGAGAGCATTAAATCTTAATGTGCATTTGTTGGTGTTTTCCATTTTTTTCATGATTTAATGCACAGAGACGAAACGCATTAAACAAGTAGACTTCAGGGAAAGTCATATTCTAGAAAGGAAAGTAACTGTATCAGCATTACTTACTAAAGAAGCTAAACAGTCCATTTTGATCTAACGTAAATATTAATGAAATAAATAAAATTATTTTTTTCGTATATTAATATTATGTTTTCAAACCCTCTGCTGCACGTCGCCATATCACTCCTGTCTGAGCGCCCCGCGCTTAAAATTGTTGCGCGCCACTAACAGAAATTCATAGGGAACAAACAAATTTCGGCATAGACAACTGCACATTTCGAGATGACAAATGTTTACGTTATTACTAACTGGACTGCTGTGTTTTCTAGGTTACAGGAAGCAGCTTTGTCACACTTTAAAATCTCCTGAAGAGGGGTGTGGGATCTAAAGTAGCCAATAATACTCAGATACATATTCTTGTTTAAAAAAATAAAATTTCAGAATTTTCTGACTGAGGTGAATTCTGTGCACAGCGCACTACTTATGTAAAATAATGTTGGTTGCCCTAGTCGAGGTTCTGTTCTTCATCGATTTGTTGAGTGGCTGGGGGAAATTCGTTTATCTTTGGCGAATGAAAGATTGTCGTTCAAGAATTATGAGGCGTGTGGATTTGTGTCTTGAGGTTCTTTTAGGGATTCTTGTTGCATTTAAATTACATGAACACAAAATTACCGGCTTTTACAGAACAACTAATGTTATGCTTCATATAGCTTCGTCATGTCTGTCGGTCCGTCCTTCGGTCCGTCCGCATGGAAGAACTCGGTTTCCACTGGAAGAATTTTCATGAAACGTGGTATCTTAGTATTTCTCGAAAATCTGTTGAGAAAATTCAGTTTAATTAAAATATGAAAAGAATAGCGGGTACTTTACATGAAAACTTATGTATATTTATGATAACATTTCACTGACTCCTTCTTAGAATGACAGATGTTTCAGACAACAGCCTTCGAGAAAATCGAAACATAGATTATGTTCAATAACTTATTTGCCGAAATCGTATAATTCATGAAATAACATGCAAAAATATGACAGAGCCAAAGAAGTGACAGATGACAATAGATTATAATACAGCGCATGCGCTTTGTATGCTGTATAACTAAGTCCACAGGCACACACTTAGAACATGTAAAACTTTCTGCTTTTCCGCGGCAACGATCGTCACGCGAAAGGGCCTCAGTATGGGGTTTATAAGCACATTGTCTGTGATTCCGACAGCAGCACTTTTAAGTATTTCCTAAATCCACAAAAAACACATGACTGATCTTTAAATTCATAATAAACCAGACATTCAGAAACTTCTAATGCAATTTTCAAGCCTCGCTGTTTCAGTTTCGATATATTCTCTTTAAAGTTTACTCCGTGCAGGTCATTTGAAGAAAGAGCAAATTCAGAAAATGTGCTGTGTAGTGTCTGAGGAATTGAATTTGTAGAAGTTGCACTGGACTGATTTCAGTAATTCTGAGATGCATTTGATTTAACATCAATTGAATTTGGACGCAAGAACTTGTCGATTTAAAAGCTAAAACAGAAAATATTTAAAGAAATCATTTTTTACTGAATAAATTCCACATCTTTTCATATTCACGCGCTCTTTCCCTTTACTTGGTAGAACATAAACCATTTTGTGAATTTCAGTCCCATCCTCTAGACCAACATGCGGCACTCCGTGACGCGAGTAGTTTGAATAATACAGTTCAACAACCACAATGTAATATGTTTACCGAACGTAATGTGGCAACTTTAATAAATATCAAGTAAACAACTGTCGTGTTTACAAATAACGGCGTTCTAGTCAATTCAATCACCCCCCGTCCCTTTGGATACATGCATACACACATGCGGACCTCTGGCGAATCTATACGAATTGTGTGGCCCTGCAGTCGGTTGAAAGTGACCAGCACTGCTCCAAACGGGCAGCTGGATCCGTCACCGGCCGTCATTCGCTTGGCGGTGGAGCCAGTGCTGTTGATGTGTGCGGCTGGTGATTCATTGTTCCCGCTATCATTCTCGTTTTCTCCCCTCACTGGATGTCAGTTTCTGAATACAGTCGAGTATGAAATCACTGAAGGCATAGATAGTCGTTGCCCGTTAGAGTCTGGTCTGTGGTGTTTTTTGAACAATATGAAACTGTTCAATGCAGCAATCTGTGGACATAAAGTCCTTTGTGAACTTGATTGGTTTTCTGCAGGGTGGATGATAGGGGATAATTTGGTCCGCCCTATCCAGGCCTCACATAGGAAAAATTTGTTATAGTCAATTGTTTCTGGCTTAATTTTTCATCCCTTCGGTTTGTCTTTTCTGTCTCCAAAACTTTGCTGCTCGTTGGGTTGAAATAAGCTTCATACCCCCATTTTCTCTTCATGCTTGTGGCAAACATTAGCTTTTACATACGTAAGCAGACCTTCCTTTTACCAGATATTTTATTTTTTTCTTCATTCCCTTCATTCCAAGTCGCGCTGGCGCCCCACGCTGCGTACTTATTCTCGAGCTGGGAGACGACGTAACGGAATATCTTCGGGCCCTTGCGCAATGCCTGATAAGGGGAAGTGGCCCTCTAGCTGCGCGAACCGCACGGCTGGTTTCTCTGGCCAAAATGGCCTAAAGCGAATGCCGGCGCAGTGAACGTACGAGGTGGACACAGGCGTTTGTCCTGTCTCCCTATGCATTTCGGAATTTTGCAACATTGCTGTTGGAAAGAATACAGTGCAGAATTCACTCAAGAATATACGGTCGTCAATCATGTCGGGGTAACCTATTGTGAGACTGGACGAAATAAACCAACACCACACTAAAGTTGAAGCATAAAAACTGAAATTTTGGAGTCATCATCCCGTTGTACATATGTATATAATCACGACTTTAATCTTTACAGAATAAACACAACATTATTGTCATGTTCCTTTTTATTATTATCCTACGACATGTTTCGGCCGCATACGCTGGTCATCATCAGGTACAGACTCACAAAATCGTAAAAGAGGTTGAGGTGGAGGTCTCCCCTTTACAGTTAAAAATTACAATTATAAAATTTGAAATTTATTTACAAGGGTGTCAGGCGACGTTTCCACCTCAGATCGTGTCTACCTTAGCGTTACTACTATTTGACTCCCTTCCAAAGGAATTTGACCCCTCAGGCGACTGCGGTATTCGGCAAGCAGAACAATAGTCCATACAGCGCCGGTGGCGTATTTCATTCGACAGTGGCCTTTGCCACAGGTTTAAGATTGTATGCCGCGCTTTGTCAGTTTTGCTTTGTCTTAGTGACCGGAAGCATGGCAGACAGCCCCATATCCGCCCCTTAAAGAGAGATTTTGGATCATCACTTCCTGCAGGAACCTCCGTCCGATTCCGCTGTGAAATTTTCTTTGTGAAAAATGTCTCGCGGCGGGTTCAGGGTTTTATTATTTCTATTGGGCGCTGCATCACGTCTCATTTATAGCGAATACGTCAGTTACTTCTGCTTATAGCAACCAAATTTTCTTACAATAAACCACTTACTCTACCCTTCAAGAGATATGTTGGTGTCGTGAATATCATCATCATCATCATCATCATCATCATCATCATCATCATCCTCGTCATGAGTTGTGAAGTATTAGGCGTAGTGCCTGTTCTTTATCCGTCGAGATGAAGCTGGTCCTTCCATCTTTTCCTTGGGCGTCCTGTGTTCCTCTTCCCTTTTGGCCTATATTTCAGTGTCCGTTTGGGTATCCTGTCTGTGTCCGTTCTCTCTACGTGTTGTAGCCACTCTCGTTGCTACTGTTTTATTTCCAGAACAGTGTTCTGCACTCCAAGTTTCTCCCCCAGGGATTGATTTCTCTCCCTGTCTAACTTAGTAATTCCTAGCAAATGTCTTAAAAATTTCATTTGTGCTGCTTCCAGTCTTTGCTCATCTCGTTTCTTCAGCACCCAGGCTTCACTACCGAACTTTAAGGCTGCTTTAGCTGTTAATTTTGTTTCTTTAGTCATTTGTTTTCCAAAATGTCTTCGTATAACGCCATTTATTTTGTTATTTGTTTGGTGTCGTCAATATATATGATTAAATGTCCTGAACGAGCCTCAAACCAAAACCCCTCAGTAACCAGCCCCTCGGGCAACACCGGCGTACCTGGTCCCTGTCATCTCACTCGGGATAGAAGGGAACATGTCCGGTCTGTATTGTGACCACGTAAAACAAATCCAGCTGTATGACACAGAATTGAAACTTACAACATACGGAAATACACCAAAAATAGAAGCCACTTAAAATAGAACTGTGGGCTTTATAATTCGGGGGAAAGGATTGTGCAAATAATTGTCAACCAAAGCCACTTAGACTTGTCAGTCTGCTCTAATGTTAGTAGTGGAGAACCACATTTGGAATTCAAACATCGCGTCGCCTTAATTCGCAGTTATACACAACTAGAAGTAAGGAAGGAGATACTGTTATTTCGGACAGCGCATCCATACAAAGTAAGAGGAATAAAGGGGTGTTTTTAATTCCATTCTATCCATTCAAAACATTCTGTTCGTCACCTTATCAGATAAGAATGCGCTTTACTCTGAAGACAAGATAAGCAAACCGCAGTCCGAGCAATTTTCGATACTGAATGTAGCTAAAGAGCAGAATATCCTTGTGAGTCGCACACTGCACATTGATCATCGGTGCAGTTAACGAACTGCAGCGTGGTAAAGATTTGAAAATTATCACAAGTAATGAATGAGAACGGAACGGGCTAAAGACAAACACAGTCTGTAGCAAACTGCTATTTTAAATGCAATAAATCAGCGCAAGCTGGTTGCTGAACATTTAGTCGGTCAACTGAGGAAATCTATGGCATATAACTCACTCACTCACTCACTCACTCACTCACTCACTCACTCACTCACTCACTCACTCACTCACTCACTCGTTCGTTCGTCCGTTCGTTCATTCGTTCGTTCGTTCGTTCGTTCATTCGTTCGTTCGTTCGTTCGTTCGTTCGTTCGTTCGTTCGTTCGTTCGTTCGTTCGTTCGTTCGTTCGTTCTTTCAGCGCGCAGTCTGTCTTGTGACAGGTCCATAGCGTCTTCCAAAGCGAGCTCTCCACGGAGTGATATCTAGTGCATCCAGTTTCCAAATCCAGTATCTTCTCTCTTCCGTCAGGTCAACCAGTAACTGCTTACGTCTTCTTCCTCGTCTTCTCTCTTCTTCAATCTTTCCTTGAATAACGTGGTATAGAAGGCAGTTCCTGAGCCAGATATGACCAATCCATTTAGTCTTTCTTAATTTTATTTTATATGGGACGTTCCTGCAATAATTTTTGCCGAGCAAGAAATGTTATTACCCCAGATTACACCTCGGGGTATCGTACGGCATTTCAGAAATCCCGTTCCATGCTTCTCCTCCTCTCCCTCTCCGATCATTCCTTGCCGTCCGACGGAAGACTGGTGTACGGAAGTGTAGTACAGAAGATTGCTGACGTCGATATCGGTGTGTTTTAAAACTGACAGCATTTTCGGTAATGTCCTATGAACCACTTCGATGATTAGTATTGCAGACAATATGTAGTAGCTGACTCCATTTCCTACAAGGGTAAAGACAGTGTGGATGCTGTGAATGTTCATAGGACATTGAAACAAAGGTATTTTGAACTTCGAGTTAGACAAGTACAAGATTACTCCACCAGATTAGGGTCTGTGTAAAGAGTTAGGTCCTTCACAACCGACAAACTTGCCCTAGGAATATGAGGTCATGGAACAAACCATAACGATTCCACATATTCCACGATGCAATATTCACACATAAGGAAGTACCATACCTTCGTTTTCTCTTAATCATTACAAAAATTGCTTCTTTAGCAAGGAAACAATGTTGTACAAAGGAAGCACATTAATAGAGTCCAACGTTGAAT
Organism: Coptotermes formosanus; assembly: GCA_013340265.1. Classification (NCBI taxonomy): domain Eukaryota; kingdom Metazoa; phylum Arthropoda; class Insecta; order Blattodea; family Rhinotermitidae; genus Coptotermes; species Coptotermes formosanus. Next base: position 694,464 of record BLKM01000554.1, on the reverse strand, counting down.
AATTTTTGACAAAATTTGAAAATGTTGCCTGTGATGTTGCCCACTTGAGTGGCTTACAGGGAATTTTTGGAAAAGTTCCCTTCTACTGTAGCTAATGCATCCTGGTTAAAATACATTTTTACGTACAGACGTACTTGAATATATGTCAGTGCACAGTAACGAGACTTTGGTATTAACACTACTTTACGATGAAATAAAAATTTAATAATCTACAACTGTTGAATTCCGGTTATTTTTTTTCTAAAGTCTGGTGTCTAAATTTGCAGGGTGTCATACTTCTCACAACTTATGTGTGTCAACTTGGACTTTCAAGACACGTGGCCATAAAAGCTATCAGCATAGACTGTATATTGCAGGTACCTATGGCTCGACGGCACTAATGGACCTAGGTCTCCTGTATGAGGTTCCATGATCACACTCAGACACACCACACTCAGTAGGACTCCTCTGGACCGGTGATCAGCCCGACGCAGAGACCTCTACCTCTCAACACACAACACTCACAACTGACGAACATCCATGTCTCCAGCAGAAATCGAACCCACAATCCCACCAAGCGAGCGGCAGCAAACCCCTTGCGTTAGAGTGCAAGGCTATTGGGATCGGCCAGCAATGAATCTACACGTCATGGTTTCGACAATTCAATAAGAACAAACAGCTGCATCCTTTTTTGTATGTTCTCGCGGTGTGCACCAGACTGAACGCGGACTGAAAAGCAAGCCGCAGCACGTACAGTTATACTGCATCACATAAACTGCTAAACGCTGAAAGCCGAAGTAACGCGTTACGTACCACCAGGCTTCACACTGACACAAGGGTACGAAACTGTTCGTTTCCCTATTCTCCGTGCCCAGCATGAGGCGGGCTGGCAATAAGCACGCGCTAATCCACCTTCCCTTTCTCACTCTTCGTGGTCCATCGTACAGTCGAACTCGGTTACAACGTCATGAAACGGACTGAATATTCTGTGTCGTTATAAACGAGTGTATTTCTAATGGACGAGTATAATGTTATGGTTAACAGTGGGAAATTAATTAGTACCACAGAACATGTGACGTTATAGGCGAAGTTTCGCTTAAACCGATGTCGTTATAACCGGATTCTACCGTAATTTATTAACTCATCACACAAACGGCCATTAAATTATTATTGCATTTTAAACATTTTAAATCCAGTAATCTCAGCAAGCAACGTGCCACCACTTTCGTCGTATTTTGACCATTATGACTGATCATTTCTTCGTTCCTGCCATTCGCTTTGTGCTGTAAAATAACGTAACCACTTCCTACGCATGATGCCCATAAAGAGATGTATTAAATAAGATCCTAATAATATGACCACTCACAAAAGTTGCTCCGGGATATGAAGTTACAAACCGGTAACCATTGAAAGCGTCAAACATGCGAACCAGCTGGTGAAGTGACAATCCATGACCGTGGTAACCACTAACTTGTAGCACACATGATTGGACATTAAAACCGGGTAACCATGGCAACTGTTTGTGAAATCAAAGTGCATTTAACATCAGCTATGGGATTCACATGCTGTATTATATTACTGAAAATACGTCAGTGCGATCTCAAAGACGTGTAGAATAATTTAGGTTTTCACAGTTTCACTTTGACACTGTATATTTTGGTAGATAGGTAAAAATGTTTCGTGGGTTGCTTGTGCCTGTGCCCGCATATCATACGGGTAACAGCCACCCTTCTACCTGGTAAATTACACATCCCAGAGATAGCAATCTGCGGGTCGGTTACACCACGCTTCACTATATTCAGTTAGCACTAATCTCTGAATTTTTAAGCGTGTTATTTAACGACGCTGTCCATTGTAGAGAAAGAAGAATGAGATGGGCGGGGCATGTAGCACGTATGGGGGAAAAGAGAGGTGCATACAGGATTTTGGTGGGGAGACCTGAAAGAAGGCTGTCACTTGGGAGACCCAGGCGTAGATGGGAGGATAATATTAAAATGGATCTTCAAAATGTGGGATGGGGGCATGGACTGGATTGAGCTGGCTCAGGATAGGGACAGGTGGCGGGCTCTTGTGAATGCTGTAATAAACCTCCGGATTCCATAAAAGGCGGGGAATTTCTTGACTAGCTGAGAAACTGTTAGCTTCTCAAGAAGGCCTCTGCTCGATGGAGTTAGTTAGTTAGGTAGGTAAATTATTTAGCGTCGTAATAGATGTGAAACTGAGCATGGAGCGTCGCTAGAATGATACTGACAGAGGAAAACCGAAGTAATCGGGGACAAACCTGTCCCACTGACACTTTCTCTACCACAAATCCCACACGAATTGACCTAAGCGTGAAAACCGGCCTCCGCTGTAAGCGGCCGCTGTCTGACTGCCTGAGCCATGGCATGGCCCTCTGACTTTAGATGGAAGATTTCCGTAATATTTAACTTTCAATGTACTCGTTTTGCTGACCGGATGTCTGTCAAGTCCTTTCAAGATCAACCGGATTCTCAACCAAAAAGTGTGAGGATCTCTGACGTGTGATAATGGAACATTTCAGTGTGCAGTCACATGGAAAAGACTACAAACGCCGAGAAGACAAGAATATCAGGAGTAACACCGTTAAAGATTCATGAAGAGGGGAGGAACAGGATGTACTGGTAGGCCTCGCAAACAAAGGGGCTGAACCTTAATAAATTTTTATGAACCTACGGTTAACAAGAAGAAAAACTGAATCAGTAAAAAGTGACAAAAAATTTAGGATAAAAACTGAATGAATCTGAATAAGTCTGTTAGACCCTACGTAACAGGAGAAGACGGGGCAGCCCGTCAGTAGGTCGCAGTGACTAGAAGACAGGCTTCATGACTGGAGATGTAGGATCCGATTCTCTGTGGAATCGGAAGATTTTCTTTTCTTCGTCGGCCCAAGCCCGGCCCTGATGCCCACATCCTCTTAACAAATGCATTACAAAGGCTCTTTCCCTGAGGTTAAACTGGCAGGGACATGTCATTATCCATGTACGTCCGTCCGTTGCCGAAGTTAAAGAAAGCCTGGAGTCATATCTCCACAACAATTAGAAAACCAGTACGGTGCTTGAATGCATATCCTTGTAAAATAGAGCTGTGTATTTCTGGACTTCATTCTTGGAGCCGTAAAATTTTAGCAGAGGATAGAGATGCAGTATACTCGTATACAGTGAGTTTGTTTTCCTAAAGTGCCACCTCCCGAGCTGCGGCCGGAAATGTCGACAGAGGGCTAATCAACGTGTTACAAGCCAAAATATTCGTCACCCTTTTGTTGGCTGCTGCGTCGGCTTCCGCAAGAACTGCACCCTTCACGTGAGCCGATACTCCTTGTGTAGCCCTTCCAGTACTGAACCGTGTCGCAAAGGTAAACAATGACCCTTTAAAGACGAAGCGTATCTGTTTTATATAAGGACTCAGTGCGTACCGCGCTGTAAACACTCTCCACTGCGGTTATAACAACCAATCTCTTAATGTTTTATAAGGCAAAAGTTGCTGTTTGTTCTGAGATCCGTACAAAACACATAAACGCAATGTGGGCACCACGTAGAATTTTTTAATGTTAAACCTGGTGGTACGTAAAGTTACCGCTAGACTTTAAAAGGTTAAAGATATTTTGGAGAAACGTGCTGTCTTCTAAATTTAATGTGTTCCGTGTCCGTGCACTGTATTATACAAAAACACTAATGTGCAGTGCAGGCCCGGACCGCAGGGAGTTCACGCCTCCGAAAACAACGCAGTACACAGTCAACAGCACATTCTCACTCAACTATAAAGTGCAACCTTAGTGTAATGATAACAAAAAGTTATCCCTAAAGATGACCCAGCAGGGTCGAAAAATGTAGGAGTGTGTTACGATTGATGATAAAACTCTCTTTGTGCATTTGTTGGTGATTAGTGTTTTTGTGCTGTCTTCTACTTTGGATTCGGTAGAGAAACTTACTGCCTTGCTGTTTATAGTCCTATAATTACAGTCACGAATCTAACTGGTCAGAAATAAGACAACGTTCACGTATTGTGTTGGATCAGGGCATTTCAGATATTACTGTAGCAAGCAGCGTTCTCAAACCACCAAACATCCCACTTTCCTTAAGTCAATATGCACATGTCGATGGCAGTGACATTAGTTATGGCTTCACTGGTAAACGTGACAATTCCGGATCAACACCGGCCACTATTTACGCCGTCTTATCGATTCTCAGTTCATGAACATTTGCTGTATTCCAGACCAGCCGCACGTTATTAATTTTTATGTCTGAGTTCAGTATTTCGACATTTGTTCCAGTAGCCTTCATCCGAAGAAGGAAGAAAAAATTCTTTAAAATTACAAAACTTTTTACCGTTTCAACATGATAATCCTCTAACAAGAATCAGTAAAGATATGTGGCTAACATAAGAAATTTTTGTTTAACTGAAAAACGTATAAATCTTGCGTCTGACTTATGAAATAAATCTATTTCCTGCTTAGCTGAAGTCGCGTCAAAGAACCGCTAATACCTGGAGCTGTTCAAGCAGTGATGCATGATATCTGATGTTATCCATTTTTACTTATTGATTAGCAAACCTACATGGCGGCACAAAGAAACAGGTGGAGTATTTAAAATGCTTGGATAAACTTCAACGAGAGTTCTTCACATCAGAAAGAAGAAAAGAATTTAATTAAACATAGTCCGGAAATGAGTGGTTTTTATTGTAACTGAAAGATTACAGTGAACAATAACTACTGTAACTACGTAACATTTTACTTACAACTGACGTAATACATTTACAATACAAGCTCCCAGCTTAATAACTCTTGAGTTCTTAATGTTTACCAGGTCACAGGTCACAATAAATGCTCAAAAGTTGTACAACTGAATTAATGCACGCATGAACAGTCTGATTATGGACTCTCGCATCCTTTCAAAGGTCCCAGGGCCGTTGCGATTGGTTTGACAGGCATAAAAAATGAGTTAGTAAAGTGCCTCTCCATTTGCTATTGAAACTGAATGCACTAGGAGTTTTAAGAGTCCCCACGAATTCAACACTTTGTTAGGCTGTAAGTCGCAATCTGCTTGCGGACATGTATTTATATGAACTTTTTTCTTTGTTTTGATGTCTGAATTTCTCCAAGCATTTTAGATACACCCTGTATAATTCAGTGTGCATCAATATACACGTCAGTATCTCGCGGCACGCCAACATACAGTTCAATACCATACGGCACAGGAACACGCGGTGCCGTACGTCAGTGCACGTTAAATTATGCATTACTTCGAAGCTGCTTAGTAAGCTTATGCATGCACGCTTTCATGACAATATATATATATATATATCTGAACTATGTAGAAATAATTCTTTGTGATTTGTTGCGGCGCTAGCATACGCCCACGTATTTTCAATATAAATATGTTAACCGATTAAGGACTTTCTGGAACGAGTAATAAATTAATGAAACGAAAGAAAAGAGATACATAAAATCCCAAATATCATTGTCGAGTTACCAAACAGTCCGACTTCTCATTCTGGGGTTCTGGCTTCTGATTTCGTTCCAAAGACGCGGTACCCTGACTGGCATGTCAGGTCTTCCTCAGTCCTCCTTAAAACACTTGTAGATTAAGGCTGCTTCATTAACTTCTTTAATTCCTCGTTCTCCCTGCCCTAGCTTTGACAATGCTTACCAAGTATATGTAGAGGCTTTGCAAACTGTCCAGACACTCAATCAGTAAAGCATGGAAAACACTGCGGCAGAAACAGTTTTAAAAACAAATAATAACACAGGCGTTAGAGGTGAGAAAATGTGGCTGTATAACCCTCAGTGGTATTGCCACCCGCTCTCTGACTAATAATGTCGAATGCCTAGAAAGGAATTTAAATTCAGGACATCACTGACGCCCGTTAAGAAACGCTGCTTTAGTGCAGTGAACTGCCTAGCACTATGCAATGTTTATTTAAGTCACGTAAACCACCTACCTTAATATTAAAGTACAGCCAGACTCGGTTAAAACGACATCGGTTTACGCGGCACCTTGTATATACCGTCAGATATTCTGTGGTATCAATTAATTCCTCGCTCTTAACCACAAAGTTACACTCCTCTGTTATAAGAACACTCGTTTATAAAGACACAAAATGTACTCGGTCCCTTTTCCTGACGTTATAACAGAGTTTGAATATATTTGCCTTTTATACACATTTATTATTTTCACAATATTACCAGAATAAACAGCAATTATTTTCTCCCTCATTAATAAATTAATGCTTGTGATGAGGACACGGTATGCCTTTTCACGTGGGAAATAAATTCACAGTCATCACTTGGAGAAAACTGGTGCTTCAGAGGATTAAAAAGTCTTTTGTTAAAAACATGATTTATGTATAAGAATGTTGCTGATCGCCCGAGAAGCCTCTCACTGCAGTAAATGTTCTTGAATACGCGATCCACAAAAGAAAGGCAACATCTTGAAGCTTGTGATGTCCCTGGACGTTGCGTAATATATTCATGGGGCCAATATCTGTATATAAATAGGCAATTCAATTTCTTCTGTGTAATGGTGATACTAAATTCGTTAGAGATTACAATATAAAAATAAAGATAACGTTTTTACACAGGCCAGTAAAGGAACAGGCGAAATGTTAAAAATATACTTTGCACAGCCCTAATTGTATGGGCATGACGCGAAACGAAAATTGTCAACACAGTCATAATATGATTTTATTGCCTAACCTGTCCTAGCTCATTTCGCAATATTCAGAAAGTCTGGGAATAAGGCTGACAGGTATAAACGAGTTTCTTTTTAACCTTTTAAAACCTAGCGGTTACTCTAGATACCACTAGGTTTAACATTTGGAAATTCTACATGGTGCTCACATTTCTTTTGTGTGTTGTGTACAGATCTCAGATCAATCAGCGATTACTTCCCTATACAGGACTAACAGATTGGTTTTCATAATCGAGGAGGAGAGTGTTTACTGCGCGGTACGGATTGGGTCTTTATAAATAAAACAGATATGCTTCGTCTTTAAAGGGTTATATTAAGAGCGTAATGAAGTAAACATTAAATGACGAATTATTATTGATTTTATAAATTGCTATCATCTATTGTACGTTTATAAATCTTAGTCAGGGTGTGGCCCTACAAAACAAACATTTAGTAAGTGTCTGCAGGTACGTGTTTTACTTTGAGAGAAGCGCTCACTGCTGCCAACAGTGCCAGGGCCTGTAGTAGCCCTAAATCAGTAAATGTCAGGGCAGTGAACGGCCCTACAAAACAGACATTTAGTAAGTGTCTGCAAGTACGTGTTTTACTTTGAGAGAAGCGCTCAGTGCTGCCAACAGTGCCAGGGCCTGTAGTAGCCATAAATCTGTGAATGCTAGAGCAGCGAACTGTGACGATGCGATGTGATCTGACTCGCGTAAAGAGTGTCGCTGGAGAAATTCATAGGAAAAGAGTGAAGCAGATGGGAGAATAATACTCTTGTCTATATTATGGAGAGGGAAGTTGGCAAGAACCAGTTCAGGCTAGTGTCAAATGGTGGCATGAACTGTTCCTAAGGGCACAGATTCAGTGACGAGTAACCTAAGCATTTTATGATCTCTGTTACACAACACTGTATTCGCAGCGGCAAGTTCACATTCCGCCACGCGGTGGGACACTATTTTGCAGTTTTCTTTCTCTGTGACTGCAAAGACCACGCTAAGACTTGTTTGTCCATTCAATGACCCCTACAATTTTTCTGATGAAGGGTTTAGGAAACTGTTGCAACAAGCATAATCAGGTTCCAGATATGTCTATGGTAAAGTATCCATCAGTTTTCAGTTGATGAGCCCCATTTTGCATACGGATAAATTGTGGCTGAGAGGTTATTTTAGAATGTTTCGTTTTCTTCAAAATTCCGGCAATAAATGTCTTTCTGCTGTGATTTTAACCACATGGCATGGTGTATAAATATAGCTCTAACACTAAAGTGAGCGATTTCGTCACAGGCTCATATGTTATACCTGAACCAGCGACTTTAGTATCGGAACTTACAGCAGGCCCATTAACTGAGGTTATTCTAAACTGGAATCATAGCGAAGTGGCGTAAAATCGAATGACAGGCCTAGTCAGTAATGACAAAATACTTCGTAAATCACAGAGATCGGTTCTTTATAGACGTTGCTGGAAAAGTAGAGTTCATTGCTCACAATCACACACTTACATATTTTTCATTTTAATTTCCCTGATCACTTGTTAAACGTTAGAGTTTTATATAAAGCTCTTTGTTCAAACTTTCTTCTAATTTTTTAAAATTTATTGTTAACTTATTCGCAGTACCTTTCCAGCTATTTCGCCTTATGTGGCTCTGTCTAGAGCCACAAATAAAATTTTAGTGGGCGTGATTTGGCGCGAAACCTGGTATACTCGTACGTACTTCATAATCAAAATTTTCACTCCTCAAAGACAATGAAGTTGTGAGCAAAGAAAGAAAGAAAGAAAGAAAGAAAGAAAGAAAGAAAGAAAGAAAGAAAGAAAGAAAGAAAGAAAGAAAGAAAGAAAGAAAGAAAGAAAGAAAAAAGAATGAAAGAAAGAAAGAAAGAAAGAAAGAGAAAGAAAGAAAGAAAGCAAGAAAGAGAAAGAAAGAAAGAAAGAAAGAGAAAGAAAGAAAGAGAAAGAAAGAGAAAGAAAGAAAGAGAAAGAAAGAAAGAAAGAAAGAAAGAGAAAGAAAGAAAGAAAGAAAGAGAAAGAAAGAAAGAAAGAAAGAAAGAAAGAAAGAGAAAGAAAGAAACAAACAAACAAACAAACAAACAAACAAAGATACAAACAAACAAAAAAAGAAAACGATACAATGTAATCGAACCGCTGGCGGCTGAAAACCCTCATGGCGGTTACAGCCTGTGACTACAAGCACATCTGTTTTTCAGGGTTCAGCCCGCTTGATGTTGCTGTAACAAAATGGGCGAGGATACAGGTGCCTTGGCCAGGTACTGGCTGGTGTTGTTTGGGTCATGAGGTCCCCTCAGTGGATAAGGGTATACAGTGGATGGTGGTGACGGCAAATGAAGCGCAATGCGTGGAGCAGAGGTGGCCAAACAGCCGATGGCCGCCACTTTTTGGCCTCTATCAAAATTCATCTGCCGGCTCAGAACGATCAGTATCTCATCGTTGGGCAGCACATTTTGCAACTAAGCCTCATCCCAGATGAAGGCAATAAGTCAAGATACCGAAGCCAGCCGCCTGACCGATGAACATTTGAAATACTGCCTTCGCTTGTGCCTAAGTAATTACGAACCGTCTTTCAGCAAGTTGTCGCAAGACACGCAGGTTCACACATCAACTTCGCAATAGGAAGGTTAATGGAAAACACCATGTAATTACGGTAAATTATTTAGTTTGAAAAGATTAATTTTTAGTACATAAAATAATTGTACTTTTGTGCGTTTGATGTTATTTTGCCATTTTACATTTTTTGCCTAGTTGACCTAATATTAATACATTATTTAGCTGCTGTGGGAGATTGCGAAAGATTTTCTGTCTTTGGAGTGGATCACAATGACTAAAGAAACAAAATTAAGAATCCATAATATCAGAGCTAAAGCAGCCTTAAAGTTCGGTGGTGAAGCCTGGGTGCTGAAGAAACGAGATGAACAAAGACTGGAAGCAGCACAAATGAAATTTTTAAGACATTTTTTAGGAATTACTAAGTTAGACAGGGAGAGAAATCAATCCCTGGGGGAGAAACTTGGAGTGCAGAACATTGTTCTGGAAATAAAACAGTAGCAACGAGAGTGGCCACAGCACGTAGAGAGAATGGGCACAGACAGGATACCCAAACAGGCACTGAAATATAGGCCAAAAGGGAAGAGGAACATAGGACGCCCAAGGAAAAATGGAAGGACCAGCTTCATCTCGACGGATAAAGAACAGGCACTACGCCTAATACTTCACAGCTCATGATGAGGATGATGATGATGATGATGATGATGATGATGATGATGATGATGGAGTGGCTCACTGAGTCGAAGAGTCTGGCAATCTGTGATGTATAGGATACAGAGCGGGCTATTTGCGGCGTTATTCTTCGGTTTGCTAGGCTACGAGCTGATTCACACAAAGCCTTACACATACTTCAGTATGGAACACCAGCTAGACGGAAGTTCATGTATTTATACATACTGTTTTCATCTCTCAAATTTACTCCATTCCTAAATTCCTTTGTAGGAAATTAGCCAAGCCTGAAATAGGTACGGAGGAAGGCAGATTTATTTCCATCCAGTTAAACATGCAGGTACTGTCTACGCCTCACTGCGCCAAGTCTTAGCGTTGTTCTGGGAGTGACGGCCCTTACTAATTTGTCTAAAATCATGATTTCTGATTTATAAGTCACGAGCGTCACACATCCGTCTTCCTGGTTCAACAGCCACTTGAATATGCATAAATGAATTCCAGTGGCTATGCAAAGAGAACAAGCGAGGTGGCAGTGTATGGCAGTGATGCTAATCCACATCCATATGCGAGAGTAACAAAACCCTTAAGGTAAAGCAAACCCATTACAGGCCTGGACAGGCCCTTAAGGTTCCAGGAGGTTGGGCTCCCAGATTTCTAGACGATGGGCACGTGAAGGTGGTAGGTTGTCAGCCATACGCACAGCCGCATTTACCCTCCAGGAAATATTCCTGGCACTCATTTCTGTTAGAGACCCAATAGTGCGACAGACAGGATTATGACAACGAAAAAATCCACTGACACCATCGGGAATCGAACCCGCGACCTGCCGGTTTGTAGCGCAGTGCCTCAACCAACTGCGCCACCTAACAAAACCCTTTCTCTAGGAAAATTATAAGACTTTATCTTTAATTTCTAGATTTTGACTAATGGACCGTGGCATCTTAAACTGTTTCTGTCCCTTCTGTGGAGACAAACTGAAATATGGCAGCCAAAAGATACACATTTTAAAACCAAAAGTTTTTTTCTGTTTCACACTGTTGTTTTAAAGTCACCATATATGCCTAGCTGTCTGTACGTACTGAGTAGAATAACAAAAGCGGAGTGTGAGGTCTTGATTGTATTTGAGGGAAGAAGTCGGGGTGCTATCTGTGTAACTGAGTTGCACAACATATAAAGACGAATGAATAAAAGAAAAATGTTTCGATTAACCCTTTAAAGACGAAGCGTATCTGTTTTATATAAGGACTCAGTGCGTACCGCGCTGTAAACACTCTCCACTTCGGTTATAAAAACCAGTCTCTTAATGTTTTATACGGCAAAAGCTGCTGTTTGTTCTGAGATCCGTACAAAACACATAAATGCAATGTGGGCACCACGTAGAATTTTTTAATGTTACACCTGGTGGTATGTAAAGTTACCGCTAGGCTTTAAAAGGTTAAGGTTGACTTCTGTAACGCCCTGGCAAGCCAGGACAGCGAAGTCGGCAAAATGACTAGGCAATGTCAAGACAGTTAGTTATCTCTTCTCCACAGTGATCTGACCGAGCCTGCGGCCCACCCAGCCTCCTACACGATGCACACCGGGGGCTTCGTCGCCGGGAGTAAAGCGGCCGGGACGCAAGTCTGGCCTTTTACTCCATCCAGTGTCGAGGTTAGGAGAGAGTAATGCTGCAGTCTCGCTCCCATATACGGCTCCATGTTGTGAACAAGGACAATTTAGTGAATAACGGAAAATGCGTGACACAGTGAGATGCAACGTACAGCAGTCAGTTCCTGGCAGGTAATGAAATGACAGCACTTTGATCTCGTTAGCTTCTGTAAAGGTGTTTTGAAAAGTACTCGGTTCGAAAACCAACAGGGACATTTTTCGCTCTTCCAAAACGTCACGCTTGGTTCTGTGAACTCCCAAATTCCTATTAAATGGGCCCTAGGATTTCCTTCCCCAGGAATAAGGAGCCAGGTGTATCAAGCAGAACCATCAACTTCATCTAGTACGAGGTCAAGGAAGGCCCTGGAAGTGTCTTCCTTCGGGCCCCAGACACGCACCACATCTAACAACCATGTTGAAGTTATGCGAGCCGACAGGAAGAAACTAGCGTCAGCTGCAAGATAAAATAAAATCCCTGTGTTTGTTATAAAGCGCCAATATGACGAGGGGGCCGGACAGCGACCTTTGAAAAGGAAAGGGCAGCAGACTGGGTAGAATTGTAACGTTAGCTTGATTCTGGAACACAACACAGCGTGCTTCGAGAGAAGGTAACGTTGTCCCTGAGCAAATCATGAAGGCGTATGGGGATGGCATAAATCTGCTCATTCATAAATATGATTAAAAACCTGATACTGACGGCAATACTTTGAAGTAAAATGTGTGGAGCCCGACTCACGGCACATTGGAACGAGGTTTGAGAATTGTCAGATAAAGTATTGCCCCTGTTTGTAAAAGAACTTCTGTATCCTTTTGTTTTCGTTGACGACAAAACATTTTATGTTTGAGTTGATTTACCACTTATCATAATCTACACCATTTTCAGCCCTGTCTTATGAATTAACGCAAGCGTCATACAATTTTAACCACGGTGTTAGAGGGGGTGAGTTCATTTAACCCCCTCCGGATACAAATTTGTTTCTTAATGTTTCCTTTTAAAATGCTTAAAATATAAACACATTCATATCCAAGGTAAAAATATGTTATTCAGTGTAAAATATAATTTCACAGTTCTGAGTACCGCTGATGGCGCACGTCGAGAAGCGTCGCAGTGGAGCGTGCTGCTTTACGTCAGTCCGTAGGAAGCACAGATATGGAGCCGCGTAATGCAATGGAGCGTAGAACCGCAACTCGCTTGCATATCCCGTATTAGTCACGGGTATATCCCAGCATATTTCCGTATTTTTGAATATCTGTTACCATAAAAATGAATTCTTCGTATCTGGACCACCATGTTCACAGAAGATATGTCGAATCTTATAGCCGGTATTGTATTGACTGCCGTCACCAGCCTACCAAGCATTATGAGAAGTTGCTACTAGTTCACGAGATAAAGGCAGTAACATTGACCTTAGGGGAAACTTCTTTACATCTCATGCAAGTTGTAAGATTTGCACAGATTTTGTTAGTAGCTCAAATGAGGGTCTTCCCGCTTCTTATGTCGTGTAGGATGAACTGTCGCGAACGCCACGTGTCCCGATTTACATAGAGTGTTTGCTACGACTGCAAAACTGACGCGACACCATACGACAGGTTTAGCATCCCGAGCTTGTACACTGCGACTGGTACGTCACGCAGTAAAGACGATAAGACTTGTCAGTAAAGTCGTATTTGTTTGATTACGTAACGAATCTGTCGGTGGTGCAAACTGACAGCGTGTGGAATGATTGTCATTGAGGCGCTATGCCGGAATTTGTCTGCAGAGACTGAAGAAAACTAAAAAAATTCCACTTACGATAATCGGTGCTTCAGCGGAGATTCGAATCGAGAATATCCCGATTTATTTGTCAGAAGCCTTGTTGCTTTTTTTTTAAATAAAAATTTCACTTTAACAACAAAACCTGTCAATATTTTAACATTCCTTACAAATCATAATATGCAGTTTCTTTACAAAGTATACCGTTTTGTCTTACTTGACTTGAAAATCATGGAGCTCACTACAAGAAAATATAACACTGTCATACAAAGATAAAAACACAGTAGTAGACTTTTGAATTGTCTGCTTTAGACTCCATGCTTTGGCCAAGTTATTCGACCGTAAAATTTAAGCAGGAAGAATAGAAATGATGAGAAATCGTTGTCTGCGGAAAGAACAAAATGCTTACTCCTTAAATAAATAAAGAACCTGACTGCAGAAATCCGTCTGTATTAAAAGAACTTACTGCTGCAGCTTCGAACCACCAATGGGATGCAGATCAGCGATCAACAACGGCGACACTGCGGACTTACATACGTCTGCAACACACAAGTGTCCTGGGACATATTTCACTTGGCCTACGCTTGCCCATCGGAATGAAGGACAATTTTTCAGTGATACGGCGAACTTGGCACGTTAATTAAATTTAGTAAAGCACATGAGTTGTAAATAGCTTCGCGCATATGGAATGGGAACGTGCTGTTGGAAACATTGCAGTAGGGCAGAGATAATTACGGAGCAGTAAGTTCCACAATGCCGTAATGTTTCAGTTTTAAGTGTTTTCCAATAGTAATTACAGCAAGTGTATTTTAGTACTAATTTTATGGAATGTAAATCTGTAACTTTCTGAATCAGATGAGAAAGAACAGGGGCGAGCTTCTCATCGACGTTCTTTTATTCTTAAAAAATAAAGTTAATTCCTAGAATTAACCTTATAAGCAATTCATATGTTAATGTTATTGCCGCAATTTTTTTTCCCAGTGGCGCAACAGCCCTTAGTGGGACAGGGCATCCTCATTATAGAAGCTTCACGATCACACTCAGACATAAAACACTGGCTAGGACTCCTCTGGACGAGTGATCGACCCGGCGCAGAGACACACACGACACTCACAAGAGACAGACATCCATGCCCCCAGCAATATTCGAACCCGCAATCCCAGCAAGCGAGCGGCCGCAGACCCACGCCTTAGGCCGCGCGGCCACTGGGATCGATTCTTGTTGCCGTAATACTGAGATTAATGAAGAGGGATTTTAGTTTTCAATTGTATAATCTAATTTAATTTTCCTCTGAAAATGAAACTTTTGTTGTTAAAAATTTGGCTCTGGCCGGCGCAGGGTTTAGAGACTTTCAAAATTTTTTATGCAGTGAAAGATTGCCTTATGCTTAGGATATGTAGCTACGTAGCATAAATTCGCAAGAAGTTTGAAATTAAACCACAAAGTTATGTTAATATCTGTTACTAAATTGGGGGATGTGCAGACGGTCGGATGAATGCATACAGAGAAGAGGTTCCTAAAGGAAAGGAATAATTTGAAAAATTACTTACAGAAGCTCATAAAACGAAGAAAAAGCCGTTGTCATGACAGCTGTTTGTAGTACGGTCAGAGCAGTGTGGCGCACTATAATTCCCTTGGGCAGAACCCATCTGTCCGTCATGTCTGTAATTTCACAATTCACAGCACTCCGAACCCTTTTATCAAATGTCTCTCCTTGTATGTGTCAGCGACCGCCACATCCGTGCCAGTAACATGATTTAATGCTACTAAATAGCTGCAGCCATCAATTCCGTGCACATCCATTGCAAGGTTTCCATGCCAGACGCATTTATACTTAAAGGTTTGCTATAGCTGGCAAGACTTACAATTTAGTAGGGTCAGAAAAAGGTTCCACGGTGTTCTTTATGGTTAAGGGTGTTTGTAAAGACCGTTCTTGAGGAAAATGTTTGGACCTAAGGCGGTGGAAGTAACGAGAGGAAAATGTAACACAGCTCCGCAAAAAGAGATGTTGTAACTCATTCTTTGTCAAGCATAATTATCTCTTTCCTAGCCTTGGCGCGATTTAACGCCGAAGCGATTCCAGCCGTTGCCTGGCAATGGCGTGTTTTAAGGCACTGTGGCGTGGGGTCACTCTGCTGGGTATCGCCCAGAGATGGCTGGATATACTATTACGAAATCTGAACTCTTTACTACACTTCGCAGAGGGTCTAACTTCAACGTGACATTCTTCTTTCGTCAGCCCGATGTTGCGGGGTCATAAAATAACAAATGATATAAGGCGAGTCGATAACTTGCCCTACACATAACATCTTATGTCCATGACTTATCAAGAAAACAGTGTGCTCTGTGTATAGCTCATCCAACAAACATCGTCACATATCCAGCCGACACTTCATTCAACACATTTACGGTGACAGCTCATCTAAAGAACACCATATTAACCCACAACATATCCAAAAAACAATGTGCTACCTTGACAACTCGTTCAACCGACACCGTGCCATGTCGATACCTTGTCTATAAAACATTGTTCCACGTCTAAAACACGTGGCTTAATTCAAGTTTCTGCGATTGTATAAGTTTCTGAGCCAACTCGATAGAAACTCCGCGGGTTTGACAGCATTTTAGTGCCTCGGGTTTTCGCTAGAGAAAACTTTTTCCTCTTTGTATATTTTTACTCTCTTTATAACGACATTTTCAATTGCTAAAGTGGTATAATGTACATGGTAGAATAATGGGATACGGGAACTGATGGAATGATACGGAGAGGGAAGAAACGAAGCATTCCCAGAAAAAACTGTCCCTATGTCAGTTTGTCTAACACAAATCCCATGCTGAATGCTCTTGGATCGAACCCAAGCCTCTGCGGCGAGGAACCGGTTGTTGTTGTGTATTTTCTGGGTGAGAAGTTTCCAGATACCGACGAAGACTGGGTGTAGGCCTGGAATGATGTGTCTGTACCGTGCCTTGTTTTCACTGTGTTGAATCCTGAAATTCGCTCACGACTGGTTGGTTTTTCTTTTAAAGTACCTAACTTTAGCCACCGAGCTGTAATAAAATGTATCTTAAACACAAAAGTGATTTGCTTTTAAAAACCGATAAATATGTGAAAAATAAAACAACCGCAAAGCACAGCTTCATTCACTACTTTGTATTTTAGCGTTCAGAATAGATAAAATCACACTACATATTTCGGCTGTTCCTTAGCCATCTTCAGGTGTGTGCGATAGTAACTAATAAATACAAGTATGGTACACAGGCACAGTCCAGACGCACACACATGCGTGTATTTATTAGTTCCTATAGCACACATCTGAAGATGGCTACGTAATAGCCGAAACATGTAGTATAAATTTATGTATTTTATGTGCCCTGAATACTAAAATACAAAGTAGTGAATGAAGTTGTGCTTTGCGGTTGTTTTTCACATATAAATATCGCGCATAACGGGGCGATGAACATTAAAATTATTTAAAAATGGGTAAAGCTTAACTTAAGGTATGAAGTGAAGCAAATGCAAAGAAATGAACACTACTTCTTCTACAAAAACACTAGTCACCAACAAATGCATAAAGAGAGTTTTATCATCAATTGTAACACACTCCTACATGTTTCGACCCTGCTGGGTCATCTTCAGGGGAACTTTTTGTTATCGTTACACTAAGCTTGCACTTTATAGTTGAGTGAGAATGTGCTGTTGACTTGTACTGCGTTGTTTTTGGAGGCGTGAACTGTCTGCGGTCCCGGCTTGGCCGGGACCGCAGACTATAATGTGCAACGTTAGTGTAACGATGAAAAAATTCTCCCTGAAGATGACCCAGCAGGGTCGAAACATGTAGGAGTGTGCTACAATTGATGATAAACCTCTCTTTGTGCATTTGTTGGTGATCAGTGTTTTTGTATAATATAGTGCACGGACATGGAACACATTAAACTACTTCTTCTTCACACCACTGACTCTGCGATTAGATAGCTCTGCCCTCTGGATATCGCTTCTCGATTTACTGTGCCGCCCGCATTTTTCAAGCATGTTTGACATTAGTTGTATTAAGTTTTATAAATACCTTCCAAAGTGGCATAAAAATGTAACGTTTCACACAATTTAAATAAATTCCTACTTCTCTAAGCCGCTACCTATTCAAAACCGCGACTTTACACATATTTCTGGCGGGTCTTCTCGGTTCCGCGGAGTGCTGTTTGGGAATCACTATTGTATGGTGTTAGCCCTTTTGTAGAGTTGTCTTTTTTTGGCCTATATATGAACGAAAAGATGAGTGACAGTGTAATATGTATGCGTCAAAGTATGTAACTGAAAATGTCGTTAAATAAATGGCAGATATATAAATAAAAAGCCCATACGTATGTATATATGTATGTGCAGTATGTGAACATGCACCTGTGGAAGAGGCATTACAATTCATAAAAAAGAGCTGGTAACGTTTAAAGAACAAGTAAGGTATATATATATCCCTACAACATATCCAGAGAAATTTAAACGCGAACTCCAGTTAACCCTTTAAAGACGAAGCGTATCTGTTTTATATAAGGACTCAGTGCGTACCGCGCTGTAAACACTCTCCACTTCGGTTATAAAAACCAGTCTCTTAATGTTTTATAAGGCAAAAGTTGCTGTTTGTTCTGAGATCCGTACAAAACACATAAACGCAATGTGCGCAACACGTAGAATTTTTTAATGTTAAACCTGGTGGTACGTAAAGTTACCGCTAGGCTTTAAAGGGTTAATGTGAAACTAATATATTATTAAAAACCAACTCATGCGCTTTTTTTATTAATATTAAAACGTTTTTGAACTCCTCCTACATGTTTCGAGCCAACATTGGGCCCATCCTCAGGGAGTCATACAGCCGTTAATTACGCACACACAGTCACAACATGGTAACAACAGTCTGTCACAGTCTATGATGCACCTATTATATTGATAAAAAGTCACTATAGTTGTTCTTCTTAAAAACGGTGAGTAAAAGTTTATTCAAAAGATGCGCCGGTGTACGGGGCAATTTGTGGTGCGCTGTAGTATTGTGAGTGGTGCAGATATATGGCATTAGGCAGTTTGGCACGCACACTGTACGACTCTACGACTGCCTGAGGATGGGCCCACTGTTGGCTCGAAACATGTAGGAGAAGTTCCAAAACGTTTTAATGTTAATAGAAGTGCCTGAGTTGGTTTTTAATAATATATTGGAGACAATGCACGGTGTGAATATAAAATTAATGTGAACCTGTTTTGAAAAACGCTCTACTTTCCTTTATGTACGGAGAAGCCCTCCGTATCAGCCTGCAGTTCTTCCCAGGTCTTCTTATTTTCAAGACAGTGTCGCGCTACACTCCGCAGCAAACTTCCCTCTCTTCAAGTACACAATACTGTCTTAAAATGCAAGAGTAATAATTTTTATGCACAGAAGAAATTCCGAGTGACTTACATATTTCAACAGTGGAACAGGCTCTATTAATGAGTAGTTTGTTCAGTTGACGGCTTCAGAAGGCACCACAGCGCTTCAGTGTTTGTATTGTCGGCAACTAGGTCGCTGTAACGTCTGCAGACGGATTCTTGTGACTGTCTGGGTTATAAAGATAAATGGATGAACTTCTAAGCATGACTTAAATAAGGTGCTTAGGGAGGATTAGATACGAGGTCAGAATCGAAAGAAAATGCTGACGCGCTCGCTGCATTGTATCGTGTTCTAATGATACTTACGCAGCGCAGATATGAAATGAACAGCTGTTAGAAGTTAAATCTGAAATGCTCTGACTTAGGTCCAATGACGTAACTAGGTTTTTTGACCCCTGGGACGAGTAATCAAAATGGCCGCTCCTATGGGAAATTACAAACTTTAAAAAATCTTGACCATTTCTTGAATTTACTTTTCATTGTCTCAATAATTGAGAATTTGTTGAGGGTGGAAACTATTTTTTCATTTAAAATATTCACTATGCCGCTTGTTTTGCCGCGTCTTGTACTATGCCGCCCAGCCCAGCTGCGCGATTCCATCCCCCCCCCCCCCCCCACTAATTACGCTCATGCGAATAACTGCTTTGTTTCTGGAGCTTGTGCATTGTCCAGCATTCCAAAAAGACCCCGCTTTGTAAACTGAATCTACTTCCGTCCTTGAGGGCAAGAGTGGTGGCCTACTGATTTCTGATACGTGGAAAAGGCTGTTGTTATGTACGTACTCTATCACATGTCCAGCAGCTGAGAGCAACTCCCTCCAACGGACACGGTTAGCTAGGTGCCCCTCCACCTTTTCACCTGAGCACAGAAAAAGGTCAAGTTTCCTAAACGGGATCTTTTCGGGATACTGCACAATGGACAAGATCCAGAAAACAAGTAACCCTAAACAAGTATAAGTTTCTACAAATGCCTCTCTTTCAGTTCGAACAACAAGTATTTTTATGGGTTATTTCTCATTGATTTTCTAGCGCCAAAAGTATGACGCATTGCGAAAGTCAAGGAAGGAAACAGTCTGACCTAATGTACGTAACATGTAAGACATAAATTTAGGAAAGGCGGTCAGTAGTAACAGCTCTGTACTGCATGATAGGAAAATTGCCCTATTTTCCTGCAAAGCAATGTCCTTTGACAACGTAAGTTTTACATTCTTTTAACTGCTGCAAAAACAGTAATCGAACTCTTCCCAACAAACTGCATTTAATTCCGTGCTTAATTTGAGTTGACGTCCCCGACGTCCTGAAATCTTGTTCCTGTGAGGGCGGTTTTCACTTGAGCGAAAAGAAACAAGATAGGAAGTGTAGGCATAACGCAGCATTTCGGCGTGTTAGGATCTTCGTGCGCTGGACACTTCCCAGATAGTCAGACCACTCAGTCTGCCAGGGTAACAATATTTGTTGCTGCTCGCAGTTTTTACGTATATTATAGAATGCTGATACTATTATTAGGGTCTCTTGTTAGGTTTGTGTGAAAATCTAGATATATTTATCAGGTGCGCACATGGAATATTTCATGGGGGAGGGGGGGGTGCTGACCCTGAGGTTGTATCTTATATTATTTATATTTGACTTGAGAAGCTACCAGTATGGTATAAATTCATGCCATAAACACGACTGTGACATGACACTGTTTCCATCTGCATCTGCATACAAATAAATACCACTTCCATTCCACGAGTCACGAAATTTAAATCACTAAGTGTAACCTTCCTGTTTTTTAAGTTAATCTGAGAATTTCGTAAGTCCGCTTTTCAAAATTCGAAAGTACCAGTCATCGGCCGATTTAAGTAGCTGATTTATGCTGAAGCGCAAATTTCGTAAAACCTTTGATATCGCCAAGTACACAAAACGCGTGTTTTTCAGATTTCGATTTGGGGTGCTGCATCCTGGCAGCCCCCCTCTGGCTGCACGCTCGACACTTACACTTATTTTTTTTTTTAATTTACCCGCCATGCATTACCTCAAAATTTCAGCCCGCCGAAATATTTTGTAATTTCCGAATTACGAGCAGTATTTCATAAAGGGCTCCTTGGCACGAGTATATGCACGATCCTTTACATAAGAATTGCATATTCCTGGGTATAAGCAACAAATATTAAATAATAAGTCTACCCGCTTTTGTTTTCCTTCATTGTGCATCGTGCAACTGGCAAGGAAAACATTCAAGAAATGCACAGGAACCCGTCGCCAGAACACTGAAGTCTGCGTCACTGGTTGCTACATCACAACACAACAAGTGTCGATCTGCGGTGTGTGGCGCCACGTCCTTATGTAATTACAATCGAACACACAGCAATAAGGATTAAATATTTTGAGTGTATTTTTACTTTCGAGTGTATTTTTACTTTTACAAAACGAACTTCGAACATATCTCCTGCGTCCAAAATCTTGTGAAAGAATCTCATGGGTTACTTCCCAGCTAATACGCAGTTAATCCTTCATGAGTTTTAGGGTCATTTGACGGTTTCTAGACACTAGTTCACGAACATTTGCAACTATTTCCCCTTTTTAAGGCAATTTTAAGGTCTGCACCCCCATATTTCAGTCTTCTAAACAATTCTACGATACGATTATGACATGAAGATCCATCTCCACAAAGAATTTTCAAGGATTTCTTATGTTCTTCTGGTTGTTTTTACGAGTTTGAACAAAATTGGATATTCGTTCGTTGCTCAGCGACAAGAAAGTAGAACGTGAATTCCGTGCGGGCTGCTTTGGAAGAGCTGATTGAATTATAACTTTCTTCTTATTAATCCTTAGTGGGGATATTTCGAAATAAAAATCCCGGCTAAAGTTGGGTTAAGCGTCAAAATATATCCGCGCTGCCTTTAGTCCTGCAATTTTATTCCTTGACATCGTATGTTTTCTGCATCTGTCTGGATTACTTGAGGAAACGCACGAAAATCCCCGCTTACGATATGTGGTGTCCGGCCAAGAATTTGAAACGTTCAGCTCCCGAATACAACTCAGCATATTTACCAGTTGAGAAATCTTGCATGGTAAAATTGGACTGATAGATGTTGATTCAAAGGTGCTTACTGAGGAGAATATTCTGATATCAAGGAGGGGGCTAGCTGGCGAATTCAGAAAATTGCACACTTGGACCAAGGGGAGAGACAGTATGGAAAGATGGCGAAAAATTAAAGAGCAGCGTCGTAATTTGTATTGTTTATTAAACGGGCGATCAAACCAAGGAGAATGAGATGGTCGGAGTATGTAACACCCCAGGGGTGACCAGTAATGCATAAAGAATATTGCCAGGGCATCTCAGAGGCAGACACTACTTGAAAAACGTAGTAAAATATTAAAAGGCGGTGTGAGAATATAGACTGGATGCTTCTGCCTTAGGAAAGGTTTGATGACTGGCTGTTGTGCATACTGTAACCAAACTTTGTGTTCCGTAAGTTGTTGCACAGCCGAGCGACTATATCTGATTTTGTAGTTGGTTGCATGAAGTTGTAAGTGAAAGATACACTTGGGAATGAATCAAGTACGAAGTTCGAAAATATTTTGAAAATATTAATGCTTGTGAATTTATAAACTGTCAAGTATACCGAATTTGTATCATTCAATAAGCAAGTTTTCAACGGATTTGCGCTTTGCGACCCATAATTATTCAAAAGGGCGTAAAGGCTGTCACTTTAGACTGTAACTTTAGCTGATCTAAACTGAACATGATTTTGAATTGTCGCTTCTGCCACATAAGCACCATAAGTACGAAGCGCATAGCCCTTGGTAATTTAACTTTATGTAACTATATAAGGTAAGATAGATATATACTTAGACGCATACATATTTAAATGCGTATACACATACATACGCGCTCATGGTCAATCATAGTGACCGCTAAGGCGCTTAGACTCTCTTGGTGTGTGTGTGTGTGTGTGTGTGTGTGTATGTGTGTGTGTCCGCAATTGCATGTTCGACTGTACCCCTAAAGAGGGGTGACTTCTGAATCCTGAGGTGACTTTCATAAGTTACAACGTCAGACCATACACCACGAGCGGAACGCAACAAGTGCAGCGCCCACCAGCAGAACCGTATACAGAACACGGACGGACACCTGCTACACAGACGAACAAGAAATGATACCAGTCACTATACGGAACACGCACAGTTACCAGCAAAAAGCTTACAATTAAAAACCAAATACTGGAAGTCCAAAAAAGTCTATGGAACTTGATAGAAAACGCCACGATCTGCACGTATGTTGCATCCATTGACGAAAATTCCCAGCACAACACTGATGGAAACAGTGAATAGAAACCAACTAATAAACTCTCGTCTTATGGTCGATGAGTACTCCATCCTTTAATACATTACCTGCATATTTTTATACATATTTATATGTTATTAGCTTCGCCTCCTTAATGTATAAAAATCTGTATATTTTTAAAACATATTGTAAAGAGAAGGGCTTCCCTCCTTTATAGCATTAGAGTTTTTATAATCATGTTCTTGTAAAACGGAGACTGATGATGGCCTGGTATAAGCTGAAACTAGTCCCTCGCCTCCTAATAAAGAAAGGAGAGAAAAAATAGTTGGTTTTTGACTGAATTTTTTATGTAAAATATTGATAGCATACGCCAGCGGGGGAAAAAAACGTCAAAAAAGTTACAACGTGTTTGAAATAACCCACTAAGACGGACAAAGAAAAGGCCAGGTATTTTCAGTACCTTAGCGTGATATTTGTGGCAAGCTACAGTGGGACGGCTCCACTTAATGCTCTTTAAATACTGGCTTTGTGTTTGTAGACTTTCACGGTCTCATAAAATAAACGAACATCGAGATAAAATCTTCGTACGGCCGAAATGTATAAGCAGACGTACTTATGTGTATTTACTTTGGAATAAATTTTGAATAATTTTGGTTTATTGACTAAAAACCAGCAGGAATAAATTGCCTTAAGGCAACACTTCCTTTATTTGTTCGCATCCACGAGCAACACGTTTGTGCCAGACTGTCCTGTTTTATTTCTTCACCAGTAAATCAACAGTGACGGGAATAACTTTCCAACCTGGAGCAGAGAAGAATAACACTGCCAAAAAAGATATCCCGCTTTTCTGAAAAATACGTTGTCAGATACGGGCAGCAGTACTTGCAGCAGAAGTTGTGAAAATGTGCTGACTGGTTTCTAATTTCCACACCCTTAAAGTGAAGGCAAGTGGTATATTTTTGAAATCAACAATGCTGAGAAAGATGGTAATTTAAACTATTTATTCCCGTGCTTTCGCATAAATATATTTATCCACCATTTCATGCATTAATTGAGAATTTTTTATATTAATTATGCGATAATATTAATCCCAGTTTTTTAAAATCGTGCGTTGCCATCCAAAATACTGAACTACGCGACGGAAATTAATTTTGCCCTGAAGTATATGTCTCAGAATCGACTCTAATTATCACTAACAAAATCCTGGTGTATCGTAAAAAATCCACTCAAATTACAGATTTGTACAGGAATTTTAATTTCTTTTACGCAATTAAAATTGCAAGGAAAATATTACGCAATGAACTGTTGTACTTCATTCAACACAGACGATTTTAATAACCCAACAAATTTAAGAGAAAAGGTATAAAACTTGAATTCCAAGATCGATCATAGTCACTCCATTAGGCTAAGCATGTCTTCAGAATTTGATCTTCACTTAAAGTAGGAATCACACTGAAAACCACAATTCTATTCCCTTAATTACGTCTCATGTAAACACAACACGTCAAATTTATGACCCTTGACCAGTGTATCAGTTAAGACACAGATGCAGGCGTCCACAGCCACCCTACTGTGTGTTCATGTTACAACCTTCGTTCACATAGCGCGTTAAGTTACATGATCAGGGCTGACACCAGTAATGGCACCTTCCACAGTAATATGATCAAGAATATCATTAGTGGCGGAAACACAGCAGACGCGCTTGCGGCTTGCTGCCAGGTGCTGTATAGACATAAAGCACTCAAGGCGAGTTCTTTATTTACTTTCCTTTAAATAAAGATTTCACGAGATTTTTTAAAATTATTTATTAGAAACCTGAAGAAATTTGCCAGTAAACACACCCTGTAGCAACGCATCAACAAACTTACAGTACTCAATATTGTGCGTGTGTGCGTGCGCGCGCGCGCGCGCGCGCGTGTGTGTGTGTGTGTGTGTGTGTGTGTGTGTGGAACGATTTGTAAATTTGTCAGAACTGAATTTTACAGGTATATTACATAACGAGCCCTTTCCCCCACAAAATCAGCGTAGGATGCACACAGATTAAAAGACCTTCTCGTACTTCAGAATCACCTTAAAATAGCGCTTGAAAATGAGGAATGAAAAGTCTCATGCGGAAGACTGTATGTACTTTCGATTTGGAACATTTCTGTAGAAAGTTCTAATAATAGCTAATGCCACTGAAAAAAGCACTTTTGTAACCAGTTAACAGGTCCCAGTTTTGTCAAGAAATTCCACGCATTTTATTGAAACTGAAAATTCATTACCATGTTCACAAAAGTTCGCCGTTTGTCCCTGTATTAAGCCAAGTCAATCCAGTCCATACCATCCTACCCTATTTCTTTAAGACCTAGTTTAATATTTTCCTTCTACGCTTAGGTTTTCCAAACTCTCTTTCCATCATCACGTTTTCCACGACAACCACGTAAGAATTTGTCTTCGCCCCCACGCATGTCATATGTTCCGCCCATCTCACTGTACTTGATTTCTGTGACACTAACACACCTAATAATTTGGTGATATTATTAATGCTTATTACTTTCCAGATATACTCGCAATATTGTTTCTCTTTTCTTTTTACTTTTGAGCAGGAACAGTGAAGTGGAAATTGATCTGATGCAATCAATTCACCGCTGCATAACACAAGGTTGTAAGTGCAGAGTACAAATATGCGTAAACATTTTCGGGTATCCCGCAACATTTGTTTTTGTGTTTCGGTAAAGCAGTACAAGGAAAAGTGAACGCGCCTGCTTTCAAGGAAAACATCACAGAACTGATTCGAGACGAAGTGATAGGCAAAGCTTTAATGGCCGATTACTTTGGATGTGCTGGAAAATTAGCTTATTCCTAAACAAAGTGGGCGAGTTGTGATCAGTAGGCTAATAGGGCAGTGCACCACCCCATTACTGCGCCACATTTGTCACAGCACGTAGTTCTGTTTTTGTAACTTGCGAGAAGTGGCTTGGGCCGAGGTGAAAGAGTATTCACACAGATCTGCTGCTAACAGAACTTTGTGCTTCGCGTGATGGAACCACAAACTGATGTATCTGATTTCTATATAAGGGATCTTTTTTAATGTAGTCGTGTTATCCTTTGAATAAAATTAATGGATAAACGTTTATGGAGTCCACAATGAAGTAACACATTTTAAATTTTTCTATAACGCTCACCTTACTCAGCACCGATTAGGACAGTGGACGGCTTTTCAAGTCCCTTTAGAGACAAGCCTGCACTGTTAGATCACGTCGAAACAAAAGAGTATAGCATTAACCAGTAATGAACCTCAAAACCTAGACAAGTGCAAGACTATTTTTGCATGCTTAACATAACTGTTTTTCCACTGTGGAATGCAGATGCTTGAACTCAGAGTAATACGATGGTTCAGTAAGTAAGTGGAAGACAATTTTAGCACCAGAATTTGAATCGTGTAAGAAGAATAAACTTGGCAAAAATTAGTTTACCATTACATATTCCACGTTCTAGGTTTCCGCAGTTTGCCTTGCAGTTTTACAGGCTGCATGAAAGTCGCCAAATTCTTAAGTCGGTAGAGGTCAGCACTTTACGGAGGGCGACCTGTCACACAGTATTAACATCCGTCCAATTTAAACCACGTTTCGTTCCTGTTGGTCAATAAAATAAACATTTGTCGTGAAAGATTACGGAGGCAGTAAACGAGAAAGATTTAAAGTTGTAGGAATCAATACAGATCGCTGAAGAAGTTCACTACTTACAAAGAGTTGTATGACGTACCTATACGTGGAACGGAACAGAAGCAATTTAACACGCAATTCGAAACGCAGCGACTAAGTTACTGGTTAGTCTATCGGAAAAGCCTGTATGAATTCCAGATGCCTCAAAATTGTCTTCCACACTTTATTGCATGTCGCCTGAGGAATGTACTGTCTCGGTTTTCAACGGGCGGCTTCTCACTGCAGTCAGCATCAAGCAGTACAACCTTATCACTAACGAAAAAAGTGGGACAGCACTTCGGAAGTCTCAGGTTTCTCAGCGGCAACGACCCCACACAGTAGCCGAGCTGAAGGGGAGGTAACGGTGTCGTCTCCCTTCCTGACTTACAGAAAAAAATTGTCGCTTACACAGGGATCAAGCACATACTGCTGTTTAAATGAGATTAGTTTTAGATAAATTGAATACGAGTATAGAGCAGATAAAGAAATTATACTGACACGGGAAAGCCAATGTATTAGGAGAAAAACCTGTCCTATTGCCACTTTGTCTACTAAAACTCATATATGGGCTGGACGTTTTATACTTCAAATGTACAAATATTCTGTGTAGGAGAAATTCGGAATATCTTAATGATAAAGCATATAATATACAGTATGCACGGTATATTGAACACTGACAGTGACGTGAAGAGTTGACATAAATTTCGATGTACATAATACATTTGTTGTCGGCACTGTTTCATTTATTTTGCCCACACCATGTAGTAGGCTACATGTACCTCACGATTTACACAATAAACAGCGAATATTTCCCTACGCAGCATTTAGCAGTTGCTGCGTATAATGAACATGCAACCCGTTCCTTGTATGGTAGGAATTCTAGGTTTGTGTGTAATCTAGAGGAATGTCTTTAAATGGTAGAAATTTTTACGCGAAGTGTTTATTAAGTCAGAATCTTTACGTTTTCTCTTCCTACAAACAGAAGGTGTTGGAAATGATTTGTTCAGCTCGCAGTCAAGACAGACATATTATAAAAAACACGTTGTGATTTCCACGTCGAAGTTCTGCGGGTGAAATTAAAGACACGGCATGTGAATGCTTTCTTTCAGATCGTCGTCACTAAAGGATCAATACTGCACAGAATATCCTTCAACACGCCCTGTAAGAAGAATCAGTCTCACGGGTTCAGATATGGTGAAAGCGGCGGCCGCATTCACCTGCTCGTTGTGCCGTCACCAGCAGCACTCTGTAAACATCGCACAGCGGTGTTTGTGTTGTGCGCTACTGTGCTTTCTTGGGGGGGGGGGGGGAAATGGCAAGCAGCTAGGTATTAAAAATGGTATCAGAATTTGTGTTACGTGTCTGGGTAAATCCCTGGTACCAGAAAAACAAAGTGGGCCTACTAGTCGCACTCACAGCACACCATACACCAATCTTAACATCGTCTAATGGCAATCGTGGCTTAACAAGGAATCCTGTTTCACTGACATTTCACTTTCCCACTGGATGAAATCAAAGTTAAGGGCTGAACATAACAAATACGGGGATCTGTATTTTTTTTTCATCATACACCCCATGAAGGCACAGTTCACAAAATTTAGCCTTTCTTACGATTTGTGTTCTAATACGTTGTGAATTACAGTTGTCTTATGCGGATGCAATTAACACATTGTCTACAATGGAACCTGTTGCCTGAAAAATTTCGCTACAACGTTTTTAAATTCTCTCTCTGCAATTCACAGACATTTCCTGCAGCAGAATTCTGTGCATGTTCTCGTAGGAAATACGCGTAGTGACTCAACAGGTGACTCAATACTCCTTGATAAACAGTGTGAGAGCGGACCGGTAAAGGCGCGCGTATATAAAACACCACCGACACAACGGGAAATGAATAGACACGTGCAGTAGATATAGAAAGCAAGTATATCATACTTTTGTACATTGCATTGCTATTTGTCAAACATAAAGGGCGAAACCGGGAAAAGTCTCTAAATTTACATTAACAGGCTTATCTTCCCGCAAGCAGGAAAAGAGGCAGACATACTTGTTTGAGGAAAAGTTCGACTTACTTGTTTGAGGAAAAGTTCCTCTTCCATCGCCGAGAACATCCGGTAAATTTTTGGTTTGCTTCCCAATAAATTCCCAAACCGCCATTGACTATAAAACCAGTAATCACTTGCGTTTTATCACCTTTACATTTAACGAAATCACCCTTAGGAAGTTAAAAATTGTCGGAAAGCCAACTGACGAAAAACACAAATCCGAACAGGTCGCTGCAGTTTTGAAACGTCACCTCCCGCTGGAAAATTAATCGCTTCCGTTATTCATCAGCCAACCAGTCTGGAGAGAAAAAGGGGATCCTATTTTTAACTGTGCCTCATATTTGTTTCAAAGAAACAACAGTTAAAGTAGAGGCTGTGTTTCCTGAAACTAGACATGAGTCAGTCAAGTAAAGAAAAAGTCAGACTTGGATTGTTTAAATATCAATTCGGCTGTGCAAACCCTAGCGTAGAAACATCACTTCAGGGTATTAAAACACTGTGATATTGATATTTCCTTGATAAACATGCAAGTCTCACTCACGCCATAAAATGGAACATAACGACAGCCCAAAATCATCAACGCTGATACCAAGATGTGCAACGCGCGAAACATGACCTCCACGTTCAGTTGGCGTGATGATTAGGCACCAGGAAACTTTAATGCTTAAAAATAAACCATCACGGCCAGCTAATTTTTATCTCCGTAGAAGAGTACTCTCTGGGAAGCCGAACAAGCTGTTCAAAAAATTCTATGGCTTTCATGGAAACAAAAATTTATTAACGAGTTCAAAATAATTTGACACTGAACCTTGTCCAGAGGCAGTTGCGTCTAGTTCACACGCTCATACCCTATTACTTCCATATCTGTTTTAATATTATCCTCCATTTTACCTTCTCTCCAACCTGATTTTTGTGTCAATTGAGGGTTACAGATTAAAATTCTGGAGGCCGAAACATTCCTCATGCCCCCAGGCGTACTGATACCCCATCATCTTGTCCTTGTCTTGAACACCGTAATGATTTTTGTAAAATAGCAAGAAGACTTCAAAACGCGCAGCCTGTACTGCATTACACGAAGTTTCCACGTGTATTTGTCCGAATTCTTTCAGATGTACAAAATGTTTTGGTGAAGTTGTTAAGTGTTAAGAGTGACATCGATCCGAAGCCTTAGTACCGCAAGATTTGCCGTACGTTTTCATATTTCCCATCCCTCCGCTTTGATTAAGTAAAGACAAATTATATGGAATCAAATAACCAGATGCAACGTACAGGCGCTAGAATGCTGGACTTTCTCAAGCGCGATCGTGGGTTCGAATCCTGGTCAAATCCTTCATACGTCAGGCAGCCCCAATCCTTTAACCATGTACTCTTAAATAAGGTTTATCGTTTCTCCCTTTACACTTTACATCTGCGAGAGGCGGAAGAGAGTGACACATACGGAAGGTCGTGTATTCGACACTGCCGATCCCAGTGGCCCCGCGGTCTAAGGCGTAGATCTGCGGCCGAGCGATGCTGGGATCGTGGGTTCGAATTCCACCGGAGGCATGGACGTTTGTCTTGTACAGTGTTAGTGTTGTCAGGTAAGAGGTCTTTGCGACGGGCTGATCCCTCGTCCTGAGGAGCCCTACCGACTATGGTGTGTGCTTGAGTGTGATCAAGTGAAATTACAAGAACCCTCGACACCTGCTGTGAACAAGTAGGTACAAGAGGGAAGGACTACGTAAAGTAAAGTATTCGACACTTATTCACACCTCTTACCGTATGAAATATATTACTGTTGTTCCGTTATATCGTAACTACGGAAACGGAAGTATTTAATCAAAGTTTTTATTCAGGTACGTCTAAAATGTAACCGATATTGTGTTGTCTTCGTGGTAAAATCGTTACGACGAAACAACGAATTATGAAAGGCTATCAAGTACAGGAAGAATTCAAGTATTTCCGTGTCATTGCATTCCTCAAGAGCCTTTGACTGATGACTGCAAGCCGAAGGGCTGTACTCTTGCTGTGCCAGTCAACGCGGTTCTAAGTGGTACGTGATCCGACAGCATAATTGTCACGTCGCCTAGGGTAACTGAGGATTTTCACTCCGTAGCTTTTGGTCGCTTGCAGCAATAATGATAGAACTGATAACACAGGCACTCAGGGGCTATACGTGTACGTGAAACACTGACCTCACCCTAAGGGCAGACCGAGGGTGTTTCAGATAAACGTATTCAATAGAATATTATGAACTAACAGAGGATAAGCAACACGAAATCTGTGGAGTTTCATAAACGAGTACTTTAGAACTTGCGCTTTCCATCAAACATTAGGGTGATCAGATTATAGGGGCTAAGATGCTCGGGGCAAGTATCTTGCATGTACAGAATGAAAAATGCATAATTTCGTTTCGAAAACCTGAAGACAAAGAGAAATTTGATGAACTTTGTGGGTGGCGCAATAATATGAAAGAGGAGCACAGAGGTATAAAAGTCAAACTGTCCCTGTGCACGCCGTGAAGTTAATGAAGAGGTGGAGACATTAGATGGAGGTGAGTGGTCAGTTTTTATCACTAGCAACTTTAACCCACGAGAAGGAGTTCTCGTTACCCGTTGCCTACATGCATGAACCTGGCAGGATGACAGAGCTGGTGTGGGCATTTTGAAAAAAGAGGGGGAAAAAATTTGCCTTTGCCGGGAACCGGGCGACATTTCCTTAGTTGTCATGCCCGTAACCTACGCTATCCCGCCTGCCCCGGATGTGAACTGAAAATGAGCCCTGGTCACGGTAACGTCTAGTGGCGCCCTTAAGATTAGGGCAACCAACGGTTGCGTTTCTTTAAAAGCGGGGTTTATCTGCACTGGATAAGCGACTATCAGCATTTTAAGTAAGACTCTGTTTCGTGGAATTGGTAAACCGTTAATAAGGATGCACGTGTGTGTCCTGTTGGTGTGCGGTGATCTGTCGTCCCCTCCCACCGCAGTTATCTGGTTATATGATACAACACGCTGTGCTGGGCGGTCTCGTAGATTGGGATCCAGCGGGCAATGCCCAGGCGCACTATTATATCGTCATGTGGCCTGTTCGACCCCTCCGAATTTTTCCCCATTATCTCACAAAGGGCACGATTTTCGGAAAAAGTCGGTGAATATAAGACGTGTGTTTTCATTTTCTCTACAACTTTTGTCTGAAACATTTCTCATTCTAAGAAGGATTCAGCGAGATATTATCATACATGTACGTATGTCTTCATGTAAAGTACTCGTTATTCTTGTCAGATTTTAATGAAACTTGAAATTTCTCGAAAGATTGTAGAAAAAATATTCCAATATCAAATTTCGTAGAAATCGATCCAGTGGGAGCCTAGTTGTTCCATGCGGACGGACAGAGATGACGAAGACAATAGTCGCTTTTCGCAATTTTGCGAAGGCGCCAGAAAGCGTGCGAGGGATTTTTCAAAACATCTTTCTTAATTTATTACGTCCGAAGAGGATAGTCTGTTTATTCTTGTCGCACTGACAGAACTGCAATGTCATGTTACGTCATCTCGTGTCCTAGTCTGCAATTGTCAGCCGACCACCATCTGTTACTGAGCATTTTCCTTGCCATTTAAATAAAACTGTGCCTCATGTGTAAAATTAATGCACAACTGACCGATTTTACCATCACACACTGATTCACGGTACCAGTTAAAAAACAGTAGTGTCGAAACACAGTATGATCCTCCAGTTTTTGCACAACTGTAAATTTATATCGATTGAAATGAAGCGGTTTTGGGGCTGTTTGTATAGATGGCTTTGATACACAATTTGCCGGTATAATAATATTACAGATCTTTGTGGACGTACTGCTGAACGCATTCCAGTATCCTGTTATGTTTTCTTTTGGAGGAGAACGTCGTGTTTATTCTTCCTTCTTCTTTAACAAAAACCTGTTGTTTGAAATTTTTTCAAAAGTCGATACATTGTACTTTTCGAAGAAACTGAAAAACTGGGAAACCGACTTCAAAATTTTGATGCGACACTATTTTACAGGATTTATTCCTTACACACACTAGTTCTGCACAAAAAAACCTCTAATGTTACACCATCCTTAACATTCCAAATTAAAACGTGCTTCAAATTACAGCTCTCTGTGTTAGACTACGTCATATTCTCAAACATAATTTAACTTTTTGCATCTGCAGCGCCGAAAGCACGACCTCGATCTCCGGCTGCGCCATCAGGCGACGCCTTGAAAACGAATGCGGTGCGGTATGGACTTGCTACCCTATATAAGTGATACAGGCCCCAGTAAACTCGCGAGCAGCGCGAGGTCAAGTTTCAATGGACGTTCTGCATAGAAATGTGTTCCTGACGAAGAGTGGAGATATTGTGTTGCGAAGTACAACAAAAATGATGGTGAAAATCTGTAACTTCACTAGTCTACGAATTAGAAGTACTGTATCACTGACTGAAAATTGTGGTAGTAGCGTAGAACTGTAGTACTACCAATGTTGCTGAGAACAATATAGACGCAGCTTACGATATAGTCTACGAAGAAGTCTATTTCCCACAAACACTGGAGGTAACACGCTACAGACTGGAATAATAAATCTATTGATGGCAAGCAGTAGTGTTAGTGTCCCACAATGAACAATAACCGCACTGCTGACGAACAGTAGAGTTACTGTCCCACAATGAACAATAACCGCACTGCTGACGAAAAGCAGAGTTAGTACCGAAAATGGATATGCTAGTAACACCGTGCAGAGTGCAATAACTGCGCAGCTTGCAAACAATTCATGTAGTACCCTGCAGAAGGAGGTATACGTACGGATGTCAAAAAATGGATATATTATCGTACAAAAGTAACAGCCGCGTTCCTTAAAACAATACACTTGTTATCGAAAATAGGGAGTCTGTTGCTAACAAACATTGTAATTAATACAACTCGAATACTAAACTTTTTTATATATATTACTCAAACCATGCATTGCCGTAAGTATAGAATATTACAAAACAACCCCATGCACATGCACGGTTAGACCGCGGACAGTACGCGATACCTGTATGACCGCGGACAGTACGCGATACCTGTCAAACGGAGGATGAAACCTAGGGCACATTCACACTTAACTATATAAACGCAACCATAGTGTATAAATATTATTCTACCTGAAGATGGCCCAGCAGGGTCGAAACATGTAGGAGACCTTTTCGAATAAAATTATATATTTTTTGTGCATTAGTTGGTGTTTATTATTTCGTATGATACAGTGCACGGACATGGAACACATTAAATCCGCTTCATCTCTAAAGAATTTTATTCCGACCTTAAAATTTTATTGTACGTTTGCAATTATTTTTCCTCCCCGTATGTTTTGTGTTTAGATATACCTGATGATGTTCTAAAGAGGCCGAAACATGTAGTATAACTTCGTAATAGATAACCATATACACAAAGGTTGTAATTGAAGGCATATTTATTCATTTTGTTTACACAATAACAAACTTACTTCTCGCAAGGGTTAAGGATATTTCCTGCAATGCATGACTGAAGCGGGTTTCCCTTTACGTCTCTGTACGTCTTGCATTGGCATAGAAACGGTTATTAAATTCTCCAGACGAATGTGAATATTTTCTAAGATTTGGCCATGACTGCCTCTAGGGGCGCAGCCAAAGGGAGGCTGCCGGGCTGCAGCCCCCAAAACCCCCCCAGAACGGAAATTTAAAAACACAGTTTAGTGCAGATTGTGGTGTCAAAAGTTTTGCGTGATTTACGCTACAGCCGAAATCAGCCACTGAAGTCGGCTGATGACTAGTGAATTAGAGTTTTGAAAGCTAAATTAATAACATTAAAAAAATGAAAAGGTGGGACGCCCTGATTGAATCATGAAACATGTATTTATTTTCGTATGTATATAAATGCAATTGCAGACAGTGCTATTTTGTACGTACAACATGATTTTTATAATACAGGTTTCAAAATCAAATATAAATTCTATACAGCCTCCGGGTTCACCCCCCCACAGCCCCCCGCCGAAGGAAAAATTCTGGGTGCACACTTGACTGCCTCTTTCCAAATCCTTACCGATCAGGATGGTGCAGCGTGTAAGCTAGCTGCGTATTTGTACTTGGTAGGTGAAGTTGGCTTTGTGTTTCCTTTAATGATATTCTGTTTGCTTGCCTTTTATATAAAAGTTAAATAATGCCCGCCCCGAAGGCAAGTGGAGGGGGTTAAATTTAAAGCTTCGCTCAGTCTTCTCCTCGACCCTAGACAGAGGTGAGTGGTCAGCTTCACATCCCGGCCCATTTACTCCCGATGAAAGAGCCCACAGTAGCCAATGAATACGAGGCTGGCTGGGACCCAGACCTTTCTGGCAGCATTGGAGAAGAGAAAAATCCCTTTCCGCTATCGGGAATCGAACTACGGTACAGCTGTCATCCAGCCCGTAGCCTATCACTGCACCGATTAAAATATCCCAGAATTTCCTTTTATGGTTATTGGCGCAAGCCAGTAGAGTGGTTTGTAATATTTCAAGGTTGCTTACTCGGATTAGTTCTTGGGGTGAACTGTTACCTACTCATATGATAATTATCGTTATGGTCTGTCAACTTTCGACCTTTCCGCTGTTCAAACGTTTCAGTAATCCAAATCGGTATCTATACACCATGTTTGAACATCTTCCCAGCTAGGGTGTGGCCACTTGTTTCCACACTTTTCCTGCTCTTTATTCAGTAATATTCCCGTGTTTTCCGCTAAGTGACTTGAGTTATTAACCCGTGACGGCCCAATGGTTACTCGACGTACCATCAGGTTTAACATTAAAGGAATCTACATCCTGTCCACAGAGTGCATTTATGCATTTTTTGGATAATAAAATACACACCTATGATTTGTCTACGCATCATCAGTTGATTGGGTGTCATAACCGAAGAGTGTGTTTACTGCGCAGTACGAACTTATTCTTTAAGTGCACTTCAGGGCAGTCTTAGTCTTTGAAGGGTTAAAAGTGCAATCATCATAAAGAAACGTTGAGATTTGGCCCATTAAGACACCTTCCTCTTGATCCTGAAGACGC
Organism: Coptotermes formosanus; assembly: GCA_013340265.1. Taxonomy (NCBI): domain Eukaryota; kingdom Metazoa; phylum Arthropoda; class Insecta; order Blattodea; family Rhinotermitidae; genus Coptotermes; species Coptotermes formosanus. Next base: position 658,716 of record BLKM01000554.1, on the reverse strand, counting down.
TGTTATTCTTTCTGTCTTAGTTGTGGTCGTACCAGACCATGGCGTCCGCTCGGATGATGTTGGAAATCCAATAGTTGGAGGCGAAACTCATCCAGCCGCGCCACATGTTTATCCCATTTATGTAGTTAGTGGGCGAGGCCTTCCATTGTGCTTGTTACTTGAAATTTTGGACAGATACTAGCGTTTGTTTGTGTGTCCAGCCTTTTCAGGCCTAAAAGTGGTCTTTGAAATCCCATCTGCGTTGATTCTAGTCATCTTGTACATTTTTTTATTTAAAGTTCAAACTTCTGAACCATATGTAACGTGTTGCCTTTTATGTGATGTTATGCGGGCGTAGTTCTGTGTTTGCAGTAATTTCTTTAACAAAATGTCTTTTAGTTACCCCATTTATTTTATTATACTGTGGGAACTTTAACTAAATATTTGTTTAGTTTCTGAAATCACTTTTCCGAGAAATTTACGCTCGGGTACCTGGTCTAATATTGTCCCTTCAGTTTCTATTTTTACTCGTTGTATATTTTTCACACATATTCCCATTGCCTTAGTCTTAACAACTGAAATTTTCATGTCATATTCCTACAAAGTTGTTTAACTGAAAGCCGCTAGTCTTAGCTCATCTTCCGCTTTAACAATCAATATCTGGTCATCAGCATGGACTAAGGTTTAGTGTCACGGTGCGTCTAAATATCCGTGGAATGTTAATAATCACGGAAAAATACCAATACTTTCCCGGGTTATGCGGCCTGCCCTGGCTTGGCTCCATTCCGTCACAGTAGAGTGAAACAAACAACCGCCAAAAGCCAGTACGCGTTGCTTTATTTTTGTTATGTGTCTAGTGAATGAATTCGAAACAAATACTTTTCATAACGTTCAGCCCGAATACATTTTCATGTCAATCTGTCATTTTATTGTTGCAGGAAATGTTTTGGAGAGAATATAATGCATATGAATTGATTACTTTGTCGTGTAACGTCAAAAAGTGATGCTACGTTTAACTTAAAATACCGGAAAAGGTTTATAATGGCTTTGGGCTGCGTTTTAAATCAACTTCTTATTGCGAACAAACAAATCGCAGGTAGAATAAGACAACCAGCGTGGGACAGAAATGCTTAGTGGTTTTCAAGTGAAGTGAATAGTGCCAGGAAAAGTGCAGTTTATTATATTTAGAATGCACACCTTCTTGATTCAAAGTAAAATAAACTGTAACCATAAATACTGGAAAATAACATTTTTCAGGTAACTTCCATCACCACTCTCCTTATCATGGCCAATCGACGTAGGACAGAAGCCATTGTACGCTGCGGTAGGTCGTTATTGATGATTTAAACAGACTGCCAAAGGCGCTATTTGAGGGATGCTGGCAGGACGTATCTCACGAGCGCTGGCCTTCAAGTAGCTGGACAGGAAAATTCTGCTGCTGTAAGACTGGCGGAGTGGGGAAGCCAGTTACCAGGAACTGATGCTTCGGCGTCGGAATTTTCCTACGGAGCTACCTGAAGACCAAAGTGGGTGAGACACGTCCTGCCAGCCTTCCTTATTTAAAATAGCAAGTTCTGCCACGTGTAATGGCTTCCCTGACAGGTCGAATGTAAGAGTTCAGAGGTGGTGCTGGTCTGACGCTGCAGGTTACCTGAAATAGGTAATTGTCAAATTCTGATGTTCATAGTTTGTTCATGGAGAGAAGAATGTGTCTACGTATCTGTTAGCAAGCCGAACATTTCCTTTCATTGAATATTTCTTTTCATTAACCGTCAGGTATTTCAACTGTAGCCTGTACTGTTAAAACACCATTATTTATTTGTTAGCGGGAAGTAAACGAATATTATCCAAAGTCACACAACAAAATCAACAAAGACAAAAAAAGAGGCCTGAATTAAAAATCGTATGTAGGTTAGTGAATTCACACATTGTAGTTTAAAAACGGTTTTCAGGAGCAAAACATAAAAGCTCTGAACATTCACAAATAAGTTTTTGTGCGTCAGGAGAGTATTCGGGTTTTGTGCGTCAGGAGAGTATTCGGGTTTTGTGCGTCAGGAGAGTATTCGGGTTTTGTGCGTCAGGAGAGTATTCGGTTTTTGTGCGTCAGGAGATTATTCAGTTTTTGTGCGTCAGGAGAGTATTCGGTTTTTGTGCGTCAGGAGAGTATTCAGTTTTTGTGCGTCAGGAGAGTATTCGGTTTTTGTGCGTCAGGAGAGTATTCAGTTTTTGTGCATCAGGAGAGTATTCAGTTTTTGTGCGTCAGGAGAGTATTCAGTTTTTGTGCTTCAGGAGAGCATTCAGTTTTTGTACGTCAGGAGAGTATTCAGTTCTTGTGCGTCAGGAGAGTATTCAGTTTTTGTGCATCAGAAGAGTATTCAGTTTTTGTGCGTCAGAAGAGTATTCAGTTTTTGTGCGTCAGGAGAGTAATCAGTTTTTGTGCATCAGGAGAGTATTCAGTTTTTGTGCGTCAGGATAATATTCAGTTTTTGTGTATAAGGAGAGTATTCAGTTTTTGTGTGTTAGAAGGCTATTCAGTTTTTGTTAAACAGTTCGGTAAGGAGGTCGACTACCTGAGAGAACTTAATTAAAATTCTTCACAACATATTGGGTGCCCTTCTTCATATATTAGAGACATAAAACGATGTGAAAAGAAAGGAAGGAACACGCGGGAGGGGGAAATGTTACGTTATCACTGTTTTGGAGATGTAAACGTGGATAGGAGAACAGTATTGGAATGGGTCTTTAAGAATGGGGCGGGGATGTTTAGATTGGATTGCACTGCCATAGAATAAGGCTGTGTGGAAAATAGAGAACTGTCTTTCTACGATGCATCTGATCAGTAACACAGTTTTAGCCCTGTTATCATGTACGAAAATTGCACCTAGGGGTGCTGAGCCTGAAAACGTCATCCTCAGTACCGCATAACAATGTTCTTATCACTTTCTCATCATTGTTTATGTGGGCCTGTGTAATATATATATATATATATAATATTTATACGTACGAATATTTACTTAAGCTCGCTCACTCTCAAAAATACTAGATGATCCCACGATGTGTATAATTAATATTCCGACTTCCACTTTTGATTCAGGCTTTTGCTTTTCATTCTGTGTGATGTAGTTGTATTGTCGAGTTTTAATGTTTGTTGTTACGCATCTCTTGGAGTTCCAGAGGCAAACTTGCCGCGCTCGACCCTTATTTATTGCAGCAAACTTTGAAGGTACTTTGATCCTGTCGCAAGCAGTACCATTACTTTAGCGAGTTTTCATGCAGTGTTGTCACTTTAATATGGCAAATAAATTTTTATCCTTTCAAAAATAACAAACGTAAACATCCATGTGTATCAGTGACAACACTGGATGCGCGATTTCAAGTAACATCATCTGTTGCAGCAAAGTGATGCTAAGTATTTGTGGTGCAGTCCATATTACTGCATACATCTGTGAATATAGCCTATGCACCCACAATGCAAGCTGCTGCACCCACTGTGTTCATAGTCTGGTGACAGACCGTGTAACATTTACATTTTGTCACCATTTCTGTCGGCTTGGGTGTTTTCATTTTTACTGCTGCTGGATTCCACTTTGGGATTGTATATCGGTCAGTTCTGGATTTGGCTGTGAAGCCAGTTCTCATGCGAATGGCTTATTCATTAACACATGTTATTCGTGTAAGTAACAAGCATGAAGCCTCTTCTTTTCGCAAAATTACACACACAAAAGAAACACTGTGCATAAACTTATCTTTTTACTTGCTGTGTTAAGACACTTAACTGAGCAAAACCGCCGATCCCAGTGGCCGTGCGGTCTAAGGCGTAGGTCTGCAGCCGAGCGCTTGCTGGGATCGTGGGTTCGAATTCCACCGCGGGCATGGAGGTTTGTCTCTTGTGAGTGTTTGTGTTGTCAGGTAGAGGTCTCTGCGACAGGCCGATCCCTCGTCCAGAGGAGACCTACCGACTGTGGTGTGTGTCTGAGTGTGATCAAGTGAGAAATAAACAACCTCATTACCTACTGTGAGTAGGCAGAAGAGGTAAAGACTACGAAATGAAACTGAACAAAACCGAAGCACCAAGTTAAGGAAGACATTAAACAGCATCGCTAGCTAAAAGGGGAACCAATATTTCAACATCTCTGTCAGTAAAACATTCGCAGTCTTCCCTTCTTATACAACCCAACGTCTGTGTATCGAAATACGCAGTCAGGCAAAGAACTTGCCCTGTGGGTTCAACATTAGCACAGCTCATGCTACAGCACGTTGAACAGGGCTGGGTAAATATGAAATATTGAGGTCTGAAGAAAGCTAACGAACAGAAAATGAAAGGAGAAATCTAATCTGAGGAAGACGAAAGATAGGACGGGATGAAGACAGAAAAGGAAAAAGATGAAGTGACAAAAAGGAACAAGTGGGAAAAGAAATGAAGAAAGAAAAGCAGTACAGATAGTTTGTTTGGTTATTGTTGCTGATGTACTGTGTAATAGTCAACACGTACGCTCGCACACAGTTATCACTGTCGTGTTAATAGTTTTAAATTGGACCACAAGGTAGCAGCAGTTAACGGCAGTGCTCCAGTGGGTCTTGCACAGAAGAAAACTACCCAGCCCGCACGTTCCGCAGAGTAGTGGTCTCAGCTCCGTCGGAAGGATAAACAGTTGTTATTTGCCAAAGATGTAGCTTGGGGTGAGATATGTCAGTTTTTGTTTGCTGAAACTTCGACCGAGTTCGTAATGTTTGTTCCTTCGATTGTGTTTCCCTCTCTCCACTAAATATTATTGGTGGTTTTACGATACGTTTTTTCCTTCTTTACGAACAACTATGCAGCACGAGTTTTCTGTTTATGTTCCTTTGAATTAATAAGACTCCTTATTGCTTCCAACAGATAAAAGTACAAGGGCTGGGACCGACGTAACAGACAGACATTTCAGTAACTTTATGACGCGTCTCTTCATTTCATTAGAACTGCTTTACTGTCTCAGTGCAGTGGGAGTAAACTGGTAGTTTATTGGATCTTTACAGTTATTTTAACAGCATTCTAAAGGTGAAGGCAAAATATTTCTGCCAGTAAGACAGGACATAGTATTTCAGTTTCTCAGTTTTCAACGAAATTTTATCTGCTAACAGAGGTAAAATCAGTGGGGATAAGGTAGGAGGGACCACGTCTCATTATGACAGAAATAAATGCATACAATATTTCAGTCAGAAATTCTGAATGACAGAGACGAATTGAGGTATATTAGACTAGCAGCTGAACTCATCTGTCTGAGGATGGGGGCGAGTGGCGGGTTCTCTATAGGCACGGAAACAAAGCACCGGGTTCCATTAAGGGGTGGGGTTCCTTGACAAGCTGAGCGTCTATTAGTGTTATTAATTCTCAAGAAAAACGCAGTTAATGGCTTTTATGGAGAAGCTGCAAATTCGCGCGTGCGTGTGCGTGCGTGCCTGCGCGAGCGCTTGCTTGCATGAAAGTGCGCGCATGTGGAAGACCGCGAAATACACCGACACTTATCATGTTAATGATATAAGGGGTTTGTGTTATTCATTCACAGAGGACGTAGTTACTCTCAGCGTTTGACAGATGGCACTAATAGTCCGACACCCTCAACAGGTACATACGGCAAAGACTTCCCGATGAATCTGCGACGGGGTTTCCCGCTAGTACATGATGAACGACCCTGCTGTTATATGGTCAGTGTCAAGTGACAGTGGAACTGAATCTAACTCATTTTAAGTCCCTTGATTCCTGACGGCCCAAATACAAACTCGAATTACCGGCTTCTCTCACCAGCATTTCGCCCATTTAGATCGGATAGCCGAAGTTTTGCTGTGTACGTTGTAAACCCTAACTAAGGCGAAAGTTGGGTTGGAAAGGTTGTTAAGTAGATTGTTGGTTGTCCACTTCCTATCCTCTAGCTTAACTAATAGATGCGAGTTTGGGAACCCAAGTAACCGAACGTAGGCAAAGTTTCAGCACAAAAGAACACATATATTCTAATTTTAACAGGTAATAAGACATTAAGTCGTAGAAATATATTTAAAGGCCTTCATATGTATCGGGATCTTCCGCCACTTAAAAAATTTGACCCGTGTCGCCTGACCCCCCAAAAAAATAAGTGTATGTGTAAGTCTGAGGGCTACGTTACTGGCCCCCACAGGAATGAGATACAGTATGTTACCTAACTGCTAAATATACGTTTTTATATACAAATAACTGGAGTAGCTGTCCAGTAATTGCTCTGGATATTCGGCAGGAACATCTTTGGCGGCGGAGTTGCTTGGAATGTTTGTCCCTGAAGGTGATTCTGCAGATGTCGAAGGCACTGGAGAAGCAATAGGCTTGAAAAAATACAGGACATTTTTCATGTGGGTGAAGGTTTTCCTCTGGCCAGGAATAATCATCCCTCTGGGATCTCGAAGAGGGGTCCGTTAATGCAGGGATCCGTTGATGACAGACGGTTTAATCTGTATAAGCGTTCTACGTGGTACGACAGTATTATTAAGTATCAAAATTTATGTTTGACAGACAAGACAAATTTGTTTAGATTTCGTCATTTTGTTGAAGGGTATAAAAGAAGTTGTAACACCTTTGTACACAATTTAGAGGGGAAAATAGAGTGACAATTTAGGTCGAGCGTAGCCAGCTAGCATGCTCGCCTTTTGTCAGTGTCCAAATTAATGGTTTTGGGAAATTTTGGAACAATCTGATTTCACATTTTGGCAGTTTTCGGACGTTTTAAATCTTGTGAGGGTGAAGACCAGATTAGTCATGCTTGCACATTAAGAAAAACCGGTAAGACGCATGCAGAGGTTCATGTGAGTTACGCATGGGAAAAATATTTAAGTTATTATCAGCCAATTACGTGACAGTATTGGAAATTTTAACTTGTTAGACCTACTGGGAAAGAGCAAAATTAAAGTTAGCCAGTTAGAGACAGTGGGAGAAATTCGAGATTTGGATGAAGTTGGCCGGGAATACCAGCGACCGCGTTCTGACGCCAGGATCAGTTCGAACCCTGAAGTCATTGCGTAACGACGCCAAAAGAGTAAAAAAATTCTTTAAGTTATTTCGTCCAGACGCCGAGGGCAGTACGAGTCCTTAAGTTACTGGGTACAGACGCGAAGAACAGTTAAACGCGTGAAGCTGTTGTGTACAGAAATCGAAGGAGTTCTTATCTTGCAGTTATTGCAAAAGTGATACAAATATTAGTGCCAAGTTCATAAATTTAAATCAATTAACTGTAAGTGTATTATAGACAGTGACTTTAATAAAGGCAGCAAGACGTTTCGTTTCGTAGTCCTTCCCTTTTCTACCTACTTGTTCACAGTGGGTGCAGAGGATTTTATTTTCACTTGATCACACTCAAACACACACCACAGTCGGTAGGACTCCTCTGGACGAGGGATCGGCCCGTATCAGAGACCTCTACCTGGCAACACAAACACTGTACAAGAGAAAAAAAAATTCATGCCCCCGGTGGGATTCGAACCCACGATCCCAGCAAGCGCTCAGCCGCAGACCTACGCCTTAGGCCGCGCGGCCACTGGGCTCGGCGGTAACAAGACGTGCAGTGATGAAGTATCTGGCTAATAAAAATTACGTACCGGGCCTATTGCTTTCTGTCAGATCACTTTTAGACAGTTGAAAAGGTCACCTGGTTCGGTTAAGTCGGTTTAGCGAAACTTTCATGCAAAAAACTTGCGACCCCTCTTGCTGGATTCTTTGAGTCACTGTAAAAAGGGGAAACGTCAGCACAAATTATGAGGATCAGTTGCTAATGGTGAACTGGAGGGAAGTAGTTTAGATCTAACGCTAATGTCGGCTTTTGTGGTGGCGGTGCTTCGCCATAACTAAAGTAACTGAAGCAAGCTACTAACCAGGTTAATTAACTGGCTAATAAGGGCCGTGCCATGGCTCAGGCGGTTAGCCGCCGGCATCCCACCGCGGAGGCCCGGGTTCAATCCCGGGTCAGTCTATGTGGGACTTGTGGTGGACAAAGTGACACTGGGACAGGTTTCTCCCCGAGTGCTTCGGTTTTCCCCTGTCAATTTCATTCCACCGGTGCTCCATTACTAGGAAAAGGGCAAAAGGACTAAAGGCTACCTAAACGTGGCTAAAGTAATTTACTACATACTTAACTATTGTTTCATGTAATGATTTGACATATTCCTCCTCGAGGCGTGAACTCTCCGCGGTCCGGGCCTCTCCGCGGTCCGGGCCTGTTCAGGCCCGGACCGCAGAGAGTTCACGCCTCCAGTACACAGTACACAGTCAACAGCACATTCTCACTCAACTGTACAGTGGAATCCTAGTGTAACGGTTACAAAAAGTTCTCCCTGAAGATGACCCAGCAGGGTCGAAACATGTAGGAGTGTATTACAATTGATGATAAAACTCTCTTTGTGCATTTGTTGGTGATTAGTGTTTTTATATAATATAGTGCACGGATATGAAACATATTAGATTTATTTCGATTATATTTAGTAACTGGGGATACACATTTAAAACTAAAAACGTTTATTTCAAATCAGTGAAACACAAATCCTACCTTCCACGAGTCTCGACTTTAAATGCATCAATTTTCGCAAAATCCTCCCTCCCTAGAACAAATTTTTGTATGCCATAAAGCATAGAATGTATAGATGTATTTTGAATTTTGAACTTAAATTTTAAATATCTTTTTAATGTTTTTAACATAAGATATGAAAATATTGTTGGCCTGTGTACAGCGATTAGATTAGCAAAAACATATTTCTATTTAACGCAACGAAACATATTATTATGGCTCACGGGTCTTAACTTTCTGGAGAAATCTCACAATTGCAGTATTAAAAAAAATTGTAATGGCAACGAAATAACAATTTTACTGGAGCAAAAAACAGGTAGAAATATATATTGGCTCTTTAAATCTCTTATTTGGAAGATACTGAGAAAACCTGTGAAGCAGTACGTCATGTACAGGACGAATAGACGTATTCTAACAGATAAACTACAAATAACCATCAGTTCGCAACTAACTGTGTCAATAATATGGATTAATTATAACTATAATTATAATTATAATTACAGATTAATTGTAATTATAGTTTTGGATGCATAATATGGACTAACACGGAACTAAAAAAACATGTATTGAAACAAAAGGAGAAGCATTAATAAACCTACGCCAAATATTGTTGAAAACGTAATTATTTTATATTCGACAGTAAACTATATTTACCGAATGAAGGCTTAGCTATGGGTTCCCCTCTTTCTGCCAGTTTCTTTCGGAAATACGTTTGCAATACCATGAAAATATTAACGTCGTACACGTTCTAAATAAGCACCGAGCTCTGAGTTATTTTAGATACACAGATGATACTATCATCATCCACGACGAAGTCTCTAACATTATCAATATACTAAAAGATTTCAAGAACATTAGCCCAAAAATATTATCCTCCTTGGAATATAAACAGAATAATAATATAAATTTTCTAGATATCGCTATAACTAGAAATATTGACTCATTCCAACTCAGCATATACCGAAAACCTACCATTACTTGCACAATCGTAACTGTCACCCATTAGGACAAAAATACTTGGCTATGAGATATTTCTTAAATAACATAAATACATGCCTATTAGACAAACAGAAAGAAAAAAACACTTTAATATTTTAAAATATTCTACATAACAGGTCATGCTCTCTCAAAGTAATATATCTAATAACATGGAAACAACGAAACCTCTGAACAACAAAGAAATTAAACAACAAAATATGTAAAATTTGCATACGTTGGGAGAGAGACAAAATTCTTTATTGAATTCTTATTACATGCCTAATCAAAAACAGCACTAAAACCAACAGTTCCTTAGAAAAACTACTCAGAAGCAATAACCCACTTCATAACAATAAATATTCATATTCAGGTGTTTAACTATTAACTTGCCCCGCATGAAAAAAGATACGCTGGAGAAACTCGGATTAAATTTTTGACCCGGTTTGACAAATATTTACGAGAATTTCTTAATAATAACAAATCTAACTCAGTTTCTCAAAACGTCTCTTGGGAAGATGAAAACCCTTCAGATAGTACTGAAAATGTCATGGAAACTCTATACACCACAGGAAAAAGTTCATACCCCAAAACGATAAAAATGTTACATCTATGAAGCAGCAAGAAAAAACAATAAACTTAATGAGCACGATACCTTGGAACCAAAATCCATCTTCAGAGCTTTGTTCCACCAAGACGTAAACGAAAAACAATTACCCTCTTTCACTACTCAGCGGTCCATCTGCTTCCGCATAACACAAGACCTTCCACCTACATATATATATATCACCCACTACAACGCGGAAGTTGTCTCTATGCTCGTATCCATAGCATAAGGACTATAACAACTTCTGTGTTCCCTCTCTGAATTAATAATTGAAGTTATTACTTTGATTTCAGATTCTATGTCTTCAAATCACAATCAAGCCACTAACACAACCATCAGAATTCTTCAAAAGCTGTAAAAATCTTTACATATCGCTAAATTGTCATTTTACAAATTTAATGTGTTCCATGTCCGTGCACTATATTATACAAAAACACTAATCACCAACAAATGCACAAAGAGAGTTTTATAATCAATCGTAACACACTCCTACATGTGGCCCGGACCGCAGAGAGTTCACGCCTCCAAAAACAACGCAGTACACAGTCAACAGCACATTCTCACTCAACCATAAAAGTGCAACCTTAGTGTAACGATAACAAAAAAGTTCTCCCTGAAGATGACCCAGCAGGGTCGGAACATGTAGGAGTGTGTTACGATGGATGATAAAACTCTCTTTGTGCATTTGTTGGGGATTAGCGTTTTTGTTATTTTACAGTTCTCTACCACTTATCATCGTATTCATTCAGTCCTTTATTTCATTTTCCAGTTTGGCCAATAAAGGAAGCTCTTACCCTATGAACTACAAACTCGCTCTACAGGTATGCTATAATACTAAACTCTTAAGGTAACCTACGCTCAAAGGATGATTAACTTGAAACCTGGAAACTGCTTTACAAAATCTTCTGAAACTAGAACTATGAACCGCAATTAAATACTCAACATAAAACGACCTTACGTTAGGTAAAACTAGAACTTTCAATGACAATATTCTTGCATAGTATAATACAAAAAACTTCAAGGTGACATAAATGCGTAAGTTGCATACTCATAAATTTGTACGCTTTATATAAAAATGAGATCTCATTTCTTTTTATAAAACTCACTGTTACAATTAACCTCCCATGTACAGTGTTATACATCTTCCGTGAAATGAGTATTATGCAGACAAAAGTTGGAATAAATCTTACTTGCATAACCTCCCATTATTTTGTGTTTTTTTTATTATCTGAAGAAGGTAAACTCGGCCGAAACATGTTGTACTGATAATAAATTTTATTTGTAAATTGACGGTTATTTTTAATTTAGTTTATATATTGTCACAACAGGATATATACAATGAAGGCTGTCCAGCTAATACGCAAAAATAATTTCTTTCGAAATTATGCTACTGATTTCCACTACAATATAATCACTTTATCTGCGTTACATGCTCAGACCCTCGTTCCCTTGCAGTTTGAGCGACGCACTGGAGCAGAGTCCGTTCCAATACCGTGACCATGTCTCGCCTCGTTAATAAATTCACCACGTTGTGTGAAACTTGAAGTTTTAACGTACTGTGACTCGGCCACAATACTCCTTCTGGAGCTAGTTTATAACAGTGCGGTCCATTACATTCTACTTAATTTCGACGGATTTTAACCGTATCTTCCGCTATACAGCTAGAGTTCCCAAGTACAATTTTTTAATCCGGTCTTCCAACCAAAATATTTTATGGATCTTATATTTCGCTGCCATGACAATGTTAGAAAATCTGTTCATAACATAAATTTATTCGGGATGGTAATATACATTTTCCATTGAATAAACTCCTCTTATATTGAACTAAATTCATCGGAACGTTACTTTCTGTTGTAGTTGCACGGAAATTGAACAATGTTATGATCACAGAAGACGTAAATATAGATGGTATGTTCAACGTTACGTTACACTGTGGTGAAAGCTGTAATTTTCGCTGTGAAAGTGAATCTGACAGGCAGATCATGTGGATGTAAAGCCCGTAAGTTTAACAACAGACTGCGGGTCTTGTGTTAAACACAATTACAGACAGGGGTTGCGTCTGCAACGTGCCTTCCCTGTTTAATCCGATTTCAGAATAATTTCAGCAGGAGACTTTATGCCCTGCAGTTACGTCCCTCTGTGTATTCTGCAAGAGGCACTGAAAACTCGCAGTCCTGTCGATAGTACTGATGTAATATAAAAACGGTTTCCCGACCTAAGAGAGAAGTTATGTATGCACACACAAATAAACACAGTTTTTTTTAATATTGGACATCCTCGTTGGTATGTACATACAAAATTACATTTTACACTTATCAGTATGTGCATACAAAATTACATTTTACACCTATCAACAGTACAGTCACAACCAACACGTACAATTTCAATACGTAATTGGGGTACCTGTTTTGGCTGCAGGAAGCCATCATCGGGCCTATGGCAGAGAACTACGAAAATCAAACTCCATACATTTTGGAGGAGGAAAAATTTCCCTTGTCTTGCAATTAAATATATAAATATGAATATATATGAATATATATGAATATATAAATAGGCTGCCTGGCTGATTTTTTGAGCTAGTACTTTCACACTTACATCCACGTCTTACGGTCTGATTTGATGTTCATATTCGCATTTTTATTCCCATAGATTTTCATGTTTTACAATTTTTATATTTACATTTTAACATATAATTTATATTCTATTATTTCTAATCTTGAAATTTCACTTTACCAAAATTACAAATTGTATAGCCGTTTTCTGTCCTCTGTCTCTGGGATTAATCTTAGGGCAATAGATGGGGAAACGAAGTCAGAATACAGTGGAAAGCTTTTATCAGTACTTTTTTTAGGAATAAGAGTGTTAGTAAGTCGCTTGTTACCATTTAGGAAGTGGCTCATGTCTAATTGGCCTCATGAAAGACAGGTCTTTATGCCTTTAGCCAGGGCTGTGGAGTCGGAGTCGGAAGGAATTTCATATGGAGTCGGAGTCGGAATGAATTGTTAGGTGGAGTTGGAGTCGGTAAAAATGTACCGACTCCGACCTCAGTCTAAAATCTTAACTAGATACTCCAAATCCAGAGCCCTGATAGCTACAGTAACCATTAGACTTCAATATAGGTTATAAGTCAAAAAAGCAGCCTGATGATTCACGTGGTGGCGATGAAATGTCTTATAGGTTTACCGTTATTAATGCATATTGAGCTTTTATGAAGGAGTCGGAGTCGGAGTTTTAAAAATCGATGAGTCGGAGTCGAAATCGGAGCCGGAAGTTTTAAAAATCAAGGAGTCGGAACTTTTGTGTACCGACTCCACAGCCCTGCTTTTAACTGAACTAATTACCTGACGTGACAATTGTCTCGTCAGGTAAAGTTCTATACTTGCGCGTTTCGTGATTTTCACGAAAGTGTCATTGTCGGTTCAGTTTTTCTGGGATACGCCACTGCATTACTGCGTAATTGGTCTCCGACGTTTCGAGGCAAACGGTTGTCTTCATATTCAAGTGTTCGGATATCCAAGAATAAGGCAAGGAAGACGCGGATGCGTGGAAAACCCAAGTGGGTTAATTTGCCACGTTCCATCAGTTCCTGGTATTCTTCGCGAACAATTGCACCCCTGAAGATGACGTCACTACCTTGCCTTGAAATATCGGGATCCAATTCCCCAGTGAAGTAGCGTCACATTCCATAACAGAGTCTTCAGACCTGTGTTTTCTTCTTCAGATTTCAAAACATCTTATAATTTATTCGCAGTCACATATCTACGAACCCTTGGATTTTTGTAACATTATTGAACGAAGGTCTGACCAATCCTAAGCCTTCTATGTAAGAGGAGACAACACAACACAACACAACACAACACAACACAGTATATCGTGCATAAAAATGGAATTCGACTCTCTTATCCAGGTGCATTAGAGGAAGACAGCGCAGAGGCTTGTCCCAATATTCTTATAACATGAATCAGAATTTGTAATAAAGTAAGGCACTAACAGAATTAATGAAACTGCTGTTATCAGCAGCAGGATATAAAGACCGAGATGAAAAGGCACGTGAAGAATTAGAAAGGAATTAAAGATTCTGACGTTAAAGGTATAATTCTGTACTTCGTGTACGATTGGTAAGGACGGTATTCTAGAGAGAGGTTTGAATTACGTTTCGCAAACAGAATGAGGTCTTGGAAGACTGATTGACTGACTGACTGACTGACTGACCAACTAACTAATTAACTAACTCCATGGAGCAGAGGCCTTCTTGAGAAGCTAACAGTTTCTCAGATAGTCAAGAAATTCCCCGCATTTTATGGAACCCAGTGGTTCATTAACGCATTCAAAGAGCCAGCCACCTGTCCCTATCCTGCGGCAGCTCAATCCAGTCCATGCCTCATTCCACGTCTTGATCCATTTTAATATTATCCTCCGATCTACGCCTGGGTCTCCCAAGTGGTCGCCTTCCCTCAGGTCTCGCCACCAAAATCCTGTATGCACCTCTCTTTTCCCCCATACGTGCTACATGCCCCACCCATTTCATTTTTTCCGATTTGATTACCCGAATAATATTTGGTGATGAGTACAGGTCATTAAGTTCCTCGTTATGTAAGTCTTCTCCATTCCCCTGTCGCCTCCTCCCTCTTAGGCCCAAATATCCTCCTCAGCACCCTATTCTCGAACACCCTCAGTCTTTGTTCCTCCCTCATCGTAAGAGACAAAGTTTCACACCCATACAAAACAACAGGTAGAATTATACACGTAGTTCTGTATACCCTAAGCTTTGTGTTTTTGGATAGCAACCTGGAAGACAAAAGATTCTGCACCGAATGATAGCAAGCATTCCCCGACTTCAATCTGCTCTTAATTTCTTCATGAATGGAGTTTCGATTCGTTAGGGTCGTTCCCAAATATCTGAATTCTTCCACTCTTTCAAAGGATTTACTATCTGTCTTTATGTTGTGATTGTGTCGTGCATTCTGATTTCGAGACATGACCATGTACTTAGTTTTTTCAGCATTTACTTCTTGACCAGTCTCCTTACTAGCAATTACTAAATCTTCTGCGTTTTTCCTTATACTATGTATGCTTCTGCCCAATACGTTAACATCATCAGCATAAACCATAAGCTGATGTGTACCATTCAATTTCAAGCCCTTCTGGTTTGCCTGAACCCTCATAATGGCATTTTCTAAAGCAAAGATGAAAAGCAATGGCGACAGAGCATCTCCTTGTTGCAAACTTTGGAAGGCTACTAGAAAGATGAACTGACCAAAAGAGATGATGCTGGAGCCGGAACAGAATATCCAAGTCTCCTCCTTGAAGATGATTTTGATGATAAACTGCTCACTAATTATACGTTGTTGTATAAACCTGGCTTTAAGCGACAAAACTATGGGTGTGTTGGTGTGGACGTAGAATTCCAAGCACTGCAGACTAGAAACTGAAAGAGCACGAATCTTCAGCGTTTTAGTCCTGGACAAATTGTTCACAACAAACAGTGGCTAGAAATCTGAGTGAGTCGCATAGGAGTTTCGGACATGTTGACGGACAGTGGAATCTTTATGGAAATCGTGCATGCTTAAGTATTCATACAACGATATATCTGCGCCTGTTTTTATGTTGTATTTGTGTTCATACTTGTGTAACAATGGTTCTTTATTTGTTTTCTATTCGTAATGATGCAACAATACTAGCTTTGTTGTAGAGGGGAACTTTGTTATGACATATTTTTAAATGTTCTCCTGTTCACCGCCGGGACGCAGTAATGCGTCTTGTAAATATTGAATAGGTAGCTTTTTTAGGCGCTGTTGCGAATTACGAAAAGCGAGTATTAGCATCGTCATGTCTGCCTGTCCGTCCGTTCGCATGGAACACTTTGGGTCCCTCTGGATACTTTTTGACAATACTTTTAGAAAATCTGTCGAGAAAATTCAAGTTTCATTAAAATCTGACAAGAATAACGGGTACTTTACGTGAAGACCTGTGTACATTTATGATACCTCGCTAAGTTCTTCTTAGAATGAGAAACGTTTTAGGCAAAAATAGTAGAGAAAGTCAAAACACACATTTTATGTTAATAACTTTTTTTTCCCCCAAAATCGTGCCGTTTATGAGATAATGTGGAAAATGTAGAGCCAGACAGACCACAGATGACAGTACGGCACATGCACTTTGCATGCTGGGTAACTAAGGCTAGAGACACACACTAAAAATATGTAACACTTATTGCTTCTCCACGGTAACAATGGTTACTCGAACGCCACTGAATATTACGTTTATATGTAGATTGCCTGCCTGGTGAAGTAATATTATTTACATCAGAGTGACGGATGGATGGGTTTGTGCCTTAGGTGGGGCGCATGCAACTACTAAACAGAAAGAATGGAAAGGAAGAACTGATTCAATCATTGTTTCTTTCATTCTACACAACAATCCTATCCTTCGAATATACGTATAAAATATAACTTTGTGAAACAAATAAAAATACCAATACATGTGTAAGAGAGATATTTTTGTGAAGATGTTGGTTTTTCAAGGTTACGGCTAGCGACTGCATCCTTGTGATGCACCCTGCGTATTTACCCTCTTATTTGTAGACATTTCTTGCTGTAATTAAGTTACGTATAATCAGAACTAGTTTGCACTTTTCTCCTTCCCCGCAGAGGGTGTAATATCTCACGACAATCTGGACTGACAACCCTCATTAATACCCTCTTCCCGTCCACCCTCCCAGCTACCCTTCCATGGCCTGTAAACTACATCCCGGAATATAAAGTAAAGCTTTCTAAGCACTAATTCCGTCCTTGCCGAATTTCTTCTTGATCGTGACTGTCATCTTTGATTGCCTTTCATGTGAGGTACAAAAGAGTAATATGAAATCTGCGACTTGCGCGGCGCTGAACATGAAAGCTGCTCGCCTCAGGGCGTGACGTCATACAGTTTGGTTGGTGGGAATGTAAAAATGGTTTCTGAAGAGATGCCACCTTCACGGTAACTTTTCTAAAGTGGAGGTGGGGCAACACTTCCCTCCCAAGCGCTGGTAATTAACTGCGTGCCACAGTACACGTCGCTGCCTTCTGCAAGACAGTGATATTCAACGGAAAGTGAAACGGTAACACTGGGTAGAGAGTACAAACAGTAGCACTGGGTAGAGAGTACAAACGGTAGCACTGGGTAGAGAGTACAAACGGTAGCACTGGGTAGAGAGTACAAACGCTACGAACTGGGACTGAGTCTCGAATCCGTTATGGAGGTATGGTTGATCTTAAGGCAAGACACCAAATTTTACACCCATATACGCCTAAACCAACAACAGCTAATAAAACAAATATTTTTTAGTCTTTACATTTATAGACTGAAAACGTGAATAGAAATTCCAGTTCTTCTGAATTGAATGATAAAAGTATTCCCCGAATTTAATCTTCTCTTAACTTCTTCGTGTTTAACTTGTGTTTCTGATTGTCTTACTTACATAAGTGCACTGGTACACAGAAGGACCACATTTCTTAATATTCTGGCACGGAATATTTTACAAATTTTCATTCACCAAAACCTCGAAGTAATGTTATTTCTTCACTCAAAGCCGCCTATAATGTAATATGTACTTCCACAGCTGTGTTTAGCACTTTAAAGACCGTGACAAGTAACGGCAGCTAACAGAACAGAAGCGACACAACCCAAGTCACGGTAACCAAGACACGTGAGAGAAACAAAAGCATTTACTACAGTAATTGAATATTGGAACTTCCATTGCTGCGACATGAACAGAATACACGATTGCCAAAACACATTTCAGGCACAAATTACATCCCAGCGCCGCTCCCAGTGACTGCGCGGTCTACGACGTAGGCCTGCGGCCGAGCGCTTACGGCGATCGTGGGTTCGAATCCCACTGGGGGTATGGATGTTTGTCTCTTGTGAGTGTTTGTGTTGTCAGGTAGAGGTCTCTGCGACGGGCCGATCCCTCGTCCAGAGGAGTCCTACCGACTGTGGTGTGTGTCTGAGTGTGATCAAGTGAAAATAAATAACCTCGACACCTGCTGTGAATAGGCAGAAGAAGTACGGACTACGAAACGGACTGTAATTGCATCTCAGCAAAACTGTGCTTCCACACTGCCACTCAGGCTAAGATTTAAAGTTTCTTTTTATTATAAGAAAATTACGTGAAATAAAACGCTGTTTATTGCACCAAGGGTGTGCTTTGAACTTCAATTTCAGTGACAGGTAACTGACAGGAATTTGTACCAGGCTGTCTCCAGCTGTAGGATTTTCCAGCCAGCCAATTATTCCAAAATGTCGACGCAAACCGACCAACTACATGGCGACACAACCCCTGTTCTCTTCGTAGCCTTTGCTGTGAAACGTCACATCTTGCATGCTTCATTCAGTTTGAATGTGGCATCAGATTATTCTACACACCACAGAATTAATTTTAATTGTAGAATTTTTCCTTCTGATGGCATTAATTTTTTGTGTATGTGTCGTAATGGCACTCAATATGTACTATACGAGGAATGTGCAGGTTGGAAAGCCTTGTCAGAATGGGTACTTGATTCTCAGTTGTTGTTTGAACACATCTGTATCCTTTATATTTTTGGTTCTCCTGACCAGCTATCTTTACCCATGAGGTCAGTACAACTAACAGTACAAAACAAAAGATGATTGTGAAATACTGCTCATTTGTCTTTTGGGTAAAGTTCGACAAGTTTCAAGTCTCTCAGAAATGGATGTGTGGGTACGAAGGACATTGTGTTTGGTACGCATGCGGAATTGGAACTGCTCTTCATATCCGGTCTAGTGTTATTCAACATGTAAACTCCCACTGTTCTTGAAAACAAGGTATGTGGAAGTACTAGGACATGTAAAAACAACGTTCAATTTACAAACGTTGTCTGATCTGGAATTCTATTGGTAACGGAAGCTTTTACATCTCATTGTATATACAGACAGCGAAGCCAGAGTTCTGCAGTCTCGCTGTCCCATCGGAAACGGGCTTAGTATGCAAAAGTTGCTGTTTGCACAAATCGCAGCCTTCTGAGGTGCTGGTGAGTGCAGAATTGTAAACACATTCGTATTTGTAGGGCAATAAGTGAAGGCCATGTTCTCTGTTAGCTCTGATGTCAGTTAGTTTGCATTTTTCCGCCTTTTAGGGAGGGTTTGTAGGCTATTTTTAAATGTCTTGCCGTCTGTTAAAGAGACGCGAACACACGCAGCCTCGGCATGCACCTCTACACCAGTCTCATTATTGTCGTCGACAGACGATTGGAACTGAGTGGGATTCGAAACCTTTATAGCACTGTAATCGAAACATATTCTTTCCCCCATCGCGCGACGGCCCTGAGTGGGCCAGGCCCTCCTCATTTTCGAGGTTTCACGGCCACATTAAAAAATGCCACACAATCGGTGGGAGGACTCCTCTGGATGGGTGAAGATTCCAATGCAGACACCCCTACTTGACAACACACAACACTCACAAGAGACAGATATCCATGCCCCCGCCGGGATTCGAACCCGCAATCCCAGCAAATCGAAATATATAGGCAGAATAATTTAGGCCACATAGGACATTGCTACCGTCTTGAATGGGTCCCTGTCAGCACGGCATGGAGCGTCCTCAGGATACGGATGGAAGAACGGCCTCCAGTTATGGAGGGTAGCTGCGAATACATTGAATAAGCAGCCACGGACACCCGCCAAGGGGTGGTCCTCCAGCTTGGGGTTTGGGCGAGGTGCTAACAACTCCTCACCTTAAAAAATTATGATGTTGCGAAACAGCAACAAAGCCTCGGACTTGGACCGATTCTTTGGTATGAACCCAGTTGCGAAAGCTGGCTCAGGATAGCAACAGGTGGCGGGCTCTTGTGAATGCGGTGATGAACCTCCGGGTTCCACAAAATGCGGGAAATTTCTTGACTAGCTGAGAAACTGATAGCTTCTCAAGAAGGCCTCTGCTCCATGGAGTTAGTTAGAATAGTGCAAAGTGTGAGTGCACTATGTATGCCCGTATTTATATATTCTGTGATACGTACGTATGCTTGCCTGTTGAGGCAACCTCGCGATGCTGCAGACAGGAAGACATTGCACTGTGCAGCTAGCGGTACGGTACTGCCAACAGGACATCCGAATCTTGAGCTAGCGTATAATATGTAGACAATAACTCTGCACTGTTGAATAAAGGTACGATACTGCGAACAGCAAAACCACCTTAAAATTAAGCTATATGTACACGGATACTGTTACGGATAACACGACAGTACTGAGATAAATGTGTCATTCTGCAGACAGGACAACACCGCACTCTAGAACTAGTGGCATGACACTGAAAATGGGTCAACAACGTGGTCTTGAGCTAGCAGTAAAATACCACGTGTAGGATAAATCCGCACTGTTGCACCTCACTATTTACCTGGCGGTATGACGCTATAAATAGCACAAAAACCTACTCTTCAGCTAGCGGTGTGATACTGCAGATTGGACACACCGCCGCACTGTCGAACTAGGGATGCATTACTGAAGGTAAGCAGAAACCGCACTGTTGAGCTATCTGTACAACTCGGCAGACAAGACAGTGTCGCATTGTTTAGCTAGTGCTACTGTGCTTGCACGCTTTGGTTTCAGTACTGTATTGCTTATGCCTTCTGATCCGAGGCCATGTGACGGTTATATGTAGAGACGTTTCAAAGGCAGCTTTTGTAAAAGGGAGTTTCAAAAATTCGGTATCAGCGTGTTTCAAGTGAAACAGCAACATCCGAACACAGCTTTCACCGTGCAGATCTTCCGAGCCCGTGTTTTCAGCCTTCCGCCGCCATGTTGATGAGAACTGCGCTATTCTGGGGCATCACGCACCGTCGAATGATAATCCTTTACCGAGGTTTCGGGACAGCGTATCGGTCTCATCTTCAAGGGTCAAGAAATCCAAGAAGAAAAAACCGAAACGTCGGTAAAGGATTACCATTCGACGCCGCATAATACCCCACAGGAGCGCAGTTCTTATCGTATGAGTCGTCGTGTAGCCACGACGGGGCTCCATGTAGGTGTCGTATCGCCGTACAAGCCGATGGCAGGCACGCTGGGAACACCATCAAATGTTTAAGTACGCCGCGTGATCGCAGTTTGTGTGTGGACGGCGTCGTGCCGCCTATGTAGATACAGCGCAGTGTATACGATAATGCCAGGATAGATATTCACAAGCAGGGAACAGGACTTCCAGACATGTACACAACAATTTATGTGTGTCGCGCAGATGACCTCTCAGAGAGGTCACTGATATCGCGCGCGAGATTTCGCTGGGCAGTGCGCACCGTATTGTCAACGATCAAATATATTACAGAAAACTGTGTGCATTTTGCGTGCCAAAGAACCTCATAGACGATTGCAAATCCCGTCGTGTGGAACTCTTGCTGTCTCATGCACATGCAATATTACAGTGATCAAAATATTGCAGTTTCCGCAATGCATCGTTGCAGAAGATGAACAGCGCCATCGTGCGACAACCGAAAACAAATATGTACCCATGACGTGCACACAGAAATGAGTCCAAAGCAATGCCTTTTGCAAGGAAAATCACGGAAACTGTCTTTGCTACCACAAAAGTGTGGTTGCTGTGGATTTTCGTGACCGTAGAGACACAGAAAATGCCGAGTGTCCTGGTGGAGGGCGTGCGAGGTTACGGCAGAATGTTCTTTGCCGCGCCAAGGTGTCATCATTTTGAACGGTAACGCCAGCCCTTAAGGAACCGCTAGAAGGTCAGTAAGATTGTGCAATAATTAATTGCTGAGTATTATTGACCGTTTAGTTGTAATATGGAGGGTTGCACAGCATGTGGAGTAGTTTGTGGACAGCATTGCGCATTATTCATTCAATCACCGTCTCTGCAGAGCTGCAAACACGTCTCCAGCACAGTAATTCCAGCTGACTGAGCTGTAACCCTTATGAATTTTAGGTCTTCAAAATTACTTCCAGTGGCCAAATAGCGTAGCGTAATGGATAAACGCTGACTGTGAGTGACTGCTTCTCGCATGTTATTGTTTATTTAGCGATTGTAGGGGTAACAGTGTTTGAGTACCGCATCACATGGTGGACCGTCGAATCGCAAAGAAAAAAAAATTTAGTCGTTGGCTCACTCAGCATTAAATCTGTCATAAAGTTTTCGTGCGTGTGTTGTGCTGTTCGTCCGTACCACTCTTTGATTCAGGAGCGATTCTTTCCCCTTTTTTTAAACACACGGCTAAACCAATGACCACACAAGCAACATCAGTATCGGTCAACATGTTTACTCGTTGTAACCCACCAATGAAGTGAAATATTACACACCAGTATTGAGTCGTCTAGGGAGAAACATATTGTGCAATATTAATTCAAGGCATTAATATTGAGCAGTAGTATTGACCGTCTAGGGGCCGCTTTATACTGTCGTATAGGCTGCTACTGTCCTACGACTATTCAATGTAAAAAGACATTTCGTTGTGTAAGGCACGTAATTGTGTTATTTAACAAAGTAACATCTTAGACAATAAACAGTAACTACTAGGTAATGGATAAATGTCGACTTTACAGCAAGGGTCACTGATGTCTTCAGATACTCTTGGATAAATATAAACTTCACCAAAAGTTCTGCTTGTTATTGTAAGCTCAGTGCACAGTGAAATCACAGTTGTGCCATGAATTCTGCATTACACTTGATTAAGTTTCCAGTTCAGTGAACTAACACGGAGACACCATCGCCTTAATTCGCCTTATAAAAACGCGTTACTGTACACTTGCGTGGGATTCATACAGTATCACTTGTCACTGTGTCATTTCGTGTCTTGACCGATAGCTACGTTACCGGGAACTTTGCTGTTTAAAACTTCTAAATTACGAACACACAGACCTCGACGTTTCTCAGTAAGTATATTCATATTCTACGTGATGTTTGATCTTGGGAAGCCAACTGTGTTAACTTCTTAATCTATTAACGATTATACATAATTCAAAATT
Source organism: Coptotermes formosanus (assembly GCA_013340265.1). Classification (NCBI taxonomy): domain Eukaryota; kingdom Metazoa; phylum Arthropoda; class Insecta; order Blattodea; family Rhinotermitidae; genus Coptotermes; species Coptotermes formosanus. The sequence continues at coordinate 635,628 of BLKM01000554.1, read as the reverse complement.
ACATCAGTTGTTGTGAACTTGAATTTCAGCTCTTAGGTGTTCCGGCTTAACCATCGACTTCTCTGTCGGTCAACGCTGTCAGCCCTGCATTCTACAGTTTCAACTTACCATCTACAGTGGTAAAAGGAACCTTACTAGTGCACTCTACGTTCCCAACCCACAATATTCCTTGAGATACAAAGGTAGTGCCAACTAGACTTGTGTGTCCTTACGTGCCTACGGCTTTCAGTACATGGATCACTCTTCCTACAGTTCCCAGAGCGCACCCAGTTGCTTAAGAAGCACCTGGCTGGCAGGCGATTTGTAACAGTCGCCAACGTGAAGCAAGCTGTCACTTTCTGGCTACAGACACTTGGCACCGATTTCTTCTACGCCGGGATAAAATCCTTCCTGCATTGGTGAGACAAATGCTTAAATGTCAGTGGTAAATATATGCCGAGAAGAGGAGGGCGATTCTGCGCAGTGAACAAATGTGGGCATTAATTTTTCTTTCAACGGTAGGTGATATAAATGTCTGGCATGTGCCGAAACCTGCCTACAAACATAAGAAGCGGCGCCGTAAATATTACATATCACTGCAGTAGCGTTTTCATGTAGTACAGACGAGAAATGTGTTTCGTCCGTCCTCTTGTTAAATTCGAAGTGTTAAACAGTTCACCGTTGCTTCAATTTGTGTTGTTATACGCATCGTGCTATGCTTTGTAAACTGAAACTTGTTGACAGTTGCAATCCACTAAAAGCAACCACACACAAAGCTTGAATTTGTTACACGAAAAGACTGCAGCACAATGCGGCTATACTACACGGTGTAATTTGGGAAATTCTGCGCAGCGCAGTGTCGTACCGCATTATTTGTAAACAGCGTATGTTGGGTGGGAAGTGAACTTCGATGATTTTAACATCTTTGACTTCTGGGAAGTGACGCTGTGCAGTGTTTTAGTTAGTTATCAACGTTTTTGAAGAAACTGCTTCCGATATTTTCAGGGCAGGATAGTAACATTTTTGGCGATATTTGTTTTCGCCCCCAGGAAGATGCACATCATATTCGCTATTCCTGGACTGTGAAATATGTCCCGGTATATCAGTATGTTATTGTAATACCAAAGGCATTTGTAAGGAAAACTACAAGGAAATTTACATGAAAGGAGACTTTGAGGCAGCACTCCATGCGCTGAAGTCTGAAAGGTCGCTAGGAAAAGTCGTTCCAGCATTCGGCGTCATAAAATCTACAACTCAACTGAGATTTAAAACTGGACGTGCGGAGCTTCTCAGCTAGGTAAAAAGGCTACATTTAGGGAAAAACAAGAAGGACGGAGCGAATCTGAGGAATGTGCAGACATCCATGACAAGAATCTGTATGACGATAACAAGCTGGATGATAGTGATGCCTTTCATTCAGACATGTGTTCAGCCTGTGGACAGTCTTTTAAGGAATGGAGAACTGTGTCTGAGGCCAGTGAGATGTTCACACTGGAGCACTGTGTCTCAGGCCAGTGAGATGTTCACACTGGAGCACTGTGTCTCAGGCCAGTAAGATGTTCACACTGGGCTCGCGCGGAATGTACCCAATGGCATTTTCCCAAGAATAATACCTCTAATTTGTGCATCAAGAGAGTGAAATTTCATGAGACGCCTTTAATGTCACAAGTTTGAGAAACGTACTTCAGTAATTAATTTTGAAATTTCTGTACAGATCTGCATCACACGTTTTCGAATGTATTATTATTATTATTATTATTATTATTATTATTATTATTATTTCCAAATTACCTTATTTGTGTTTCTTCAGAGTGTAGGGGTTTTGCCCCAGTACTTTTATATATCTTTTCCGGTAATATTATATTGTATTCTTTTATTTGTTTGTTTAGTGTTTGTGTATTTGTGCTGTTTTTGTATTTGCGTTTCTTTTTTGTGCTGGCTTTATAATAGGCATTTTTGCTGTTAAGTTTGCACGTCAATAAATACCGATTTATTATTATTATTATTATTATTATTCGTAGTGGTAACTGTTAAATGTAATTCTTTTTATTCTTCTTCAACGACAACAAAAACAACACGTATGGGATCTTCCATCCCGTTACATCGCCTGTTCTGTTGAATAAATATGTGATTTGGCAAACTAAAAGCGCTTGTGTAAATGCACAGAATTACACTGCAAACTGTACTACGAAGGTTACACATAACAACAGGAAGGGTGTTGCTCCCAAACGTGTAAGCGTTGAAAACTTTGTAGCATCTCGTAAGAGTAAAATTTTATATCTGCTGCATAATGGCTAACTGTGGAACACGAAAAGGATTACTGGTTTTTAATTGATGGTGGTTATAAATTCGCGTGCTTTGAGTCCGGCTGTCAGTATCAAGTGTTACGCAGTTTATATAGGCCCCTCCAAGAAAACTGTAGGGTAACAACTTGAAGTACAACGAAATACCTTCCTTTCGAATCGCAATTTATAATTGGCCTCCCATATGACGCCATGCAGTTAAGACATCTGGTCAGTATTCTGCACTTACTGATTTCGAATTGAACCCCCGTGTTCAGAAAACAAACCACTGGACACTAACTAGGCAATTGGTTGTATCGTAATGTTATCTTCGCATTTAGGGTTCTGCATCATAAATGATTTCTTCCCTGCTTATGTGTGCTTTTCTAATTTACCAAACAAGAATTTAACCTTTGAAGAGTGACGTTCATCTGGATAATTTAAAGGCTCAATGCTTCGTTCAGTTCCTTCCTTGCAGAGCACAGTCCTACCCCTATTTCAAAAACCAACCCATTAATGTTGTTCAGGGAAGTAACAAGTGTTTACTGTGAGAATCATACGGAAGGCATAATTGACATGTGTTAAAATAATAACTTCCTTAATATTACAGGAAGTAGGACACATAGTTACCATTGTGCTGTGTTTGGCCAACAGAACTAACAAAGAAGATATTTCGCCTCTGCATGTAAGTATAATCCTTTGAGAATAATGCACAAAGAACATGCGCACCTAATGTGGAGGGAATATCAACTGCATAAATTGGCGTTCACGTAATTCTGATCACATGGAGCAGGTTCAGTTGGATGTAACAAGTCGCACATATAGAAATCAAATAGTGTGCAGAGAAATTAGTGAATCGGGTAAAGAGAGAGAACTTCGGGAGACATAGAAGTGGACAGTATCAAAACCGATGTTAAAGAAATAGTGTGTGAGACTGCTGGATCCATTCAACTCGCTCAGTAGCGAGAATACGACGGATTACCTAAATTATTTTTTTCACAATTAGATCTGAAATAGAACAGGTATGGCTTTATTAATGCTGGAAAAACAAGGACCGTTACAGATTTAAGGCTATCACAGTCGTTTGCAGCCGATCCCAGTGGCCGCGCGGTCTAACGCGTAGGTCTGCGGCCGAGCGCTTGCTGGGGTCGCGGGTTCGAATCCAACCGGGGGCATGGATGTTTTGTGTCTTGTACAGTGTTTGTGTTGTCTGGTAGAGGTCTCTGCGACTGGCCGATCCCTCGTCCAGAGGAGTCCTACCGACTGTGGTGTGTGTCTGAGTGTGATCAAGTGAAAATTAAAACCTTTTACACCAACTGTGAACAAGTAGGTAGAAGAGGGAAGGACTACGAAACGAAACAGCAGTTCACGGTGGCCGATTGATATTCAGGCAGTTCACTGACAGCAAATGAGGTTCACGTCGTCACAGTGTCTGGAACCACCAGGCAAAGAACGGGGAACGTAAGGGCGGAGACTTGCTCCAATCGCCAGTTGACTTTCAAGCGTGTTTCGCTCATGTTGTTTTGTCGATCAGTGATATACGTTTTTGTTCAAAGTACAATTTTATTAAATACTACAGTTTTATTAATTGTATTACATATACGCTACGTTGTTCGACAGAATCGCACCATTTTCAAGCGCATGGGCAATTTATTTAAATTGCAGCTCACTAATATTTTTCATAAAAGAGTTACCTCCAAAAGATCAAGAACCAGGATATATTTATGTACTTATGATTTATTAACCTTGTAATTATTTATATAATATACATGAAATGAGAGTATAAGGCCATATATACAATCCTTGCGCTTAAGTTAGTTCCTGCAGCATTTCATGTGAAACGCGGGATGAATTATTTGGAAAATGTGATAAGAATTTCCGGGATAGCATTGTCGGTATAGGAACTCACTACAGGCTGGACGGTCTGTGTATCGAATGCGGGGGGGGGGGGGGCCGCCCAGACTCTCCGCAACCTCCAGACCGGCCCTGGAGCCCAAACTTTCTCCTGTACAATGGGCAGAGGTTATCTTTCCCGGGCCTAAAGCAGCCAGGACCTGGCGTTGACCACCTGCCCCATAGTGTGGAGGTTAAAGAAAGAGTAGAACTATAACTTTGCTCCGTCTCTGGGCTTTCATGGCCTGTCCTACGGTGAACGTTACGTTTTGCCTTTACCTGATACGAATGTTCTAAGGTCTGTTACGCGCACTGTGCTTTGTGGTTGCCTCACAGGCAGTGGCTGTTGTTCGGAAAAGTCCGAATCACTTATTAGACAGCTGGTCCTTCTTATGATGTGATTATGATAATCAATTTGCTGACTGCATTCATAGTATTTCCTTATTATTATCTTCGTAAGTCTTCTTAATGCCGATCCCAGTGGCCGCGCGGTCTAAGGCGTAGGTCTGCGGCCGAGCGCTTGCTGGGATCGTGGGTTCGAATCCTACCAGGGGCATCGATATTTGTCTTGTACAGTGATTGTGTTGTCAGGTAAGAGGTCTCTGCGACGGGCTGATCCCTCGTCCAGAGGAGTCCTACCGTCTGTGGTGTGTGTTTGAGTGTGATCAAGTGAAAATAAACAACCTCGACACCTACTGTGAGTAGGTTGAAGATGTAAGGACTACGAAAAGGTATCTTCTTAACGTTGGCAATGTGTTATTCTATTGTACAGTACGTTATCGTCTTGATTTTAGTCCATACGCGTGCGTAGTGATGTTATACTACACTGAAGAGTGCGTAAGTATTAGGCATTAGAAAAATCGTATTATGTTTTTGAAAGAATTACATGACTGCTGCACATGAACTACTGAGATGTTTAGTTATTGATTTAAGGTTTTAACCCTGGATGATGACTTTTTGCACACTGGTGCCATGTAGGTGCCAATAATTTTGACGTAGGTAAATAAAATTCCGTATTAGTTTTTAGATACCGTTTTTAATGAACAAAATTTATCCACTGCAATGACAATTTTCACATGGGTCGACATCGTGTCGAAACGTGTAGCGTTTGTGTAATAAAACTGTTATATTTATAAAGTGAAACATTAATCACAATTCGACGTCCCTCGATAAGTTTACCCATTCCTGCACACGAAAATGATTGATGAGAAATGACACGCTTATCGCTAATTAGTACGGGGACTGCTTTCGCTAAAAGATATCTCGCCTTTGCTAAGGGATTTGACAAACGTCAGTATGTCCTATGAGCGGAAGGGGGGGGGGGTGCAGGAGAGAGAAGTTTAGTTGGATGGCGGATGTTTTGGGTTTTAGCCAGAGTGGGTCTGGCGGCTCTGCTACCTGGGAGTAGTCAAGTAGCGTTGGGGACGTTCCTGGTGGGGTTGTGACCCGTCTGTTAAATTATACCCTGTAACTTGTCCTACTACCTAACTAACTGCATGGAGCAGAGGCCTTCTTGAGAAGCTAACAGTTTCTCAGCTAGTCAAGAAATTTCCCGCATTTTATGGAACCCGACATTCATTACCGCATTCAAAGAGCCCACCACCTGTCCCTATCCTGAGCCAGCTCAATCCAGTCCATGCCTCCCACGTCTTGAAGATCCATTTTAATATTATCCTCCCATCTACGCCTGGGTCTCCCAAGTGGTCGCCTTACCTCAGGTCTCTCCACCAAATCCTGTATACACCTCTCTTTTCCTGCATACGTGCTACATGCCCGCCCATCTCATTCTTCTCGATTTGATTACCCGAATAATATTTGGTGATGAGTACAGGTCATTAAGTTCCTCGTTATGTAGTCTTCTCCACTCCCCTGTCGCTTCGTCCCTCTTAGGCCCAAATATCCTCCTCAGCACCCTATTCTCGAACACCTTCAGTCTTTGTTCCTCCCTCAATGTGAGAGACCAAGTTTTACACCCATACAAAACAACAGGCGAAACTACAGGAACTTGTCCTACAACTGAGGAATATCACGGGCAACCTCAGGTATTGTATCTGAAAACTGGCAGGCACATTTCTTTCTGTCGACTTGGCTGCCTTGTACGGGCAGTCTCGACTGGCCTGCTGATTTCAGTCGCTTTATTTATCCTGTTAGGTATGCTGCTTCCGTGTGTCCTTACCAAACTGGACATAACTTATGTACCTGCAGCAGTTCACTAGTTATCGCCATGCAACTGAAAGCTAGAGATTTTAAGAAAGTCAAATATCGTGGTATTGTACATCCTATACAAACATTACTGTAAAGACGTTGCGTATTTTTAAAACGTATTACCACACATGTTTTCAAGTAACTGAAACTAGAGTCACTTCCTCGTCAGAAGTTAGGGCGTTCGCCACGTTATTATTTCTGAGAATAGGCCGCCTTGGTGTGTGCTGTAATGGCAACCGTACTGAATTTTGTGGAAATCGATGGTTCAAAAGTCGAAAAGGACACGCGAAGACACAGAGAAAGTAGTAACTTCACAGCCTATTTCCCTAACCTTTTAGGAAGGTAAAGCCAATGACTGGCGGTAAAACTAATTACAGTAATTGTTTACAGGCTGCCAAGAAGAGCTGAAATTAAAAGCAGAGATGATTTGACGGAATACCAATGAGATGCCTTTAAGACCTAGACAGTTTGCTTGAAACTTGCATTGTAAGCTTTGAATACTGCTGGAAAGATAAAACGTAACATGTACTTTCGTCTTAAGTCACAAACGACAAAAAGCACTTAAGAATTTCTTATGAAAAAGTAAAAATTATCCAGGAATATTATTTCCTCTCATCACATTCATTCAACGATTTAAGTCTTCTGCGATGTTACGTTGTGTAATTAACCCACAGTTTAGCGTAATATTCCTCAAAACTTGAATTGTTAGAAATACCACTTTTAGAAGCTAAAACTTCTCAACTATGTGTGGAAAATAGTAACCGTCTACAGCCAACGTTATTTTTGTTTTTATTAAAAGATGAAAGCGACCAGTTTCGGCCCTTTCGGACCATCTTCAGGCTCTGTTCTTATCCTGTTGTTACAAAATCTCTACATACAGAAGTACAAGGCCTTCTCTCATCTTTTAATAAAAACAAAAATAACGTTGGCTGCAGACTGTTACTATTTTCCACACATAGTTGATACACGCCAACTGGGACAATGAATATTAAAATTAAAACCTCTCAACTTAAAAATACTTAAGTATTCTTCTTTCGTGGTAAATTCGAGATGTATAGACGGTTTCAAATAATTGGTGAATCATCAGAGTGAGTTTTGACGTAATAGATGAAACACTGATCAGATAGCGTGCATTTGTCGTAACCTGCAGAGTAGTTCCTATATTTACGAAATTATGCAACACATATTGTGTACAGAGCGGTTTACATAAAGAGACGTCTATAGAAGATGGAAAAACTGCGTAACGAGAAGCGTTGTAATTTGTACTCCAATAATTATTAGTATGATGTAAGGAAAGAGGAAATGACTGCGCGTGCAGCAGGCATGGGAGAGATTAAGGATGAAATTTGGTTTGAAAACCTGAAATTAAAACATTGCTCGGGAGTTACACCACGAATAAGAGGGTAGAAGAATAATCTTCAAAGTAGTAGAGTAGGAGGGGGTGAAATAAAGTCACGTGTTTCACAATAGGCTGAGTTCGAGGATTCTTGCAAACCAGGGCTGTGGAGTCGGTACACAGAAGTTCCGACTCCGACTCCTCGATTTTTAAAACTTCCGACCCCTCGATTTTTAAAACTCCGACTCCGAATCCTTCATAAAAGCTCAATATGTATTAATAATGGTAAACCTATAAGACATTTCATCGCCACCACGTGAATCATCAGGCTGCTTTTTTGACTTATAACCTGTATTTAAGTCTAAAGTTTAATGTAGCTATCAGGGCTCTGGAGTTGGAGTATCTAGTTAAGATTTTAGACTAAGGTCGGAGTCGGAGTAGGTACATTTTTACCGACTTCGGTTCCATTTAAATTCCTTCGGACTCGGACTCAGACTCCGACTCTGACTCCACAGCCCTGTTGCAAACACGGCGGTGGAACTTCAAGTGCATGTAACGCAAGGAATAGGCCTATATTGCCTACGATAAGTGTGTTCAGTTACACACAGGACCTCTCGGCCAGTGAGATTGTTAGATTCTTGACTGGAAGTTGATGGTCATTCAGTTGATTAAAGTTTGAATTTCATGGGGTCGTGTGCGGACCTGAAGTTCCATCAGTATTATAACAAAATTCTGCAGTAAGGTCTGTGCCGAACTACTTACGTCTGGTCCTTGCCTTCAAAGTGTGTCTGTTCTTATGCCACTCTTCGTCATAACCTCCAACTCTCTACCGGAAAACCTAAGGGCCTCTTTCACTGCCTCACGGTGGTCTGTAATTAAAAACAGCAAGGTCCTCAGTTTCGTCTCTATGTACCGTACGTACGTACACAGAAGTAGTTATTGGCGTGATTTTGAACATTTGACCTGTCAAATGAAGAATGATGACACGGGCGAGGCATGTAGCATGCATGGTGCAGAACACAAATGCATGCATTTTTGTCTAGATAAAACCTTAAAGAAAGTGACTGCTTGAAAGAACTAGTTGTAGATAGGAGAGTAACATTAAAATTAATCTCAGGCAAGTAGAACTGGAGGTCATGAACTGAACTGCTCTGGTTCATAATAGGGAAAAATTGAGTTTTGAATAGAGTAATTCACCCTGGTTCCACGAAAAGCGGGCAGTACCTGGACTACACTAGATCCTATTGTCTACTCAAGAATAACTCTGATTTATTGTGTTAAATTTGTTTTCGAAGCTTCTACGTTCGATGCTGAAATTGCTGTGTCCATAACACCAACAAATAAGGGACAACGCAATTTTGAATATGACATGCATATTAGAGGTTGGTGTATGTACACAACATATACATAACCTATAAGAGAGTATGTATCAAATATATGCATAAAGAATTTTAGGCAGGCGTGTATGCATACAAAAGGTAATCGGTAAGCGTAAAATTACTTTGCAAGGTAAGAGGTTCGCACTGCAGTGGTGATGAAAACTCGAGGCTTCTGGGATGCGACGCCTTGTCGATAGGGAAATGGAAAGAACATTGGCCCCACAGATACGAAGTCGCTTCAAAGTGGTGTGCAGTCTCTCAGTAGGTGTGTCCTTGTGTCGGGTCCCTTGATGGTCCTAGGACCAGAAGCTTTTCTGACTTAAATTTTGCAGTTTTGTCTTTATGGGCCGCCCCCTCTGTCGAGAGGGTGTGTCTGTCTTTTATCAAGTCTAAGTCTCTGTCAGCACTTACAAATTCTTTACAATGTTCATGGTATTAATCTCCGGTACAAATAGCGCACACAGGGTCTCATTAATCGAGGATTCCACAACATGCAGTTCCGCAGCTTACTTAAGTAGCAACGGCCGCTACTAAACTTGACTGCCGCCAAGCTGAAGTCACTTATGCGTTATATTTCGGATTTCGCCTTGCACTCCATAAGAACAACACTGTCTTTCTGATTTTGTGTGACCTTTCCTTGTCGCCTGCATAATTTTGTGATGTACTCATAAACATATGGAACTTTGGAAGCCAAATGCAAATCTCGAAAGGGTGCGAGCCTTGGAAATCTGTCAACTGCAAGGAGAACCTCTTTTTTTCGTGGGCTCTTCAATTTCAGAAACTTTTTTTCTACCTCAAATTCACAGGCAGGACAGGCTTAAGTCATTACAAAGCTAATGAATACTTTGAAGTAAGTTAATTTAATTTTAGTGCTTAGTGGCTCACTTCTGAATAGGATGTAGACTGTAATAAATTTCGTAAGTCATCGGATTTGTTCTCTAGTAAAAGCAGTCCCATTACAGGCCTGGACAGGCCCACAGGTTTCCAGGAGGTTGAGGCTCCCAGATTTCTAGACAATCGGCACATGAAGGTGGTAAGGTTGTCAGCCCTACGCACCGGCCGCGTTTACCCCCCAGGAAATATTCCTGGTACTCATTTCCGTTAGAGGCTGAGTCGACCCCAGGGCCATAGTGCGACCGACAGGATTATGCCAATGAAAAATTCCACTGACACCATCGGGAATCGAACCCGCGACCTGCCGGTTTGTAGCACAGTGCCTCAACTGCGCCACCTCGGTTCTCTCGTACGTGAATTATCCATGTAACCTTCCTTCCTCAGAGTCCAGCGTGATAATGTACGTGTATTACAAAGTGTATGTTCCATCTACTCAAGGTACGTTGAGTTTCGACCAGTCTGCTGTCTACGAGAGAAACAGATTGCCTGCGTCTTGTTCTCCTAGATGTTTATTTTCCAGAGCAGACCTCCACTGACGTAATGCAGCGTCCGGCTTTTCTGAGAACACAACACTCTTTGCGATCTGCAGTATGTGTACTTGTACCATAAAGAAAGAATTCTACATAAACATCTGGTGTTTGTGGGGCGTCACTTTTATGCAGACTTTAGAATATCTGGGACAGCAGGAAACGTTGTGGTACCCGTGCTTATGGTTACCTTCTCTTAGAAATTTCGCACCCGGATGAAGCTTTGTGTTTCCTGCTTGAAAGAGAACAGATAAAAAACTTAAACTGCACTTACCGAAAATTTTAATTGTTCAGGATCACATTTTGTGTTAAAGACTCTTTCGATATTATTCGATAATATTCTAGTCGTAGACGTATTATAATTAAAGTTCAAGATCACGTGGTTCTGAGGTGTTTTACACTGAGGTGTCGTGCCGTGGCGTGCAAGAAAACAGAACTGTGCTTTTGCAAAACTTTTACAGTAACTTTCTAGAACACTTTTCAGGATCCTAATCAGACATAAATTTTAAGGAAACGTAAGGTTCTTACCTCTCTTTGTTCTTGTTATAAATTTGTTTCATTCTAAGGGGCCGGAAAATGCGAAAGACGCAATCAGTGGACAATTACATTGATGAGGCATTCGTCTAGAAGGTGGTCAATTCCACAGGCTTTCTTAATTTTGGCTATATTATTAGCTTTCTAACTCATAGTGTCCTATTCATCCGGGGGGGGGGGGGGATTGTTATCTTCAGCTTTGAGCTCAGCTTGGACGCTGGCCTTCACCCGCCTTTGAGGGTGTTCATCACGTGAGGTGTGACCTGGTCTTCTAGCAGTCACCTCATGCATGAAATGTAACTCCTAAAGGAAAATAGTTATCAGTTCGTGTCTTTCATCCAATCCCTCTTCAGAATGGATTTTGCGATAGACCGCATAACCTGAGATGTGACCTCAGTTTCCTCTTTTTGCTTCCTACCGTCAAAGTGCTTCTTCTCAAGTAATTTGTATAATAGTTGCGATGACCCAGCTACAGCAATTAACTTTTTACACGCATTCCGGGTTCCGCGCTATAATTTTCTAATTTTCTACTTTAATAGTTGATCCAAGCTGGGTGTATGTTCATTTAGATATAAGAGGATGATTCTACTTGTCACCAGCTCTGTCCCGAGGCTACAGACAATGTAAAACGGCCGACCGCTTTTTCGGTTAGTTCCTTAGAGTAAATCTACACTCTAGGTGACACTCGGAAGGCAAGTTTTCGAAACTGCTCCATATCTGTAGATTTTTTTTGAGCAGGGTTCAAACGGTATTATCGGCGTCGAATGAATGAGTATGGAGCGTTGGTGCAAAAATAATAACAGGGGAAACCCGAAGTACTGGGGAAGATCCTGTCCCATTGCTGCTTTGCCCACCACAAATGACACAAGCAGACAAAGACGGAAACAAGAAACTAAATCCAGAAAGATGAAGAAAACAGGAAGGAAGGCAGGAACCGGCTGTAGATTAAGATTTTCTGGAAAATTTAAGAACAGTAATAAATATCTTGGGTGTAGATGTGGAGTTTTCGAAATAATTTGAATTTTTAATGACGCTGTTTTTGTTAGCATTGGATGCTGCGGTGCAAAAGACATGTGGACATGCTGAAATGCTGTGCTTGAATGCGCTACGCAGAGAAATTACTGGGGCTGCCTGCGCAAATTATGGGTTTGTCCCAGTCCCCACCCTGGCTGTTACACGGCTCACGCTATTGCCCTCACATCCCCCACTTCCCCTCCAGCAAACCATAGCTCACCCGAAGCACGCCTTTTTGTTGCTGCTGGCATAGAAAGCTCAGGGCGACAAGGGGCAGAACTGCGAAGTTAAATTGCCTGAATTTCGAATCGATAAAACCGGGTAACTCACCTTTGAAAGACAGTTCATGTAGTTCTATTTCTATTTTATCTTTAGGGTTAATTCAATTTTTTGACAAAATAATGTTATTTATAGGTAATTTTGGTGTGCCTGGAGACAGATATGGCCCAAAATGCAGCCGAGCTCGCCCAGCAGCCTTTAAAACTGCTTACGTCCTTGGTACATTGAATATAACAATAAATCATCATTCATACATTTCCATATCGACTGGATGTTAGATTGAAAAGGCAATTTTTATTACCGTCTTATTTTTATAAGCCTCAGCTTAACTGCAATTTTTTGTAGCGTTACTGAGAAATAAGTGAAAAAAATTGCCAGTTCGAAGATGTGCGAGGTTGAAGTCACTGCAAACTGACATTTAAAAATATGCTGAGAGGGCCGAGGAAGCTGCAGCAACATCAAAATCCGGATAGTTTATTTCCCCAGCGACATTAGAACCAACAACGAAGGCATGCTTTGCCAAGCAGTGAGTCTATTTACGAAGAGCCATGTCATCTGGGATATGATGCCATGTCGATTGTTGAAAAGGTACCTGCCAAAATTGCGTTAGGCCCGTGTCCCAGAAGTCTTAAATCTTCATCAGCACTGGTGTGAGAAATTCAGATCTCGCAATTCGCCTGCCTGGCTAATTCCTCTTCAATTTGATGGAAACCCCTGGAACCCACAATTCTAGGTATGATAGGAAAGGTAAGATTTTAGGCGTGTTGGCAAAGTAGTTCCGAAAAGCGACTGTGAGATTCGTCACGTCCGTCCGTCCGTCCGTCCACATGTTCGTCTGTCCTAATAGAAGGGCGCGACTGCTGCTGGAAGGATTTTCATGAAATATCGTACTCAAAGAAATTTTGCAGAAATTTGTTGACATAAGCCAGTTTTTAAGTGTGAAGTGAGGACAATCAATCACAACTACGTTTGATGGTATCTTGCTGTATAATTTACTGCTACATATTTCGGCCTCTTGCAAAAAGCCATCATTATGCAGTGTAAAATACGCAACGAATGATTATCACATACCGCACATTAAAATATTTCTTTGAGATCTCAACTTTTACCGTGCTACTGGTGATTACAAAGCCACACACACACACACACACACACACACACACACACACACACACACACACACAAGTTACAAGTATAGATAAATAAAAAACCAACTACAGTACGACAACCACCTACCGCGGTGATACAGTGTACTCCTTGAGATTCTGCCTGAGGATAGCGCAGAAGGGCCGAAACATGTAGCAGTGAATTAGCATAAAATAGAGGAATAAAACTTAATGCGCATTTTGTTGGTAATTTTCCCATTGTTCTTATGATCTAATGCACGGAGATGAAACCCATTAAATTAAATGACATAGCTTCAGCTCTATTAAGAACATTATGTGTTACTTCCGTCGTGCAAGTGTAACATCGTCTGTCTATGCTGAATGGACCTTGAGGCGAGCAATTTCTTATTTAATTGGAATAGGATCCGAGATCTAGAAGATTAATTTCCATACATAATTATTTTCTTATTTTTTACCTAAAGGTTATTATATCGTAATATCACGCAGGTCTAGTGCACCCTCGTAACTATGCAGCCACTTTGCATCCGGCGTATTTGGTGTCCTGACCCGACTTTTGCGGGACACTGGGGTAGCACTCTTTAAAACCTGTTAAACCGGGACTGTCCCGAGAAAATAGTGATGAATAGGATCCCTTATCATAGGCTTATATTTAACAAGATTTATAAATATTTATTTCCCTTTTGATGCGACAAATAGCAGCAGATATAGGCCTAACGCTTATTCATTAATTATATGTTTTAGACTTAGCGCTAATAGTAATAAGTACCAAGTTGCAGCAATGAGGCGCGTTTGATTTTAGTGTTTGTTTGCTGTAAGGAAGCGTTCTTCGTATTTGGGGTATGTATTTACATACACGGACCACCTTCAAGTGAATGTGAGTGCCACATATTCACTGGATACTTTTACAGTGTTATAATCTCTGTGGACTCCATGACTCCTTAGATCAAGACCATCCCTGAGAAGCTGACAGTTTCTCGTCTGGTCAAGAATTTCCCCACTTACCAAATAAAAAGATTGATCGTTACCATGTAAGTGTCCGGCTTGGGCCGTGCCATGGCTCAGGCGGCTATTCGCCGGCCTCTCGCCGCGGAGGCCCGGGTTCGATCCCAGGTCAGTCCAAGGGGGACTTGTGGTGCACAAGGTGGCAATGGAGCGGCTTTGTTCCCGAGTACTTCGGTTTTTCCCCTGTCTGTTTCGTTCCACCGATGCTCCATTACTTGGAAAAAAGGGGAAAAACTGCTCAACTTCATCACAGGTTTGCAAAATAACCCTCAAGTCTGGGTCGTATTGTCTGCTGGGGGACCCTTCACCATGAAAGAAAGTCCATGGGTTTCCATGGCTGGCGTTACACAGATGGCAGTCTTAGGGTTTCTTACACTGTGTATTAGCCCAATACTGAAAGAGCATACTGAAGTAAATTTAATGACGTTCCTCCAACAAGCCCGAAAAAAACCCGTCGTAATACCCGTTCTGAATAATCAGACGTTTAAATTTTCACATTATTACAGGGCTCACGAGAACGTGTATCTGGTCCCTGTCCCGAGCCAATGAATCCAGTACTTTTGCCATGAGAATGAAATGTCATAACATTAACCTCACTTCCATGCAATGAACTCCGCTCTTATAAATAAGTCTCTGCAGAGAATAAACATTACGTTTGTAATGGTAAAACGTCCCGTGCCTAGTGCGCAAATAGTCGTGTCATTGAACAACTGTATTCCCATTAGGTCCATGTAAACGTAAATCCGAAGATGTCAACATGCGCTAGTCTGTCGGTAAATCGAACCCCGGAAATCCGGATCTGCGGGTAATCTGGGCAGTTTTGGGCCAACTATAGCCCTGTCTTTCCGCTCGGTGACCGGATCGCCGAGAGGAAACCTGAGACAAATCCGTACTCTGAGACAGGTGGCGTGGGGCAAAAGGAAAGGGCCAGCCAGTCTTTTAATTCCTCAACAGCTAAGGACGTGATTTCTCGAGTGTCGTAGCCATCTTATTTCGCAATTATATTGAAGTGATAGGGACAAAATGGCCAATCATCACCATCATCATCATCATCATCATCATCATCATCATCATCTTTGTGCTGGCTCTATAATAGGCACTTGTCCCATTAAGCTTGAACGTTAATAAATACCCACTGAATTCAACTCAATTGTGTACTGTTAGGTGCAGTATGTACTGTGCGCTTTAAGGAGTTATACATTAGGCTTGACTGATTAATTTTCCCTTCGGTGGTCTGGATTCCAGGCTAATCCAGACCACTCCGCTCCCGTATACTCCGAATGATGGAGGGACTACGGTATTAATTAAGCCTCACGCCATGAAGGCATAGGAGGAAGTGGAGGTATAGCTCCACGCATTCCTAACCTCGCTTCACGCTTCGGCCCCTTAACCCCAGGGAAATTTTCCCGAGTATCCATTGAATAACAGGCTGGGAGGGCCTTTGATGCGGGGTGGACAATTTGTAGAAAATGACCCAATTTCTTGGCCGAGTGACCACGCTGACTGAGCTAAACGATTTCCACTGTTACCTCTGGTGCAGAAGAAATTCCGCTTCCAAAATTAGGTTGTTAATTTGATATTTTTACTTTTTGTTCTAATGTGTTCGTAGTCCTTCCCCTTTCCGCCTCCCTGCAGCAGGTGTCGAGGTTGTTTTTATTTTCACTTGATCACACTCAGACACACCACAGTCGGTAGGACTCCTCTGGACGGGGGATTGTCCCGTCGCAGAGACCTCTACCTGACAACACAAACACTCACAAAAGACAAACATCCACGCCCCCGGTGGGTTTCGAACTCACGATCCCAGCAAGCTGTCGGCCTTAGACCGCGCGGTCACTGGGATCGGCACTTACCAGGGTTGCAGCACCTAAATGGACTAAATCAGGGAGCTTAGCCACGAAGCTACTGACCCACTTCTCACCTGATTCACACCGAGCTTCGGTATTCATTGCTTTGTGTTTGAGAGACTGTGACTTCTAATTTCGGTTCGATAGACCAATAACCTTCCCAAACATTTCGTGAATTTCCTCAGTCGCCTAAGTAAGATACTGCTATCAGTGGCGTGGCTAAATGTTTTGGCGCTCGGAGTGAGTAATCACAAAATGGCCGCCCTACAAGAAGTTATGAACTTCAAAAACAATCACAATTATTTCTTAAATTTCTTGTTCATTTTCACGATATTTTAAAAACTGTTGAAAACAGAAAATCAATTTTTTTCTGTAAAGTAATTATTTTCTGCCCACTTTGCTGTCCCTTGGACTTTCTTACCTCCGGGGCGGCAGCACCTTCCCCCCCCCCCCCCTTCCCAGCTACGCACCTGCTATAATGCACCAAAATTTGCCGTTATAGCTTCCTTAAATAATTTTTGCAACTCATAATAAACACTGTGATCCACCATTCAACTATATACATACATACATACATACATACATACATACATACATACATACATACATACATACATACATACATACATACATACATACATACATACATACATACATACATACATACATACATACATACATACATACACACATATGCAGTTGAACAAATACAAGAATTTGGTTAACCCGTTAAAGCCCAGTGGTTACTTTATGTAACACCAAGTTTAACGCCATACAATTGTATATTCTGCCCACAGATTACAGTTTTGTGCTTTGTATGTACCTTAACACAAACAGCGACTTTTGCCGTTAAGGCCTACAGTATTAACTTATTGGTTTTTTAAAGAACACAGAGCCTGTTTACTGCGCGGTGCGAACTGTTCCTTTAAATAGAACGGTTTATGTTTGGCCCTTAAAAGGTTAACTAACCGAAAAGCTGCTTGTTACTCATGGTTCGCACACATCATACTCCGACATGCGAAGCTTCGTCAGCAGTTGATATCGTGTTCTAAAATAAGCAAATATTGTGACACGCACACGTTAACTGTTAGCTATTGCTGGCTAACTGGCCTGTACGCAAGCGCACATAAAACTATCACGCAACAGTCACATGTCTCCCACCTGTTTTTCCTGAACACAGATTGCCGACACCTTGCCGTCTCGACGTTCGGGAGTCGACTGATGTCTAAGCCAACGTTCTGCGTCGAATGAGGCGTCGCTGCCAATACACCTCAGTTCTGCCAACTGGTAGCCCCAGGGTGGGGCTATTCACACGCTCGCACATGCGGACATTTCATCGTATCAACGTATAGTTGTGGGTAATTGCGTCAATAGGCTTCAATACGCACATGGTACATCTTTTATTCTTTCCTGTATAATTTATTCAGTGACGGTGTCACTATCTAGATTGTAATAATAGATTAATTATATGTGAATGGGACATTGTTGGAGTTGCAACTGGCAGAGGAAAAATGATATACGGCAAAAAAAATTTTCCTTTTCCTTATAGCTAAACATGTGAACTGAATGACTTGGATGGACAAACAAAACGCTCTTTTGCTTCCATAAGAAATTAAAGAATAAACTGCAGTTTATTAATTTTCAGCGAACGGCGTTCCTGTGAAAAGGCAAAATAGGCGGGTCTCCTCTCACATACTCTAGCATATTTTATCTATGAACATGTTGCAAGAAACTGTACGAAATTTGGTTTGTAGGCAGTAAAGCAACAGCTGTTGGCTAAACATTCACTGGTCCGATGCCGTCTATGTTTCACTGTTTTAGTTTTGTGGTTTTACTCAAAAGACTCAACGTAACACAAACCAAACACTAACGGATTTCGTAGGTAGGGTAGGGTAGGTAGGTAGGCAGGTAGGCAGGCAGGCAGGCAGGCAGGCAGGCAGGTAGGTAGGTAGGCAGGCAGACAGGTAGGTAGGTAAGTAGGTAGGTAGGTAGGTAGGTAGGCACGCAGGCAGGCAGGCAGGCAGGCAGGTAGGTAGGTAAGTAGGTAGGTAGGCAGGCAGGCAGGCAGGCAGGTAGGTAGGTAGGTAGGCAGGCAGGTAGGTAGGCAGGCAGGCAGGCAGGCAGGCAGGCAGGTAGGTAGGCAGGCAGGTAGGTAGGTAGGTAGGTAGGTAGGTAGGTAGGTAGGTAGGTAGGTAGGTAGGTAGGTAGGCAGGCA
This sequence comes from Coptotermes formosanus, assembly GCA_013340265.1. NCBI lineage: Eukaryota > Metazoa > Arthropoda > Insecta > Blattodea > Rhinotermitidae > Coptotermes > Coptotermes formosanus. The sequence continues at coordinate 617,115 of BLKM01000554.1, read as the reverse complement.
GGCAGGCATGTAGGTAGGTAGGTAGGTAGGTAGGTAGGTAGGTAGGCAGGCAGACAGGTAGGTAGGTAGGTAGGTAGGTAGGTAGGTAGGTAGGTAGGTAGGTAGGTAGGTAGGTAGGTAGGCATGTAGGTAGGCAGGCAGACAGGTAGGTAGGTAGGTAGGTACGTAGGTATACAGAGAGGCAGACAGACAGAAAACTAGAGCGCTTCCCTTTTCCTTCGCCTTTCCTCGCCCCGCAAGTTTCAATATACAAGAATTGGACTGCGTGTGTTTCTTTAACGAAGGTCTTCTTTGCTAAGATTCTGTGGCGTCGAATGTAGTTGAATGAAATATGAGTTTTGAATAGCTTCATTTTCGAAACCGTGATGTCTCATGGATAAAGATGTAACTTAATTCACCTCGTTAACGAAGAAACAAGAGCAGAAACGTCGGTACGAAAGAGATAAACGAAAGGAAGCGAAGATTTGCAGAATAAGTCCATCAAGAAACAATTTCCTTTGAATTCCTAGGCTGTTTTTCACTAGCAATGTTAGCGGAAAAGGAATAAGTAATTTGGGATCGATCGAGCTGGAGAGCTCCAAAGTATGAAACGAGTTTTTGTGTATATTTTGCTGTGACGTTACATCAATAATGTAGATTTCCCTCCCATCCGTATGCGGTAAACTCAGGCAGAGTTGTGACGTTTTGTAATTGGTAGGTTGTTAACAATATTTCGAACTAAGTTGGTACCCCATTTTCACGAATCATGGAGCAGCTGGAGCTGTGTTAGACATTAGTAGAGGAAGTAATTTCGTTGGCAAAATCCGAAGCAAAATAGAGAAAGCAATTCTGAGCGTACTTTCACTGGTACATAATTAAACCAGGCATCTTCAGTTCCCTTTCTGCGCGATAATTAAACGGTCTTAAGAAAATGGGTCTGTGTGTGACTAGAAGTATGTACTATTTATTCACATTAATCCCCTTTCATTGACGAAGATAATTCAAAAGATTTCTTAAGTACGCGGTTTGATTTTATCAGTGGTGTGTGCTAAGCTGGAGGATGTTTTGTGGATTTGCTTCTTTTCTCCATGATGATACCTTAAAAAAAGCCATGACCACTACCACGCCCTTTTCTACTCACCAAATTTGTTCTTCTTTTCGTATTCGGTGCCACAAACCTTCTGCAGTTCACACAGCTCATTTAACATTTTAAAGACTAGCGGTAACTTTACGTACCATCAGGTTTAACATTAAAAAAATTCTACGTGGTGCCCACATTGCGTTTATATGTTTTGTACGGATCTCAGAACAAACAGCAACTTTTGCCTTATAAAACATTAAGAGACTGGTTTTTATAACCGAAGTGGAGAGTGTTTACAGCGCGGTACGCACTGAGTCCTTATATAAAACAGATACGCTTCGTCTTCAAAGGGTTAAATAAGTAATAATGTATAATTATGCATAATTTTCTTCAACTATGATTGTAAAAGGTAGTAAATCTCAATTTCTTCCGCACCAAAAAACAGTCCGTAGATGAAAAAATAACCCTAAAACCCAACCTCAAATAGGATGTGACCTACGGCAAGAGCACTGATGTCTTTCTACTGATTTCTTCTTCTGCTACTTTCTCTGTAGTTACAAAGCCAAAGGTTTATTTCGGTTTCTTCACAGGTTACAGTATATCGCTTTTTCGTCTCTGCGTACATTCCTCCCATTAGATAAAAAATATTACTATATTTACAACATAACGAGAGACTTAATGATCTATACTCACCATCAAATATTATTCGGGAGATCAAATCGAGAAGAATGAGATGAGCGGGTCACGTAGCACGTATGGGATGAAGGAGAGTTTCATACAAGATTTTGGTAGGGAGACCCGAGGGAGGGAGACTACTTGGGCGATCGAGGCGTGGATGGAAGGATAATATTAAAATGGATTTTCAAAAAGTGGGATGGAGGCATGGACTGGATTGAGCTGGCTCAGGATAGGGCCAGGTGGCGGGCTGTTGTAAGTGCGGTAATAAACATCCGGGTTCCATAAAATTTGAGGAATTCCTTGACTAGCTGAGGACCTGTTAACTTCTCAAGAAGGACTCTTCTCCATGGAGACAGACAGACAGACGGACGGACGGACGGACGGACGGACGGACGGACACACAGGCAGGCAGGCAGGCAGACAGAGACAGACAGACAGACAGATAGGTAGATTTATAGATAGACAGACGGACCGACAGACAGACAGACAGGTAATATTTTTTGTAATGACGAGTATTCTCCACCCGCAAATAGCACCGCTTTCCCGGCGTCTCACAGTTTTGTTATTGAAACGTATTTTATACACTCTGAGATGAATGTGACGCTCTAGTCTCGACAGCCCAATGGAAGAACAAGATCTGCTGAGAATATCTGTTAACAAAGTGCTGTAAGAAAATATTTGCTTCTGAGAGACACCAAGTAACAGGAGAATGGAGCCGTTTGCTTAATGAGAATCCCCATAATTTATTCCCTTCGCCAGATCTTATTAGGGTAATCAAGTCAGAGAGAATGAGATGGTTGGGACATGGGGAGACGAGAAACTGGTACAAATTAATTGGAATACCTGAGGGAAGGAGACCGTTTGTAATATCACGGCGTACATGGGCGGGAGAATTGGCAGCATGAAAATGAACGTTAAGGAAGTAAGATGTGATGTGCAAAATGGATTCAGCAGGCTCAGGATAGGATCCAGTAGAGAGCCGTTGTGAACACATTGATGCACCCTTGGGTTCGAGTGGAGGTGGGGAAGGTAGTGGCTTATTTGAGTAACAACCCTACATTCAATGACTGCTCCATGGCATTAGGTGTCATTCCCGAGTCTTTCGACTGCCAATACATTTTATACTTTTCTTTGTGTGTGTACTTTTTTTCATTCTGAGATATTTTCGTTATATATGTGCAGTGTTTTACTCCTTCTGCGTACGGACTGCGTACTTCCAAACGCGATTTGAAGTTGGATTCCCATCTAAATATTATTAAATCTAAGTCCCCTTTCTAATTTGGAGCAGGCGTGTGTCGTTTTGGTTTCCCTGTTGTTGTGTATGGGTGTGAAACTTGGTCTCTCACATTGAGGGAGGAACAAAGACTGAGGGTGTACGAGAATAGGGTGCTGAGGAGGATATTTGGGCCTAAGAGGGACGAGACGCCAGGGGAGTGGAGAAGACTACATAACGAGGAACTTAATGACCTGTACTCATCACCAAATATTATTCAGGTAATCAGATCGAGAAGAATGAGATGGGCTGGGCATGTAGCATGAATGGAGGCAAAGAGAGGTGCATACAGGATTTTGGTGGAGAGACCTGAGGGAAGGCGACCACTCGGGAGACCCAGGCGTAGATGGGAGAATAATATTAAAATGGATCTTCAAGAAGTGGGGTGGAGGCATGGACTGGATTGAGCTGGCTCAGGATAGGGACAGGTGACGGCCTCTTGTGAATGCGGTAATGAACCTTCGGGTTCCATAAAATGCGGGGAATTTCTTGACTAGCTGAGAAACTGTTAGCTTCTCAAGAAGGCCTCTGCTCCATGGAGTTAGTGTGTCATTTTGGTGACACACGTCTTCTTGCATTATATCTATCCCATCATTTTGTTTCTAATTTACACTTGGATCCCAGTTTTTACGTCTTGTATCCTGTCTTTGAATAATTTCGAGCATGATATGAAAAAAAGCATCGTGGATTTTCGTTCTTCTGCCTTCATTATTTCTCACTGCTTATACTTTACTTTAAAAACATAAATTCACATCTAATTTGAAGTAGCTAAACCTTTAGATTTCATTGCTAATATCCTTTTCTTTCGACATTACTTCTTCGTACATGAGGTTTCAGTCACGGTTTGTGAGATGTTCAGAATACCAGGATTTACCGATTTTGGCTTACGAAAGCACTTCACAAAAATCCACATGCTCAGGCAATATCTGCGACGTGCCCTGACACGTACTTTCTGTCATGTCATAATATCACGTCGAGACATGTATCTTACGCTGCGCTGCCTGACATCATGTCATAGTTACAGGGAACTGTAATTACGTGATTTGCATCTGATAATCGGAAGTTTGTGCGTATTCCAAGCGGGTAAGTTTGTACGTAAAATGTGAACATCTGTCATTGACATACTACTCCCCTTACTGCTATGTAGTTCTGTTTAAAAGAAATGTGCCCTGTGGAGATGAACAGTGTTCATTCTCTCATGAACAAACCCAACTTGCCTGTTTGTGAAAGTTTTATCTCATAAAATACATCTTCCTTTGTTACCCAGAAATATTATACAGCTCGAAGGGAAGAGAAAACTTGGGAAGTCCATTCGTAGTTTATGGATCCTAAGGAAAGAGGGTCTCATCACCAAATATGATTCGGGTAATCAAATCGAGAAGAATGAGGTGGGAGGGACATGTAGCACATATGGGGGAAAAGAGAGGTGCATACAGGATTTTGGTGGAGAGACCTGAGGGAAGGCAAACACTTGGGAGACCCAGACGTAGATAGGAGGATAATATTAAAATGGATTTTTTCACTTTGTTCTCACCGTGCATTCTTTTGTATCACAAGTAAAATCACCAACAAAATGCACTCTATTTTTTACACTTATTCTGTCTTACCCCAACATGTTTCGGCGTAGCATGACTCCATCTTCAGGGGGATCGTGCAGATTTAAGACGCTAATCATTTGGGCGATGTTTACATAAAATATTAAAAGAAGCGGTTGCTAAAAACATGTCGGAGTAAGACAGAATAAGTGTCAAAAATAGAGTGCATTTTGTTGGTGATTTTACTTGTGATTAAAATGGATATTCAAGAAGTGGGATAGCGCATGGACTGGATTTAGCTGGCTCAGGATAGGGACAGGTGGCGGGCTCTTGTGAATGCGGTAATGAACCTTCGGTTTCCATAAAATGCGGGTAATTTCTTGACTAGCTGAGAAACTGTTATCTTCTCAACAAGGCCTTTGATCCATGGAGTTAGTTAGTTAGTTAATTAATTAGTCAGTCAGTTAGTTAGTTAGTTAAGGAAAGAGGGTAGAAGACTTTGAACTGGGATTATGTGGCTCTTGTTGGGGCCAGTAGTTTTTGTAAAGAGGGTTACTAATATTAAGTTTCCACAAACCTGGAAAATTTTTAACTACCTGAGCGACTGTCAGGTTTTATAGAACGAGTGTACTGTATTTCTACACTGAATTAGACACATAACAGTGTTCCTCTTGTGTTAACATAGATTCCCAGTAGGCTCAACCGTCATTTGTCTGTTTTCTTGTACCGCGAATATGAAGGAAAATAATGCTCATGTCTCCTTAGAATTTATTTTGCACTGCCTTTTGATTCCTTTCAAAATGGCTGAGTATTTATGCTGTGTAGTTTCGTAAATAGTAATTTAATAGCAGGACAAAAGCGGCAGAATTATTAAATACTCACATTTTCTAACTTGATGTTGATAGGAATAAGAAGTATTTGGTTTTAAATATCAATAAATGGCAGGGAATTATATTTTCGTTGATTTAAACACGAAGTAATGAGGCGTACTTATCATTGGCATTTGTAAGCAAGAAAGGTGGCTTGCAAACATGCACGAAGTTACAAGAGTTTCAAAAAATGACGGAATGTATAGACCCTACACACTCGCTTTGTGTTTCAATTCGATTGAACTGAACATAAAAGCGGGAAGGCAGCATTTGAACGTAACACAATCGTGTTCACATAAGCACAACCTCTACCCTATATATAACTTAAATTTAAATATATCACGTCATTTCGCCGGTCTAATAAGCGATAGCTTCCCAATAGCTTCCGCACCAAATTTATGCGTGTGTTTATTGTTTCTTCGCATCCACATATCGAACCCGTCCTAAACACCTTGGTTTTAATAAGGTAACAGTATTAATTCGACTTTATATATTACGAAATCACTAGGTGAGTCGTTTATACAGTGTGTTTTTACAAATCCAGCTTGCGTCCCATATTACATAGCAACTGTTACTGTAGACAGTATTAATAGGAGTTACGTGTGTTCCTTTGGATAGAAGAAAGGATTTCTAAGGTACTAATTAATTCAACATCATGATACACAGATTCAAATCGATTCAAAATATCTGTTTGCTGTCATGGGAAAATGGTACTCAAACCCAGTTAAGGGCAACCACAGGACGCGTAACCTGGACTTAATTAGCTTCGTAATTAGTTAGATATATAACGTGATGACGTCACGGTGATTAAATACGGTAAAATCCTCTCGGGCGATCAGCCGTGTCAAGGTTAGACTTTTCGCCAGCAACATCAGTATTTACTGTGTTCGTGTGTTATTTATTTAATTAGTAATTCAGTCACTTAGTAATGTGATTATATCAACAGCCTTTATACCTTCTGGGTTGCGGAGTTTAAAAGTGACAGGCGCTCGAGAAAGCTATTCAAATTAAAGAACGTACGTCTGTTCGGTTTTATTGCCTTCATGGATAATAGAACTTGAAGCCGTGCAGGCGTTGTTAGTTGAGAGAACAGCATGAACATGTGTTAATGTTTGTTTAAACACATTGCTTGTAATGGTGTGAACCATTTGCATGCGAAAATATACGTGCTGTGTCATTCTCATATTTTATCTTCCTATGTTTTTAATTCTGTAATAATCCATAAGCCCGTTGTATGTTATGGAAGCAAGTTGCTAAATGAGTTTGTCGCCGACGCAGTACGCGGGATGAAATAAAAAGTTCTGTTATAGGACTTAGGAAAGCAGCAAAAGCAGAGTTACCATAGCGACGAATTTAGAGCGTCAACACGTGTCGAAATGTTTTGCTGTGTAGACTATTTCTTTTTATGGTGGGTTGAGAATGTGCTATGGTACTGACATTGGAAAAAAAGCCTGTACCAGTGCACACTTTGTCTATCACAAATCCCACAAGGACCGCCTTGGGACTAAATTCGGACCACCGCGTTGAGAAGACGGCAACAAACAGCCTGATCTATGGTACAATATAACTCCAATAATCCGGACGCCGGTTATCCGGATAGCCAATTATCCGGATCGGCTTGGCCCTTCATGTAACTTTGTCGAGAATTGTACAAACTTAATTTGCCTTGAAATTACCGGTTATCGGATCGAGTACAGTACTATAAGGCGTTATGGGTGTCTAGAACTTCAAGTAAGGCGTGGTCGAAGGGTTTAGGTGCAGGTACGTACTGTAAATCGTAACAACCGTAGGGGTTCCCAAATTATTAATTATTAAGTATTATTAAACTGTTAAACATTAATGTTTTATTTGTACGAAAATAAATGTGTTACCTAAAAATAGACTTTTTTCGATTTTTTTTCCATTTTAAACAGCCAATATGATTTATTTTCTAAGAAAAATCCAATTACCCAGATTTTCTTTATATCCGGACGGATCGCGGTCCCAATTAATCCGGATATTTGGAGTTACACTGCACTATCTTGTTAGCGCTGACCGCGTAAGGCAAAACAGCAACCCAACGCGTGTGCGCGTAAGGCAGGAAGGCACAGGCTGTCATTATCTGCTTTAAATTAAGAGTCGTGGAAAGGAAGGTTCTAAATGAACTGGAATTTGTTACGCTATGTAAGATGGCGAACTTGTATCTTCAATGAAATAAGTATTTGAAACATGTCGATTGGCAGCATTATTTTTGTTCGAGTTCAATGCTTGTACTGGCAGTGATAAGTAATAATTGCATCGCGGCGGACTCCCTATACGCGCGATGTCGTCTTGCTACGCAACCTCGCCTGGGCTCTTGACAGATAGTATCCGGAACGTGAAATTGATCACGCACATCCACCTAGTGCCACCGTTAAGAATGCGTAGAACTGTAGTTCTACTGTCTCATATACAGTAGACTCTGGTTATAACAATATCGGTTTATACAACACCTCGCTTATAGAGCCAGATATTCTGTGGTACCAATTAATTCGTCACTGTTAACCCTTTAAAGACGAAGCGCATCTGCTTTATATAAAGACTCAGTGCGTACCGCGCTGTAAACACTCTCCACTTCGGTTATAAAAACCAGTCTCTTAATGTTTTATAAGGCAAAAGTTGCTGTTTGTTCTGAGATCCGTACAAAACACATAAACGCAATGTGGGCACCACGTAGAATTTTTTAATATTAAACCTGGTCGTATGTAAAGTTACCGCTAGGCTTTAAAAGGTTAATCATAACGTCACACTTCTCCGTTATAACGACACTCGTTTATAACGACACAAAATATTCAGTCTCTTTCGTGACGTTATAGCCGAGTTCGATTTGATCTACATGCTTAGTGCTTAAGTGACCCCAGCCACAACTTGATATTTGCGGGCAGTGACGTAAGCGAGACGCATATCCCCCCCCCCCCCCCACTTTCAGGATGAAGGGGATCATAATATAGAGTTTCTTTCCAAGTCTATGCACCTTTACGGCTGAGATGGCCGGCGCAGGCCTGGCTGTGGGAGAGTGGCCTACCGTTAGTAGATCATACAAACCTACAGAGGAAATGTGAAGCACACGTGTTCGCCTTCCTGCTCTGGTGTATTCCCTTTACCAGTATTTGAAGTAACAGCTATTTCTATCTTGTGCACATGTTTCTGATATTTTCCTCTTACACTAAACAAGTTATTGTTTATGAAATCGTCTTTACAATTCAGTAAAAACAAAGATGCGTGTTTTGCATTTTTCCTACCTATAAAGTGGGACTACATTGCCTTACTGTCGACACAGTCTTCTTCTTCTTCTTCTTCTTCTTCTTCTTCTTCTTCCTCTTCTTCTTCTTCTTCTTCTTCTTCTTCTCCTCCTCCTCCTCCTCCTTCCATTGACACTACAGCCCACTGTGGGCTTTGGCCTGTCGAACAATGTCCTTCCATTTTCCCCCATCTGTCACCAGCTCTCTCCATCTCCTCACTCCCAGCACTTTCTACTTCCTCTTCCCATCTTTTCCTGGGTCTTCCCCTACGTCTCGTCCCTTCCAGTTCTTGGGTGAATCTCTTTTTGGGCACCCTATCCCCTTCCATTCTCTCTAGGTGACCCAACCAGCTAATCTTTGCCCTTTTATCCATTTTACTGTGTTTTCTCTCTTGTTCATCTCTTGTAGTTCTCGATTCGTCCGACTCTCCGCTCTCCATTTGCATGTTTAGGTCCGTATCTTCTTCTAAATATTTTTCTTTCGAAGACTAGGAGAGCTTGTTCATCTTTTTTTGTTACTGTCCATGCCTCCGCTCCATATGACACCTACCGGTCTGATTAGTGTCTTATATAATAGAATTTTATTAGCTCTGGATAAAAGTCTGCTCGTGAAGAGACTTATGGCGGCGAAATGAGTTCTATTGCCAGCCAAAAAGCGTTTTTGTATTTCTTTTTCTACACTATTATCATTGCTAATTAGCGTGCCCAAGTAAGTGAACTCTGCCACTCCTTCATAAGTTACACCATCTATAGTTACCCCTTTCACTGATCTCCGGGATGGGGACACTGAAAATCTCATATACTTGGTCTTGTTGGGGCTTACTGCCAGGCCCACTCTTGCTGCTTCTCTTCCTAACTCCGTACGTAGTGCTTCAAGGGCTGAGCGGCTCCTTGCAGTTGCTAAGATATGATCAGCATATCCACATATTTGTGTTAGTCTGTTTAAGATTGTGTTATTTTGTTGCAGGATTTTCAAGGCTCTATGTAGAACAAGGTCCCCTTGCCTGACCCCTATACTTATACCAAAAGGGGTGCTCACTTTCCCATCCACTATCACTCTAGCTTGGGCCCCTTCTAGTGTAATTTTCACAAGTCGTTCTATCTTCTTAGGTATCCCAAAACTTACTAATGATTCCAAAAGTTTTTTTTTGGTTTACGCTATCAAAAGCTTTTTTAAAATCGATGAAAAGGAGGTGAAGGTCAATATCATGCTCATAAAATTTTTCTAATATTTGTCTTACTACAAATATTTGATTCATTGTTCCTCTTTGTGGTCTGAAACCGCATTGGTACTCTCCTAAAAACTCTTCTGAATACAATTTCAACCGTTCCAGTATGATGCTTGATAGTATTTTATATGCGACATTTAATAGCGTTATTCCTTGGTTATTTTCGCACCTCATTTTGTCGCCTTTTTAAAATAAGGGGACGATCAATCCTACTTTCCAATCATCTGGCATCTTTTCATCTCTCCGTATCTTACATATCAATGCATGAAGCCTCTCTTTTAATTCAAAACTTGCATTTTTAATAAGCTCTGCCGCAATGTCTTCTCCCGGTGCCTTATTTGCTTTGAGGTTACAAATAACTTTCTCCACCTCTGGGACGGTTCTATTACTAAGGGTTCAGCAGTCAAAAACACTTCTTCATCACTCTCCTCTTCACTGTTTTCTTTTTCAAATTGAGTTCTGAAATATTTTGCCCAGTGTTCTAATATTTCTCATCCCCTTCTATTAATTTTCCACTATTGTCTTTACAGGCATTTATTCTGGGTTGGAAACCTTTCCTGAAACGGTTCACAGATTGATAATATTTCCTTGTGTCATCTCTTTCCATGTCTACTTCTATACTTTCTATTTGTCTCCTTAACATCTCTCTTTTCTTTTCCCGACATATTTTATTTGCTCTCTTTCTATATTCTCGGTAATTTTCCTTATTGTTTCTTGCCATCCTCTGTAACATGACTATTCTCACGTTATTCTTTTCTTGTATAGCCGTTGTGCATTCTTCATCAAACCACTCTTCATTTCTTTTTCCTTTCTCCTCTCCCAGTGATTCCGTCGCCGCCTCTACTATTACATTTTTAATTTTATTCCATTCTGTCTGGACATCTTGTATCTCATCTATGTCCTCTAATTTCTCGTTTATTTCTTGCTGATACAAATTAAGATCTTCTTCGTTTTTCAGTTTGTATTCCAGCTCCGTCCTTTTCTTCCTTGGTTTTTGAGTGCACTGGATAGTATTTCCCTTAACCTTACTTTTACCAGGAAATGGTCGGAATCACAGTTTGGCCCACGGCACGACTGCACGTGTCTAATACTTGATGCGTGTCTCTTATTTATAATTACATGGTCAATTTGATTGACCACGTCGGTTCCGGGGCACATCCATGTTCCTTTATGTATCACTTTATGTTCGAAGCACGTACTTTTAATACTCGTATTATTTCTGGCTGCAAGCTGTCCCAATCTTTTCCCATTTTCGCTTGTCACTTCGTGTAGAGCGTATTTCCCTGCTACTGTTGCTATAAAATTTTCTGTACCAATTTTCGCATTGAAGTCCCCTAATAATATCAGGATGTCGTATCTGTGGGCCTTTTCACATTCCTGACTTAATTGATCATAAAAATCATGCTTTATTACGTCAGGGCTATCCTCAGTTGGGGCATATACTGATATAAGAGTCATATTCCTGAATTTTCCTTGTAATCTTAATTTGCATAGTCTGTCACTAAGCGGCTTGAAAGAAAGGAAACTTTTCCTCATTTTTGCGTTTATAATAAATCCTGTCCCTTATCGACCCGTTCTTTCCTTGGGTCCACTGTAGAAAAGAAAGTAGTCCTTCTTATCAATTCTTCCTTGTCCTTGCCAAAGGGTTTCCTGAACAGCTACTACGTCCACTTTCACTTTGCCTATTTCTTCCATAATTCCTTTCATTCTTCCAGGTTTCAACGTGGTTTGTACATTCCATGTAGCTAGGGTTACTTTCGTGTCTTTAGTCCGTTTCCGTTCATCATCATTAAATCTATCCAGCTTTTCTCTTTGTCCGGCTTTCGTAACAGTAAGTTTTTTTACTGTGTGGGGTTGTTAGCCCCACGCCAAACCCCCAACCTGGAGGACCAGGGTATCTCTTTTTGTCTGGGTCATCACCCTTTACCTGTCCGGCATGGGAGGCCCCACCAGTAGCTACGCTACCGCCAGCATAGCTCTCGGGGCATGTGACTACTCAAGCCCCACCACTACGTCAAAGTAGGGATACCTTCGGGGGGGGGGGGGGGGGGCCACGACACATTCACTTAATAAATATTTAAAGCGGCAAGACCTGCCCACAATAAATACCTAACCCGAAACACGGTCAATTTGTGTACACAGATTTATTAATTACCAACTAATGCACAACTGTTCTTCTTCTACGTGTTTCGGCTGCAACTATTCAGCCATCACCAGACGGAACTATTTTACTGACATAAGCAGCATGTAACATGTTAATGAATGGTAGAGCACGATTAAGATAACATGGCACACGGCGACACGTGGAAGGGGAAGTGAAGGTGCAACAGGAGAATGGAGTTGGCATCCAGCATGCCTCGCAAGGCCGCGTTGCATAGCCTCTCCAACACAGTACAAATGCTACCAGTTGACCCGCACACCTCGGCTGCCAGTAGTCGACGGAATTGTCGCCCCCGCCAAGTCACATGGACTCGTCCGTTTCTCCGAAAGACGAAATCTGGTTTCTGGCGTGTGCCATCTAATCTTAACTGCACTATAAAATATATACGTCTTTGTACCTGTAGTCACTATTGTATGATTTATATATGCTAAAATTAGTGTTGATATACAAAATCGTTTGAGCATAAACTATACAAAATACACAAAACCTGAATTATAATGTTTCCAAACATCTAATCCATGCTGGATGCCATTTGTGTGGAATAGAAACCCCTGGCTGTGATTCCCATTATATAGTCTTTAAGTGCTAACTCAGAGTTAGCATTTAAAGCCTGTATGCCTATACCGTGCATCATAGCCAGGAGTTTCTATCGCTGAGGCATTTAAGATGAAGGCGTAAAGACAATTTTCGGACCATACGTCATTGCGCATGGCCCCTCGAAGTGCTCTCTTCACCCTGGGAACACCACTGGCAGCACGATGCTCGCGACGACTAAAATCGTCAGTGCACGTTTATTATTGCGGGTAATGTTTATTCGTGTACCATCACCAGAGGATCCTCATACTTTCTGTCTCCAAATAGACTGAGGATAGGGTTACCACACGTCCTCCTTCTCCTGGACGTGTCGTCTTAGTGAGACATGAAACTTACGTCCGGGGGATTATTTTTCGAAGGCGAAATTGTCCTAACTTTCCCCAAAGAAAAATGGAAATATGTCCACCTTGAAGAAAACTGAAATTTATTAATCTTAAAATCACAGCGAAATTCAGGTAGCTAAAGTGGCTGTCGTTTAGAGAGATCGCTTGACTCTAACTAAATAAGATAGGAAATGTACGTATGACGTAACATTAAGACATAGTCATATCTTTGCGTTCTGAAATCTTCTCAGATTGTCTCATCCACTAGGGACACTCTTTACGCTATTGTGTACAATTTGTTCACCTGTAGAATGTTATGAATGGAATATTTCTTTGCACTCACACGCACCGTCGTTGAGGCACCGTTGTTACTCGACTTGTCCGCCGAGCGTCGCCACTATCCGGAACCCGCAGTGTATGATCCATGACCCGCAGACTTCAAACTGCCTGCGCCATGTTACCAAGGTTGCGAAGGTGGGACGTTGGTGTCAGCTGTGCATACGTCAATTGGCTGTGGCCACGGCTGTAGCTACCCGTCTGGACGGTAGGCGAGAGGTAGGTCAGCTGTGTATGTAAACACGTTGTAAGTGGCGGGTGAGCAAAACGTTACAGTTCGATGTAAGCTGTGTGTATAAACAGGTTGGGAGTACCTTTCGGATGCCTGAAAGGTTAGAGATCCAGTCACGTTTGTGTAAACACGTTGTGAGTATTATTCGTATTCTTCCGGTGGCCGGCAGGTTAGAGGTCCATGTCAGCTGTGTGTAAAAGAGGCTTAGTCCCTTCCTGTGATTGTCTGAAAAACGCATGTTTGCGTCGATTTTGTTGTTGTTCAAGTGATCCCGTAATACGTAACTTCAAAGCCTTTGCCAAACGAAGTGTCGTGTAACTTCTGCCTTACAAACAACATTTCGTTAACAATGAGTATTAAATTATTACTCTTTGTCATAGGCGTGCACACGGAATGTGCCACGTGTGCCCAGGCACACCCTAAGGTCTGAAAATGGTGACATCGCGTTTTAATTTAATCTCACCATACGTTGTACTTTTTAAAAGCAGAGTTAGGTTGCTAATTAAAAAAAGTGAAGTTACATTTTAGTTTCCTTTGGTGAATAAGAATGTCATTTACCCCTGAGTATTCTATGCATGTTCGCTTTTTACAAAATTTAAAAACATAAAAGTCGCTAGGTGCACACTCTAATGAAATGTGCTGCGTATGCTTATGCTGTTTGTGTTTTGTCTTGATTACCTGACATGCAAGTCGAATCCCTTTGACGCCATATTGTGTTCAATCATCTATGGCTTCTCTGGATCTGCTGTCATTTTTGAAATTGTCTCCCAAGCGGCCAGATTTTCAGAAAATGCATTTTATGTGAAATGTGCGTTTTTATTTTTTCTACAACTTTTATCAGAAACTTTTTTCATTCTAGGACGAATTCAGCGAGATAATATCATAAATGTGCCTAGACCTTCACGGAAAGCACCTGATAGTTTTAACTGATTTTAGCCGAACGTAAATTTTCTCGACACATCTTAACAAACGTTCCCAATATAAAATTTAACGAAAATCCGTCCGGTGGGAAACGAGCTGTTTCCTGCGGACGGACGGACTTGACGAAGCTTTTCGAAATTTCGGGAACGTGTCTGAAACATAGTGACTTGGAAAGAATAGGCATTCGGCTGTTTTCGCCAAGTATGTAGGGTGATAACTAGCCTGATCCTATGATGTGGCCTTCTTCATTTATACTGATGTGGTATTTGTATAGGTTTGTAGTGATTTCCACATTAAGAATCAAGTTCACCATATGACTATCAGACTATTGTAGTTATATGGAGGAGGGAACGCCAGACTCTACAAATAGAACACTCGAAAACTCTTATTAAACAATCATGTGTATTCTTAAATTTAAGTTTGTTACATTTGAAAATTATTTCTAACAACACTTGCACCATTTTAACAATAAATATACAAAGAGTAACTAAACAGTTTTGTCACTATAATAATTAAAATTTTTTCCAGCAAGCCACAATATACCTTTAATTACAAAGGAAGTGAGATGACATTGCACTTTATAGCTTTGCCACGATTTTGTGTGTAAACATTCCTAGTACAAAGTCCAGATGTTTGTTTCAGTTTCATTTAAGGACATTCCTCATGTGGCTTTCTGACTTAATATCAATTTCAGGGGATTTCCACAGTAAACTGTGGTTGTTTTGCAGAGTCCGTGATATATAGGGATTCTGTTGACATAATTTACTTAATTTTACATTGAAACTTTAATAGGCAATTAATGATGACTGATGAAATGTTCGCTTAGAGCTCTAGAATATAAATATTCTGGTGTAATGGGCCAAATATGGTCAGTATTACTTCAGACTGTTCTCAGGACACAACACTATACCTAACTGTTAATACTTAATTAAAATCTTTGCTGACACTGGTAGCAGAATGCGAAGAACCTACACTGCTAATAAATATGCCTGTCATGGGCATGCGCTCAGGATAGGGAGAGGTGGTGGGCTGTTGTAAGTGCTGTAATGAACCTTCAGGTTCCATAAAATGCAGGGATTTTCTTGGCTAGCTGAGGACCTGTTGGCTTCTCAAGAAGGACTCTTCTCCACATAATTAATTAATTAGTTAGTTAGTAAGTTAGTTAGTTAGTTAGTTGGGTAGATAGCTAGTTAGTGAGTCAGTCAGTCAGTCAGTCATGGGTATGCTCCCGAGTCAGTCTGAACCTTCTGAAATCCTGCTAACCTGTTTTCCTGAGATTCATCTTAATGTTATCCTTCCATATCCATTTTGTTCTTGTGAGTGGCCACATGCCAGTAGGTTTTTCAGCAATCTTTGGTGTATATTGAAGGTTGCAATCATCTGG
Organism: Coptotermes formosanus; assembly: GCA_013340265.1. Taxonomy (NCBI): domain Eukaryota; kingdom Metazoa; phylum Arthropoda; class Insecta; order Blattodea; family Rhinotermitidae; genus Coptotermes; species Coptotermes formosanus. Next base: position 601,261 of record BLKM01000554.1, on the reverse strand, counting down.
GATGTGACTGGGTTGTCAAAGGAGCTTACTACATCCATCTTCCAGGTGGTTTTCTTTGACTACCTTGAATATGGCGTCAGTAAGCTCCTCTAAATTGTCAGGGCCAAATTATTCATAAACATGTTATCATGTCCAGCAAGACTGTAATCTTTACCCAAAATGGTGTGGAAACATCAAATCACATATTATCTATGCATTCTTTATCCCTTGTCCTCGTTTTACACCCAGCCCATTGTAACATCCTAGGGTTCACTATCCTAACAACACTAGGTTACATGTGTAAATCATAAAATTCCTCATTATGTACTAACCTAAATTGTTTGCTTCGTGTATTGCCTTCAGAACCAAATGCTTTTTGAACACTTCGTGTTCTGGGACTGCCATCTCCATGTGCTTACCCTAGTGCTTCCTTTTCTACGTATTGTAGGCCTATACAGGCACTTGTCTGCTTACAGATGAGTTAGTCTGTTCATACTCGTAAGTTGATTTGTTTGTAAGTGCACCTTTACTTCTCTTGATACCAAAGGTGTTGTTCAAAATAAAGAAAAGAATATGTACTTGTAGTGTGGTAGTGTGCGTCTGTCTTACAGTACAGTATGGTATATATTACTGCATACTATTAGGTTATGACTTTAGAGCATGGAGAGTAGCTTTAAAACTTGTATAATCTCCTGCAGAACTGGCAACTGGGCATGCGGACAGGTTTGTTCATATCTCTGAAAGTTTGCAAGTCAAATGATTATAAGTACAGGAGTGCCTGTATATTTTTTCTCTGAATAAATGGTAATATGTGTGTACATTAATTTACTTTCTCCTCATTTGTTCTGCAATATGTCTGTGTTTATGCTACTTAAGAGGGATTCCACTTTGGACTGACATCATATGCTGCATTTTGAAAAATGGAGTGTGTAACCTGGAAATTATTTTTAACTGGCCACTTTGAAAAATGTGATTGGTTTAGTGCTGTAGGTAGATATTAGCCTTTTTTTGTGCTCATGAGACAAGCTCAGTGTTGGGATAAAGTGGGTTAAAATACTTAAAGTTGTCGCCGTCTATGCCATGAAGGCATATAATGGGTGTGTAGAGTTATAGCTCCACTCATTCTTAACTTTGGCACTAGTTAGAGTTGAGTGTTTGGCATTATGCCCTGGCTGCTTTAGCCATGGGACAGAAACAGTACCCATTGGATAGGCAGTTGGGTGAGCCTTAGAGCCAGTCTGTGGACATTTTGGAGGAAAGTCTCTTGCACCGACTAGGATTTAAACCCTGGACCATCTAGCCTGTGGCCTAGTCTCTATACCAACTACACTAGCCGAGCACCAAGTGGTTTAAAACTTGTTTAAAATTGTGGATGTTAATTTTTAACATAAATCTTCAAACACTATATCAATTTCATTGATGAGATAACAATTTATGTGCTAGGAAATTCAGAAATATATCTGATGATTCCCTTTTAGGCTTCCTGGTGCCAAATGCCTACATAGTTTCCTTTAGGGCATTTGTAATAGATAACATTATTAGGTCAGAAGTATAGTGCGTGGTTTGGGGCACTATACTGGAGCTTCATATCATTAAATGTGAAAATATGAACTTCCCTTCTGACCTGTGCCTTGTATGCAGTATATGATGTAACTGCTGTGTTATTTCTGTTTTTATCTTGGAGTGAAGTTGCAACCATTCATTGTTCTGTAAACTCCAGGGGACAAGTTCACAGTACATAATGTCATTCTACAACACTTCTCATAATGTCAGTGTATTATGTATTCATGACTTTCTGTATGTTATGTATTTAAGCATTTTGTGACCTGTTCTGTTATTTTTGACTGTTCCCATATCCATAGGTCTTCTAACCGAGATAGATCCATGGAATGTGAATAAATCAATGAATGATTTAATTAATTAATTAATTAAGAGGAGGACTTAATGTGTACACTGTATTGTGTATGCATTCACTCTTTCAGATGAAATCACTTCATGCTTATAATTATTTCATTCATGTAACATGTAAGCATTAATAAATGCTATAAACTGTGAAAATTTGTCCTTGAGAATACTGGGCGTGTACTAGGGGGTTAAGAACTCAATGCATCACATAATCATAATTATCAGTGCGTCTTTAGAAGTTAAAATTGTGGAAACATTGCCATATTTACTCACATAAATTATGTACTTCTTTCATGCCAAATATGTCAAAAACATTAAATTCTCTATTTTTCCCTCCAACTTCTAGCCACAAACTTTCATTAAACGTATAAGAGTGTAACTAATCACATAATTTGCAACTTCATGTACTGCCATACCCTATTTGCATATTATCAGTTTTAAAACAGATGTGCCAAGGCTTCCCAAGGAATGCAAACAAGCATTTACACTTGATAAATTTACAAAATACAAGCACAGGGTTCTGTGACCTGGGATAGTTAGCTTGGCATGGATGTTAAGAATGGAAAGGAAAGCAGGAAAGACTTATGGTGCATAGTGTGGAAGCACTTGTAATCAATAGTATTCATATGTTCTTGCTGCTAGTTCTTAGAATTTTTGCAGAAAATGCAATAAAATTTGAATGTGATATGGCAGCAGTGTGTAGAGGATTTTTCTTGCAGTTTCCACAAAACGTAGTGCTTGCATTCCCCCATATGCCTTCCTGGTTTGGTAGTGAATTAAGCACAGGGCCACCTTTACCTAAATAAGAATAATGTGTTTTCTTATTTGGTAATTTTTCTGTAAAGTGTCTTCCAGCTGAAAAAGTCTATGCCATTTTCATGTGAATAGGAGTGTGTAGTTGTGTTACATCTGACTCTTCATATTTACTTAAATGTGATTATAGTGTGTGACATAGACAGCACGACGTGGCTGGTGTGTGTTTGGAAGGGAGAAAACTAAAAATTTGGTGCAAAAACAGCATTTTTCAAGATTAATGGAAGCATGGTCGTCTCTTTGTGCATACAGAAATTGAAGCTTCTGTGAAGAGTTTGTTATGGTGTGATCTAGTCCATATGAACAAATTTACAACTTCAGCTGTCATCGCAGTTGTGTCTACTGAAATTTCTCAATTTTTCCATTGAAGTCTAAAAGAGGGAAATGGAAAATCGGAAGCCTTGAAATATAACATATTTGCCAAGCAGAAATCTTTGTAGAATGCACTGAGGAGAAATTACCTCACTACAAGAGTCTTATTAAGTGGTCAAGACTTTAACTTGCAGTGTGAAGCCATTCTGTGATGCCGAGACTGTGGCAGGCTGTGTTAGCAGTGGACATTACACTCTTTTCATCTCATGTGATTAATGAACAGATGGTTGAAGAAGGAGGAAGACCACAGTTGTGTGATTCAACTTATACTGCACGAGTGGAATATTTATTTCAAGATTTTTTTTTTAAATTGGTGGCTGAATGATGAGAATATGGGTACTTTGTATTATTGCTGATTCATCAACAGACTTGACATGAACTTCACAGTTGCTATTCTCTGTAGGATATTGCACAAGACAAGAATTGTTAAAGAATATTTTTGTCAGTCATATGAATTAAATGCCAGACTCAAGGAACTGATTACTGGGGAACACTGAAAATGTTCCCCAGCCATCCCAAATAAGTATGAACTTGAATTGGAATAATTTGTTGCTGTGTGTGCTGTTGTCCTTGCATGACTTATAATGAAGTTAGTTTCATCTCTTTGTTACAGAAACATTTTAAAGTGTAGTGTGTTTTCATAGCATTGTATCATTTATGGAGAGAACGTAGCATCAAGGTTCCATGAATGTTTCGTAGACACAATAAAAAAGGTTATACAAATTGTGACATGTTTTTGAGCTCCAGAACTCAATTATCAAAACTTGTAGAGCTTATTAAAAAAAATAAATTCTGCTGTGGAGATGTTCTGTGCCATTCAGAGGTTTAGAGGCTGGGTAGAGAATAATTGCTTGACAGATTCTATGAGTTTTGCTGTGAAATTGAAGGATTTCTTAGTGAGTGCATTGCTAGTTACCGTGAAGCAGTTAATTTACATTGGTGGTTGAAAGTTGCTGTCCTCACAGATATTGGTGGCAGGTTAAATGGTGATATAAATGTGCAAGGGAAAGCAAATGATTATATAAATTGTTCATATAGTATTTTCATTTAAAAGGAAAACTGGATTTGAGCAACTTATTACTGCAAATAAAGCAGAAATTATTGGTGTGAAATGTTTCACACATCTGCCGACTGAACGTCAGTTATAGATCAGTTCTAGGTTTGCGAATTGCTGAAGATTGCTGCTTTGTCTCCGTGATACTCTGTGGATAACAGTAAAAAAAGATATGTAAGTGTTAAGTATACTTCATCCTGTAGTGCCTGAAGAAACCAGTCATTGATCCTTAAGATGACACATGAATGCAGGCTATTTTCCAGCAGAAGTTTAAAACAGGCACTGTCTCTGAATTTAGAGTATTCTTTCACAGGGACAGTACTCTTTGTTACAGTCTTGTGCTAAAATAATTTTCAAACTTGGGATTAGCATGCCTCTTCAGAAGGGGCTAAGATACAGTAACTCATTTGGTATAGTGATTAGGCTATGTGCTGGGCCACTTAGGAATTTTGGTTTGAGTCATGGAACAGGAAAGAAATTTTTTCTCCAAAGTTTCTGGGTTGGCTCTGGGGCCCACCTAGTCTTTGAGTTAGTAGGAACTTTGTCTCATCGACCAGCTGTAAAGCTGCTGGGGTGTGACACTGACCATTCATTTCAATCTGGTTCAGGGACTAAGAATTCGTGCAACTATACCGCATCTCCTTGTGCCTTTATAGTGCGGTGCGTATTTAAGCATAGGGGTAATATTTTACCTGTGTGATGCAACTTTCAGTAAGCTGGATTGGATCACACACACAACCACAGAACCAGACTTACACATACATGCAGTATTTGGATAATCTTCTTCAATTTACTGTTTACAAAACAACCAGCCGATAAAGGCCACATTTTGGAAAAGTGAAGATAGTTTTGACCATTAAGATAGAAATCAGTTTTGCATGCAGTAAGTCACACTTTTGTCTTTAATCGAGAAATACTGAGTTAAATGGATTCTTGTAGTAGTAGTAGTAGTAGTGCTGGTGGTGGTGGTGGTGGTGGTAGTAGTAGTAGTAGTAGTATAAATGCATGATTAAAGTCTGTATTAAATATTATTCTAGAATTTTATTTTGTAAGCTATGGCCTGTGCTTTGGCATTCAGAATCTGTTACTGTGCCTTTGTGGAGTTTTAGTGAGTACTGTTAATCTAAGGTGTAAAAATTATTCTCTAAAGAGTGGTTATCAAGCAGTTTTAGGCACCACAAACTCCAGACACAAACTTTTTGGTAAAAAGACATGTAAACAGGAAATATGGTACTGTGAAAAAGAGGGAGTTTAGAATTATAAGATGCCTGTATATTATGAAGTTCATTCACAGATGCTACTGGAAAGAAAGTCAGTCAGGCCTATATGCCATGGGGCCTCAGCTGCTAGGGACATCATTTATGCAAAAAGTTTATAGCTTGAGAGCCTGATTTGTATTAAAACAGAATATAGCGGTATTGTGCCAGAGAAGGATCACGTTATAAACTTGGAAAGCTGCAGAGTAAGAAGCTAATAGATGTAAATTTTTTTGGAATCAAATAAGGCTGTGTGTATTGTATACAGAGTGATTTATGACTTGTGGACATTACTGCAGGAGGTGATTTCCTAGGTCTTTTTAGTCAAAAAAGTTAATGTAAACATGTGTCCGATTTTGGACGGTTACGGAGTTATGGGCATTTTTTAAGTCCCATGTACGCCCTCGTGTGAACCGCGTCCTAAGGAACCAGCTGGCGGGTGAGGTACTCGCCGGTTGCATCGTTACCTCCTGTTTACTGACGAAGCGCAATTCAATCGCGACGGTGTCACTAATACACACAACTCTCATGTGTGGGCACATGAGAATCCCCACGCCACTGTGGAAAGCAACTTTCAACTACGTTTTAATGTCAGTGTGTGGTGTGCAGTTCTGGACAATCAGCTGATTTGTCCTTTCATCTTGGAAGAAAGTGTTACAGGAGAGGCGTACCTTCGATTTCTGCAGGAGGAATTTTTCCGACTTTTGGAGGATGTGCCTTTGAATAAATGAGGTCGTATGTACTTCCAACATGTCGGAGCTTGTCCTCATTTTTCACGTGAAGTTAGAAATTTTCTGAACTATCCTTTCCCTGGGCAATGGATCGGACGTGGCGGCCCCCACAGTTGGCCAGCCAGGTCTCCAGACTTAAGCCCACTGGATTATTGTGTATGGGGATGGATGAAAGAAGTGGTTTACAGTGTGAAGGTGGGAACGCGAGATGCATTGCTTGGTCGCATTCTGGATGCGGCAGGCCGCATCAGAAACAGTCAGTGGAAGCTGCCACTAGCAACTCGCACAGTTCACAACCGAGCGGCAGTCTGCGTTGTGGCCGGTGGTGACATTTTCGAAAACCAGTTTTAAGCACAGATCAATGCAAATTAAAGGTAATGTCACGAAGTTAACGTTACATTTATACTTTAAATGTACCGTGTATTATGCTGGTTTATTATTTTGTTCCGCTTATTGTCAATCGTTACTCTCTATGCTAAGTTTCAAGCGGTCATAACTCCGTAACTGTGCAAAATCGGACACATGTTTATATGAACTTTTTTGATCATAAAGACCTAGGAAATCACCTCCTGCAGTAACGTCCACAAGTTATGAATCACTCTGTGTAATATGGTTATGAGTTACACAACATAGAATTACTTCAGACACATTCCCAAACACTTTTATTCGATCCTGAACAAGATATATTAATATACATGTGGGTTGGCAGCAAATAAGGAATTAAGATACTTGCTAACCTCAAACTTAATGTCAGTTTACAGAGGTTATTTGCATGTTTCAGTACACAGAACCATGTATGTTTATCCATATTTGAAGTTTTGTGCAAGTGCAGAGCTCAGACTCCAGCTGAAATAAACAGGTTCTGATTTCCATTTGAAGGCTATGTGTCTGAAGTGTTTCATTTTAGTTACACTGTATATTGTTAGTCCTATTGGAAATATAAATTAAGGAAGTGCTTACAGTAATCATCTGTGAATGTTTCCTTCCTTTGATTCTATCCTCTTTATTATTAAGTTTAATCCCAACTTTCAACACTGTATTGCTAGTGAATTTAAACGAGAATCACTGCAAGTCTGGGTGATTTTGAGATGCATCTGAATAAAACATGTGTTTTGTTTAAATGAAGAAAGAAAACATGATTTCTGCACTAAAGTGCACACAGCAAACATGCATGGTGATAAATACTTTTGGGATTTGGTTAAAGGAAGCAGTGTGCGGCATGAGACAGCTAAAACATAAGTTCTAAGTCTTATTTTTATTTTAATTTGTGTGGCAAGAATTTGCTCGTAATATAGGTTACTTCTTGTATGGCTTGGCAAAGTGCTTGATATGTAAGAATCCACAGACATCTATTCAAAGTGCCTGTTACTATCAGATCATCTTCCTTTAACAAAACAAAACAAAAAAAACTTTCTTTGTCATACCCAGGGCTGTGGAGTTGGAGTCATAGTCAGAAGGAATTTTGGGTGCGGTTGGTATGGGTAAAAATGTACCGACTCTGACTCCAACCTCGATATAAAATCTTAAATAGATACTAACTACAATAACCATTAGACTTATACTTAAATGTAGGTTACAAGTCTAAAAAGTAGCCTGGTGATTCACGTGGTGGTGATGAAATGTCTTGTGATACCATTTACCATTTAGTAGGTTTACTATTATTATATAATACATAATGAGCTTTTATGAAGGAGTAGGATTCAGAGTCAGAGATTTGAAAATTGAGGAGTCAGAGTAGGAGGTTTTACATACGGACTCCACAGCCCTGGTCATACCACACAGTTGGCTTATGTTGTGGGCAAAGGCTTTGTTGATCATTCACTTGAGTTGATCTCAGTGAGTTGGATACAAGAAGTTTAGATTATTTCATTATATTTAATTGAGGGTGGTTTTGTGAGAGGGCTATCTCAGTGGGTTAACTAATGAGTTGAGGGCTGTATAAATAAGTTAGGTTTATAAGTTGGGTAGTATCTCAGTGGTTTGAATTCATGAAGATGAGATCTCTGATTTGGATGCATGGAGTTGAAGTTTGTATGAATGGATTGTTTCATAAATTGTGGGCCTTTCCTGTGAGTTAAATTTATTTGGTGTGTGTGGTTTGTAACCTGATGCCTTTGTCAGGTTGAATTCATAAGCGAGGTGGGGATTATATAGTGGATGGTAGGTGAATGAAATAGGATGACTACACAGCATTTTTGGCATGAGTATGACAGCAGAGTACTGAAGTACTCAGAGAAAATCTGGTATTATTTTCGCTTTTTCTACTATAAATCCCACATAAACGGGCTTTGATTGAACCTGTACCTCTGTAGTGAGAGGCTAGTGGCCACCACAACCAGGTGTGGCCCTGGAATTCAAGAAGCAGTGAGTTATCCCAGTGAATTGGAAATTAATGGGTCTCAGTTGGGTTCATGAAGTTGTCTACTTTGATATGTTGTGCTCATGCATTCAGAGTTATCTTTGTTACTGAATTGGACACATGCACGTGAGGTTATATCAGTGCACTAAATTCATGAAATTCAGGTTATCCAGAATCATTCATTCTCAGCGGATATGATTTGTGAAGTTATGGTTATGTCACCAAATTGTATTAATGATGTTTGTGGCTATTTCAGTGCATTGATTCATAAACTTGAGGCTACATGAGCGAATTGGTTCTTAATGATTTGAATGTATGAATTTGATGTTATTGCAGTGGGTATGCATCATGAAGTTGAGATTATCTCAGTGGGCTGAATTCATGAAGTTGAGGCTATTTCATTTGGTTGGGTTTTTGAAGGTGATGCTTTCTTATTGTTGTGAATTAGGCCTAAAGTTTCATTTACTTCACTTAGGTGGACTTAGATTCTTGAATGTGAGGTTAGCTTAGTGGGTCTGATTCATTAAGGTGAGAGCATTCTCATTGGGTTGTATTCATAAAGCTGAGAACGATCTTACTGGGTTGCATTCATGAAGTATAGGTGTAAGTTGATTTGTGAAGTTGCAGTTATTGTGATGAGGCTATTGAATGGCTTGGAGGGTTTATATCAGTGAGATGAAATCATGACATTGAAGTATTGGTGAGTGAGTTAGAGTAACAGTCTACTTTTTTTTTGTGTGGGAAGTTTGTGTGTTCCTGTTCCCAACTAATCCAATTTTGCAGTTGCTTGTAGTGTTACAGGGAGAAAACAGGTGTAACATTGATGAACATGTTGAGACGCAAAATTCAGCTGTTCTCTCTTGTCACTAAATGTCACCACAGCACATCTTTATAATGTAGAAATGTTCACCGCCCACATGTTGGCAAGTTCACCATGAAGAAAACATTGAGTTCAATAAGAGATGCAAGCACAAGAAACATTCCATACATAATCAGGCAGGCTTGGCCCACCTTGCGGTCCAGTTGAAACTTATTGCATGAGAAGGTGGCATACAAGAGAAGTAGAGTTGACAGTAAAGAGATGGCACTATACTCAAGCCCACGTGAATTGATCCCTACAAAGTGCTGTCCTTCAGTGGTAGGCAGGAATGAAGCTTTAATGAGCCATGGCAGTCCTAGACACAGCAGGATGTCAAATGTATTGGAGCCAATGGAGTTGCTAATTCCCATCGATCCATGTCCTGTAAGAGTAATTTCATATGTACATGGGAGTTCATACAAAAGCATAATTATGTTACTGCAGTTTGTTACATTCAGTGAGGAGTATCTTGGGAAGTATCAGTATATAATGAGCCATTTCAAGTAATGCTATATTATACAGCATAAGAAAATTACTAGTACTACTACTGCTGCTGCTGCTACTGCTACTACTAGTAGTAGTAGTAGTAGCAGCAGCAGCAGCATAGGTATAACTGGGCTAGTACCATTGGGGCAGGGGCAAAATTGACCATGGGTGTTAGAAACTTTAATTTACGCCCCATAAAATGTAGGTTTTTTCATTTTTTTCTGTCTTTACACCACCAAAGTAATCATTTAGAAAATATTTCTATTTTTTATTTGCCCCTGTTCAACTGAGTAGCCAAAAATCTATTCGTGAATGGAAAAAGTATTGGAGCAGCATTTGCCTCCATTGCACCCCCCAAGTTATGCCTGTGGTGGTGGTGGTGGTGGTGGTGGTGGTGGTGGTGGTAGTGGTGATACTACTACTACTACTACTACTACTATTATTATTATTATTATTATTATTATTATTAGTAGTAGTAGTAGTAGTAGTTGTTGTTGTTGTTGTTGTCATACTTGTTGTTCTGGTTGTTCTTGTTCGTGTTTGAATCATATCCCATCTCAAAATGCATAGCACTTGTCTGTTTACTGTGGTATGTGCACTTGTGCACACATTTTCATAAGTGCACCACTAAACTGCTTCAGTATAAATGCCAGTAACAGGCTGTTGTCAACGTTACAACAATTCTGTTTCCATAAATGATTTGCTATTTTGTGACAAGCTGAGTAACTAGAAAAATGTACTATATGGCGTTGGTTATGTATGACAAAATAAAATCCATTTTCTTTCTGATTAAAATCATTGTTTCTTGATGCTATCAGGCCACCTAATTTTAATGCACAATGTTATATCACATTAAGTTTGCTATATTCTATCCTTATTAGCCAATTAAATTAAATTAATTTATTGTAACTTAATTTAATTTCATACAATATTTTCCAACCTGTTGATCACCACCTATTTTCAGTTGATCTGTAGAGATGATTAAAATATATGTCCATGCCCATCATTTTGAGACATTCCTGCATTTCACTTACCTTGGCAGCGTCATTGTACGAGTGTGACATAATATATAAGTAAAATTATCAGTTTATTATCCATACTGAAATGCACTGATGTAAATTGTTTGGAATTATTTTAGTAAATGCATATATCACTTTAATAAGCCATTAATACTGAGCTGATGTTTTGAGTAATGCTAGTACTGTGGTGAGAGGTCACTGGGTTTCTTATTATTCAGTAGTCTCCCCTCTTTCCAACCAACTGCTTTGTGCTACCCAAAACACAGCCACGGTATGTAGAGTGGAGTCATGCTGAACTGTTCTTTGAGTCAGATACCATTATTATTCTGTCAACTAAGAATGATGGCACTGTGATAAGTTTTCCTAAACTTAATGAAATGTATTTTTGCAGCAAGTAAAAGAAGAATTTTTGTTTTTGTGGTGGAAGCCAAATGCATATGTTTAATACGTAGTGCTAATTTAAACATAGCTGAGAGAGGAAATTAGGAATGTCACTATGCAACTGTTTGCAAAGCTTTTGAACTGGGAGTAAATGTTAGTAGTGCAGTGAGGAAGAAAAAACTTTCTGTTTCTGCATCCTATGCAGAAATATGCTGCTGCTAATATAGTATCTTTCCATTTGTCTCAGATTCTAATGAAACATGGAAAGTTGTTCTTTGGAGGTACACTTGAAGTAGCTGAATCCTTGATTTCTGCCTTCAAAAAGCATTGGAAAATAACAACCATGATCAGGGACATTCCTCTGTCAAGGCCTAACATCACTAGGAAGGTTGAATTAATAGCAGAAAATGTGGTAGACCAAAAGAAAGTGGATTTGCAGTCTTGCATGTATTTTTGTTTGCAAATTGGTGTGTCAGTTCTGTTTCTGAGAGGGTGTTTATAGTATTTAGCATAAAAGCAAACTTAGTGCAACTTTTAACCTTGGAAGAGGTTCCAGAAGATGATTGTGCCAACATTGCTTTTAAACCTTTGCTTACTGGCTGCAGTGTGCCCACATTGAAAATGGCTTCCATTGCTACTGCTGGCAAACCCTCCATGCATCCCATAGCTTCTTCCAAAGCAAGTTCCCCACAGACTGCAATCTAGTGCTTCCTCTTCACTTTCTAGTATCCCGTCCTTTCCTTAAGGTCATTCAGTAGCTGCTTACTTCTTCTTCCTGATCTTCCCACCACTTCTATCCTTCCCACATGATCAACCCAGTGAGCCTTTCTTCTTTTTATTGTTTGTAGGATATTCCTGTCCTCCTTGGCTCTTTGTAACACTTCTTCATTTCTCACAAAATTGGTCCAACTGACCTTCACCATCCTTCACCAGCACCACATTTCAAAACTTCCGAGGTATTTCTGATGTACTTTCCAAAGTGTCCAGTTTTCAGCACTGTACAAAGTTATGCCCCAAATATAGCACTTCACTACTTTCTTCCTTGAATTCGAGTCCAATTTGCTGGTGAAAAGAATCTTCTTGTTGGATGCTGCTTTTGCTATGGCAATCCTGGATTTAATTTCACATGTACATCTTGCATCATTTGTTATCATGCTAGCCGAATAGTTGAAATATTCCATAGTCTCTGGCTGCTTTTGATCTGCCATAATGTGTACCGGGGATGGCTGCCCTTTGAGATTCTCTTTCCATTAGTTTTTCCATGTTCATTTCCATTCTATAGCATCTTCTGATTTCAATTAGTCTATCAATCATGTCCTGTAGCACCGTTTCTTCCTTAGCCAGCAGCACAAGGTCATGTGCATATTTCAGAGCGCAAATTACTTGTCTTCCTATTTTGAAGTCTCCAGACCCTTCAAGAGCTTCTTTGGTAAGGTATTTGCTGTGCAAGGTGCATAAAATCAGCGACAAACAGCATCCTTGTCTTACTCCTCTTCCAGTCTTCAGACTTCTTGTCTCCCCGTGTTCCAGTTTTAGTTTAACCTCTTAACTGGGCATGCCATATATGTGCGTACTCGTACTGCGATATTTTAGTGGGTATGACGTACTATTACGTCCCCGATCTTTCACCACTAATATCTCCTGGGTATGACGAGATTGACTCAGGTATTAGTACTGTTAAATAGTCGACATTTTTCCTCTAGGAGGCACCACCGACCACCTTCTTCTTGGCAGCCAGCGGCATCCACGACAATTATATGAAACACTGGTGTCGTAACTGTGAGAAGCCCCTATGTGTAGTACCGTGTTTTCAAGTCTACCACACAGATAGAAATTTAAAAATCAAAAAAAGTCATAAATGTTGCAATAATTATGAATAAAAGCTACATTTCATCTTTAAATCAGTTTCTCATTACATATTCAAAGAAAGCCCCGTTATGTTTGCAAACCTTCTCATGCTTTACAGGAACTACGAAAAACGGGCAGGATTAAATACCCAGGGGAGGTTACATCAGCAACCCAGAAAAGGCACAATTAACAGGTTACCACTGTGATCCGTGTGCAGTTTGCTGATCAATATTCTTTCACGCCAGTCAATACTAGTTCCCTTTAGGATCTGCATTAATTTGGTTCAGTTTACATGGTCAAATGCCTTCTGCCAGTCTATGAAGAAAGCACGAACTTCTTCTTCTGTGTCCAGAGTTTATTCCAATATTATTCTCAGCATCCCAATTGCATCCGTAGTTCCTTGAAAACCCTCCATTTTAGGTAAATGTTTGGGATTTGTACAGTGGTGTAAGCACATAGAAATCTAGCCATAATTGTTTTTATCTACCATTGCATGTTGCTTCAGCACACTTATGTGGAAGGGTTCTGAAAATGGCACATCTTATGAGCATTGTATTAGGCACTGTGAATTCTGTTCACTTAAAGTAACTGCAGAGATGATAATTTAAAACATTGTTGGATGAAATGGGTTACTGCTGCTCACTGAGGTCTAATGGTTGAGTAGAAGCAGACTTCAGCTGTATGTAAGATTGCAATTTGTTTATTACTTATAGAAATTGCCTCATACCAAAACTTAAATTTTTATGTGCTCAAGGCATGAATGATTTCCTTTTTTAATGTCTTGTTATGAAAGTTCCTTTGAGTATATTTTATTAATTTCAATTTAAATTTTGTATACTAAGATACCATTTTATTACAGTTGATAATACATTAAGTCAGTCACCTTGCTTAGCCACAATCACACTGGAGACAGCTTCTGGAACACTGGTCCCTGCTGCTAGGAATGTGATACCCATTACTGAGTCTGGAATTTTCAGGGTGTCACCTGGGGAGTAACAGTAGAAATTGACATTAGTTTCAGTTAACCATTCATCCAAAAAAGAGGCTATAATTTATGGATGGATATTGAAGTCTGATGATAATTAACTCTTTGGTGCAGAGAACTGTATAAAATGTTGGTAGTTCTTCAGTTAGTCAAGAAATAAAATGATTTTATGGAACATTAAAGTGATCACAAAAGTCATATCATTGGATCCTGTGCTGTCATTTTCATTTCACTCGCCGGAAAACATTGCGTGATCTTTGAACTTTAATTCATATGCGTCTGATGATTGATAAATGAGGCAAGTTAAAAATTAAGCAGTATCTTGTAAGTGGCCATTTGCTTGTTCTGATTTAACATTCTTATTATTTTAGGAATAATTCTTGAATGTATTTTGTCCTAGTTCTTAAGCTGAAATATACTTCCTTGTAAATCATCATTCTAATGTGTCAGTTGCACAGAATGCACATGTTGTGGGGAAGATCAGAAATTGCTGCTGTTCTTAACTATTTATATTTTTTGAATTGGAAGCTACCTAGTTAGAACTAATTGAAGAATATACTGGGATGTCCATCTTCACTGGTAGACAAGCGGTCAGGAATGTGGCACTGACTGGAATGTTAAATATGCCAGTTAAAGTCTTGGTATTAGCATAAGCTTTTTTGTGTGTATGTTTTATTTGCACAAATACTCATTCAAACTCTGTAGTTCTATAACAGTAAAATTACTGCTTCATGTGACACGAAAATGTAAATGCTACCACTCTCACAGGGAAAGCTCACCAATAATAGTTATCATCCATGCTACTACGTAAGATAGGCTGCCAATCCAGACGATACACATAAGGAAGGTAAGTGGAAACCAGCGTTTGAAACGTGGTTTCTCACAGTCTGGTATGGTTATGAGGAACACAAGATGAATTGGCCAGACAAGCAACCAAGCCAACTGGCGCCACTTCTCCTGTGCGCGGGGCCAGTGGAATATTGATGATGACGACAGAATTCCAGAAGCAGCTAAATGGAAAAAAATTATTGACAGTAATTTGCTTTAAAGACAGTTTACTTCAGTACTTGAAAGTAAGTCAAAATAAATATAGTTAAGTCACAAAGTGTTTTTTGTTTAATACAGGACTGAGCAGAACCGAGCACTGCAGTGTGGGTGGCATGATCAGTCACTGTGCAGCAAGAATGTCATCTGCATCTCATGATAATGAAAACACCCTGTATTAATTGAATCACAGGTACAGTCCTTGTAATTTTACTGTACATTTTTTGCTTTTGTATATAAGCATTGTTTTTATATCCCATTCATCAAATGCCTTACAATACAGACTTTTTGTGATGTGAACGTGAAGTAAGCTCATACTGAACAAAGAACATACAGAAAATATGATAAGGAATTAAGACTATGGTCATGTGGGGTGTGATACTATGTTTTGTGGTAACTAGCACTGTTCCTGTGAAACGTTCCAGAAGGATCTAATCTTTGTACATACCATTGAGAATCTCAGACTGCATGAATAATGAAATTTGATTCATAATATTTGTCCATGTCTGGTGCTTACCATCTGCAAGAAAGTTTCTTGTGAAATGATTGTGTTACCATGATTTAATACAGTGATTATCAAACTGTGGGTTGCAACCCCCGGAGGTGTTGGGGGGAGAGAGCGAGCACCTTGGGGAGGTCACATTTTTAATTGTACTTCAGGCATGGTATTCGGTCTCAGAATTTTTGGGTGTTACTAACTTTACGAATCGATTTTCCAGCTGTTTCCTTTTCTTAGTAGAGGCGTCAGGGTCTATGAACGGCCAATACTCTGTTCGCATAATTGTTACATATTTATATTTAGAACGTTACTGTGAACTGGGCATTTTTAAAGTTGCATATTTATTTATTGTACAGAATATTTAAATTTGTTTTGTAAAATCCGTCGTGTCTTAAAGTGTAGAAGTTTTGTATTTTTTTATTATGAGGTAACGTATTTCGTGGAACGGTTTGTTAAAGCAAGTGAAATTGACGAAACTCGTTTTTGCAGCGTAACTGTAACAAGTGACAGCTTTTGATCACCTAATAAACTATTATCGGATACTGGCGATCCGTGGTTGACAGTGGACACCGATAGTTGGGTCCTGCTTCTCGCGGAAATATTTGTGTCTCGGCGGGCGTGGCGTGTAATACAGGGACATTGTGTCATTGATAACTATCGCTGAACACCTCCTGTCCGCACGCTTGTCATATTAGCATAGCCCACTCGGCTGACTGCTTACTCCCGCGGTGGAACACAGGCGAGAACTGGCCATCGGTAGTTGTCAAATAAAATAATAACCTTGTAATTTTTCCCTAGTCTTCGGATTGTCTGTAGAAGTGAACGACGTAAGCATTAGTGAATTTCACTACTTTACATTTCTGGCCTTTGAAAATGGAAAAGTTTTTTTTTGCGGTAAGAATAAAGCTAAAGCTGACACATCTACTGGAACTGCTGATGAAACTAGACCTAGGTCAAGAGAGTACGAATAAAGTTACGTATCTTGGTTTCAAGTGTACATATTTTAGTTACTAGAGAAGAGCTGCATTAGTACGTTTTGTCAGAAAACGCTCTCCATTGAGAGTATGGGGCCAAGAAACCAAACAATATCGGGGAACAAGTCACATAGTATATAATAAACTTTGATATTTTTAAATCGAAGATCAGATGGAACAACAAAGTGTGAGTTTAGTTAGCTGTAGTATATTGCCGTACCTTCAAAATCACGGTTTGGTTATTATAAAGTTGCATGCAGAATCGCAAAAAAAAAAAAATTTTTTTTTGCTTGTCCAGTGCCAATTGATGTTACAACGGCGTTTGAGGCAGGGCTGTGAAGTCGGAGTCGGAAGGAATTTCAGATGGAGTCGGAGTCGGAATGAATTGTTAGGTGGAGTTGGAGTCGGTAAAAATGTACCGACTCCGACCTCAGTCTAAAATCTTAACTAGATACTCCAACTCCAGAGCCCTGATAGCTACAGTAACCATTAGACTTACACTTAAATATAGGTTATAAGTCAAAAAAGTAGCCTGATGATTTACGTGGTGGCGATGAAATGTCTTACAGGTTTACCGTTATTAATACATATGGAGCTTTTATGAAGGAGTCGGAGTTTTAAAAATCGAGGAGTCTGAGTCGGAGTCCGAAGTTTTAAAAATCCAGGAGTCGGAGTCGGAGCTTTTGTGTATCGACTCCACAGCCCTGGTTTGAGGAGTCTAGTTGCAAACTGATAAATGAGGATTCACTCTTCTCTGCGGAAGTGACAGGGACAGGGAAACCAAAGGACTTTTTCGATGTTACTCTTAGCTATATCAATGCGAGTGTCTTAGAGCGTGGTACAACTATGCGGGTTTATGCACTGACGGAGCACGCTATATGTCAGGCTGTTACAAACACTTGAAGTTGTAATACGCCGAAAAGCTGGTGCTGTTTGGCCATGCTGTATGATGAATAAACAAGCTGTTGCTTTGAAACACTTAAGCCCAGTATTGGAGAAGGTTCTGCAAACAACTGCTAAAGTACTGAACTATATAAACATCAGTACAAGGTCTTGTGAAGATACTGGTGAACACAGTGCCCTTACCGTGAGTCTAGATGATGGGTCTCCAACCTCTTTATGGCAAAGGCCCACTCCCGTTATTGTGGGCTGGTTTGTGGGCCACACGTGGAAATATAACGGTAAGTGGTATATCTAACTTTCTTAATTATTGTGTAATTTTTATAGTGTTTACACAATTTACAAATGTGTCTGCGGGTCGCATAATACAACCTGGCGGGCCGCGGGTTGAAGACCCATGGTCTAGCTCAGGGGTCTTCAACCGTTACTTACTCAAGGGCTACATTTTAACGGCAGGATGATTCGCGGGACGCATTTACGTTTTACAAGGTAAAGTGTGCATATTATTGCAGAACATGCCCACTACTATTTCCCTGCATAAAAATACATAGGATAGTTTTGTTATTTTATTATTTATTTATGGTTTATGATTTATTTTTATTATTATTTACTTATTCCCACAGGAATATTTTTAGAAAAATAATGCAGACGCTGTGCCAACTCAGAGCGATTTAAGTTTAACTAGAAAAAAGATACATATTCAGAATCTAAAAATGTAAGTTTTATTCTCAGTATTGCTAATTGACATGTCTAAACAATTTCACAAGCATAAAAAACTTCATTCTCTAGTAAGACATTTGGCACTGATTGTTTTTCACTAACCTGTCTACATCAGCTTACTAACTACCCTGCAAACATTCCCTACTGTAGTCTTGCAGTATTTACTGCGACATCAACCGAGATTTCATATACAAAAAACAAAAAATATGTTTAAAATTTTAGTACAAAATTTAAAATATTCCAGAATGAATTTTATTTAACGTTTATTTATTTGAATTAAACTTTCCGTATTCAAAATTCAAAATTTGTTTGAGGGCCACACAAAAACATTCTCAGAGGGCCGCATGCGGCTCGCGGGCTGCGGGTTGAATACCCCTTCTAGGTCATGGGTCTCCAACCTTTTTTTCGCAAAGGGCCACAACTGTTATTATGAACTGGTTGGCAGGCCGCACATGTAAAAATCACAGTATATGGTACACCTGACCGCGTAAACTTAAAAATTACGGAGTTCTGTTACAAAAATGCAACATTATCATATGACGCTAACTGCCTTAGTGAGAGGTAATATTACCTTGATAAAAATCTTAAACACAAAAGCATTTCTCTCTCTCGTTGCTCGCTGCCAAGTCAAGCTGTATGTCCAAGTGGACAGGTCGCTTGAGTTTATTCTAACCAAAGAACTGCATTATTGTTTAATTCTTATAGCGTATGTATAATTTACAAATGTGGCGGCGGGCCGCATGACACAACCTGGCGGGCCGTGGGTTGTAGACCCATGGTCTGGATGGTTCTTTTAGGCAGATGTTTGGACGCATATTTTTGAACTGAGAAAACAAATTTACCGGTATCTAGCCGAGAAAACGCATTAATGCACATGTATTGATAGACTGTGGTTTGTCTGTGTAGTTTGCATATTTAAGTAACGTATTTGGTAAGCTGAACCCTCGTAATATTGCAAGGTGGAAATAACAATATACTTCCCCTCAACGGATTTTTTTTTTAATTTGGTGGGAACACGAAATGTGACCGATTAAATGGAAAGCTCAAATTTAGACACATTTCTTACCTTAAAAAAATTTATTCAAAGCAGCAGCGCACGAATTAGTGAAGCTGTGAAAATTTGTAAACTAATTCACATTTATTTACTAAAATTTCACTTTGTGAACTAGTCCTCAAATGCAGACATATACACATTTTACTGGATAAGGAGTCTATTCAATGCGAAACTGATAGCTGGTAAAATTTTTGGTAACGAGGGGAAAAAATTCATCAGTATTGCTTCTGACCCCCCACTGAAAATAAAATTCCAAGCAATGCCTATCCCAAATTTTGAATTTGTGTGCAAAATTAAGCGAGACAGCTGTGAGCCTACGATTTTGTTTGCAGCATCCTATTTGTGCGAGTCAGAGTTTTCTGCATTTGCTCTTATAAAGAACAGATCTCGACTAAATGTAAATTTGAAAGAAGAAATGAGAGTACCTATCTCAAAAACGAAATTAATATTCCAGGAGTTGGTATCTCACTCTTCCCATTAAAATATATGTTCTTAGTGTGATTGTTCTTTTGTTCAACTTGAATGCATTTTTCTGTAAAGTTGTAAGTTTGTGTCATTGTTTTGTTTGGTATATATATTAAGGTATAATATTATAATGCGCAGTACATTTGTAACGCCAAAGAAAGCATTAATTTTATTTTTTGGGGGGTTGGGGCGCAGAATTTAATTTTTTATTTTAGGGGGCAGTGTCGCACACTTTGAGAACCGTTAATTTAATGCACTTGAATAGGGAAAACACTTGGGCTTGAAACATAGGAGCTGGTCTGCACAGCCTAGAACCGATTACAAATGCGCATGCACCCACATTTTCCTAAAACCTGTTGGTCATAATTTTAGATTTCACATTACGCAACTCGCAGCAACGTGCTTACTTCCGTAAGTGTAATTCTTTGATAAATACAGGAACAAGTTTGTAAGAATTTGTTACCAAAACTGTACTAAGCATAAAAAAGATGGAAAAAGTGGAACTGTTGTCAGGCCAGGTAGTACCCTCTGTAGAGCAGGTGTGAGGCTATTGACGTGACATCACGTGACGGTGTTGATTTTTTATAAATGTCGAAGAAAATCAGTGACCTGGTCATAACTGGCCAGGACATCTGCTGCAGGAAGCTGTGATACTTCTTCTGCCGAATATTTATGAAATTGCCCAACGTCTTCATGACATAAAGAGTTCACTGAAGCTGTGACGGTTGATAGTATGTTGCAGCACGGCTACTTCCCATAAGTGGTTTTGTGATTACCTCTGCTACGAAGGACAGTTTTCAAGCAAGCTTATTTACTGCGTGTTATTCTGACAGGTTAAATTTATTTGAGATAGGAGCTACGTTGGTAGAACACTTCTGGCCGTTTTATGTGATGTGCGGTCAAAAGTTCCCGGGCTGGCCGCGTGGAGCGCCAGCTAGTTAGAATGCGGTTGTGCGCCACTAGGTACCGCTGAGTTTATTTATTGTGAATTAGTGTGCTGAGTTTCGCTGTAATAGAACGTTGCTTTGTGTGCAATTTACGTTTAAGTGTGTATGTACTGAGTGTGTTCTGCGATCGTTGTAGCCCTGTGAAATATAAGACCCCAAGTAACAGAAAAGTTGCATGAAGTTTTGGTTTAACGTTCAGAAAACAGGTTTTGAGGCGTAAGAAATGCTTTAAAAGTCTATAGCTGTGACGCCATGTGCGGAAAACAAACCTCTGAATGATATTCATGTTTAAAGTTGGCCATACTTCGGTGGGGGATTTCAAACCTTCAGATCGCCCATCTTTATTTCTGACATAAATGTCGAAAAAGCGCGTCGAGTCATTTATGAGGACATGCGGCGTCCTACGTTTAAGGACGTTTGTAACATTGTAACATTGTAACCGAAACTTTGAACATAAGGCGGACTGCCGCCGAATTTGTGTCCCGCATGCTGAATGATGACTGGAAATAAAACCCACTTTCTGAGTGCAAGGATCTGTAACATGAGGCCAAATAAGATAGGAAAGTTATTGCTAAGGTCTTAACAGGCACATAAGGTGAAAATCCACGATTCGGTGATATCGCGGGGACTGAAGCCGAATCGCGGGACGTCCTGGACACCATCACGAAGCAAGCTTTCGAGAATTGCGTCCAGAAGTGAAAGAGGAACCGGATCCGGTGTTTACATTCCAAAATGGACTGCTTTGACAGTGACAAAACCAACCGGTGACTAACATAGGCCTCAAATTGTTGCATTTCCACAGGCGGGATTATATAGCTTCCACCTTGTGTATAAGTCTTGTGTAATATGGTCCTATGTGTGTTGGATTACGATGATTCAAAACCAGTCAATCCTATGGATAATAAACAAGGACGGAAGTCAAAAGTTAGAGATCTTTAAGATATATAAATATCCAGGGCCACCTAGGAAGACGCAAACTATAAAAATGCATTCTTTGAATGGTAGTTTGAACACATGCTATATCAATTAGGGTGGATGTTTCCAAGTGTGGGCACCGAGATTACGCCTACTTACTAAATCTGAGAATAAACCTAAACAGTTTAACCTCACCTTGGAAATCAAGATGTGACAGAGACATGCGTTTTAATTTTTGACAGGTTTGCTCTTAAGGAATAATTTCATGAAAAACTAAAAAATGACGGAAGTGACAGACTGCAGAGTATTGAAGTTAAAAGTTGAGAACCTAAGGACACAGTATGTGACCGGATAAATTAGTACGACAGTGTTAAGGCAAAATATGTTTAAGAAAGAAACAGTTGAAGAGGATGGCATGTCACACAGCAGAGCTAAACAAAATATCGTTGCTATTCACACTAGTATTTAACAACTGTGGAATCCATACGGATGGACATGTGTTCCAAATATCTTGGCAGAATGCAGATTTCAGGCTTACGCCGCGGTGCGGTTGAAATCTTCACTCTTTTGGGACGTTGAATAGCGTAGGTTGTTTGTTGCCGACGTTTCAGGACAACGTATTTGTCCAGTATTCAGGGGCAGACAGCCCCGAAATATCAGTGACAAACTACCACCTACACCGCGCAACGTCCCAGAAGAACGAAGAGCCCGTTCTGGCACAACGCTTGAGAACCTTTCAGGAGGTACTTCTGCACTTACACTCGTTATCCTGTTGTATTGGCAGAACCATCTGCGGTTCCATCAATGCTGAAGCGCCTTTGACACTGCCATTCTGTTGTTGCTGCGGCGTTGTCACATCTTCAGTATTTTGCTGCTGTAGTGGCAGTTGTACCTCACCAGCCTCTGGCGACAACCCAACCAGATAAACAGGCATATATCACCAAATCATTCCTTCACATTCAAGGCAATTCTGGGCCGTATGCAGTTTCTAATTTTAAGTGTAAGCGGAATTAGAATTTGGGTAGGCCAAGAGAACTTTAGTTGCATTTATTCAATAGCAATGCCTGTTACTTTCCTGCCATCTAATACAGAACAGTGCAGTATAATTAACCTTTTAAAACCTAGCGGCAACTTTACGTACCACTATGTTTGACGTTCAGAAATACTAAATGTTGCTCATATTTCCGTTATGCGTTTTGTATGGACCTCAGAACAAACAGCAACTTCTGCCTTGTACAATATTAAGAGATTGGTTTTGTGTAACCGACGTGGAGAGTGTTTACTGTGCGGTACGCACTGAGTCCTTATATAAAACAGACACATTTCGTCTCTAAAAGGTTAAACATTTCCTGCTATGCTGAACATATTTAATAGAAATAATAAAGACGTTCGAGTTAAAAGCACTGATAGACTGAAAACACAGTAAATGTTTATAGTGCAAAAGGCTAAACGTGTTATTACAGTGAAAGTTGAATAATTTTTTACATTGCATTGCGGTGCTTTTAACGTGCTACATTTTCAGTTTAAAAATATTCTGTTTTATATGTGGTGCTGTTAATGTTATATTTAGAAGTTTCCAAATTTTGTCTAATAACGTTAGTCTGAAACTTACCTAAACCCAAGAACAATTTAGAGAGTATGTACTTACATCTGCGTGTAAAGTGCCTTCCATTTTGTTCGATTTTAACGAAGCTTAACCTTGATCAACAGACCTTAGTAAAAAGATCCGTAGTATAAAATGTCACCAAACCCTGTTTAGTGAGGGCTGAGCTGTTCCTTGCGGATGGTCCATTGTACGGACAGACGGAAAGATATAATGCGGTGGCTCAGTAAAGTGGCATTTAAAGTGAATTAACTTTAATAAACCTTAGGCCTGTGCCTTTTAATGTAAAGGAACTCATAATTCTGTAGGACAGGACCGTAGCCTCTTCCAAAATTTAAGAGTCTTCAGTGTCAATGTTTTGAATCCCACGGTTTTCTTTCCAACCCAGTTCCTTCGTCTTCATGTACGTTAAATCATAACGTCCTGTTCCTTGAAATTCTATGGTCTCGTCACATGTGGTCTCAATTTATTCCTTCTTGGCGTTGTCTGTGGCTCTGTTCAATTCCTTCCTCAGTCTTCAATAGTTCTTCCTTCCTTCTTCGTTGTTTACATTATTCCATTTACTTCGTTCAGCCATTTTCTTTGTCATTTCCTGTGTAATCCATGGCTTTCTTGTTCTCCTTTCTACTTTTCCAATCAAATAGCTCATAGTATCTAACACACATTTCTTGATATTGTTTCACTGCACTTCCACATTCTCACTTTCACATTCGGTTCATCTGCCTAGAATATCTTGCACTTTCTAGCGTTGATCGTATAACTTCTCCAAATCACAGCTTGTTTTTTTTTTGTTGCAACCAGTAAGTTGTGGTTAGAGTCAATATCTGCTCCGGGTAGTGTCTGCATATCCTTCATACTCTTTCTGAATCGATGCTTCACAAGTATGTATTCGAAAGGAACTATTGTATATAAAGGCTTACCTAACCCTGGAAACAGGTACCGGATTTTATTTAGGCCCGTAATGAAGCAGATTTGAAAGCGCACTAAACAAAACTAAAATGAAGATGATTACAAATATGTAAAAACTTTTCCCTTTGCAATGAGTTATTTTGTCGGAAGGACAACGTGAGGCAGCTGCAACTGCCTTTACTTACCAACAGAACGTGGATCAATTGATGGCTTTCTGTTGGTGTCATTTCTGACTTGACGTCTGGCACATCGCTGGATGGACTTGTCCCAGTACATTACTGTAAACAAATCACCACTAATGAAAGTAAAAGTTTGTTAATTTACAAGGCACTGTTTACTAACATGAGCATTATCTTTAATATGTATAATCTTAGAGGAATATTCTATTTACTCCATTGCAAAATATGTATAAATTGGATGAAAAATGAAAAAGTCAACTCTTAAATTTATCACAACATTTCCCTTGACCTATCAGTAAACTATTTCAGTACGAATATTGTAAAGTTTATAAGGAACCTAAATCCAAGCTTCAATCTTTATGTGTATAAGTATATTTGCATGCTTTTTCATTTGGAGTACTGGAAAGGGAGGGGGGAGGAAAGAGGAAAAAGAAGAATTATAGAGGAATTAAAAAATTTGAATGTCGGCATACAGAATGTCAACAATTAAAACTGAGTTTTGAATTTTTGCTTTATTTGTAGTTTGTGCTACTTTTAAGAATCTATTAGCCCCTGTGACCTGTGGTCTAGGTTATTTTTGGGAGGGAAAATCGCCTAAATTTAGTGCATCTTAGAGCGGAAATGGGTCGTCACTGGGCTCCGTACCATTACAACACGTAAACCCATGTAGAAAAACACGAAAAACAGCGTACGGTACTGACAACAAAGGATATAGCATCTACAGAATACAGTGCTGTACCAAACACAAAACATACAATACTGGCAACAAAACAGACAATACTGACAGCAAAGCATGAAGTACCGACAGCAAAGAGTGCAGGAAAAAATTAATGCGTGCAATACTGGCGTGCAGTACCAATAGCAAGAAGTGCAGTACTGAAACGGAAGTGTACAGTACTGACAGCTAAGCGCACAATACTAACAGCAGGTAGTACAGTAACGACAGTGAAGAAAACAGTACCAATTTGAAAGCGAGCAGTGCTGACAGTGAAGTGTGTAGTAGCGACAGAAAAGGGCACACTACGGAAAGAAAGCGTATAATACTGACAACAAAGCATATAGTACCGACAGCAAAGAGCACAGTACCAAAACAAAGCGTACAGCACTCACGTGAAAGCTTAGGGTACCGACAGCGAAGAATACAGTACCAAAAACAATGCGTACAGTACTGACAGTAACGAGTATTTTACTAAACTTAAAGCGTACAGTACTGACAGCAAAGTGTAGAATACTGAAAGCCAATCGTTTAGTTCCGACAGCAAGGAGTACAGTACCGGGAAGAAAGCTTAGTGTACTGACAGCAGAGCGTGCAGTTTCAGCTTCAAAGCGTACAATACTGATAGCAAAGCATACAGTATCGATAGCAAATAGTACAGTAGCAACAACAAAGCTTACAATACTTATAGCAAAGCATACAGTGCCCACAACAAAAGGCAGAGTCCTGACAGTAAAGTCTATATTGCGTGATTGTTCTTGGACTGCTTGGCCCCTGCAGATGCAACCGATAGCTTGTTCCGAAACGTCGGCAACAAACTACTAATCTACACTGCATAAAATCCCAGCAGAGTGAAGATCTCAAAGGCTACAGTATTTATTCCCAATCACAGAGTAACGACAGCAAAGAAAACTACCAACAAAGTATACAGTTCTGACAGCAAAGCATAATATTAGCAGCAGTAAAATGTACGGTCCTGACAGTCGAGACAGTAGACAGTACATCATGCAGTAATACCAGAAAATAAAAAGAGCACCAAAAACAAAGCGTGCGCTAATGACAGCAAAATATACGGTACCGACAGCAAAGGGTACAGTACCATTAACAAAACGTACCGTACTGAAAGCAAACTTATAGGTGTACTGAGANGCGTACCGTACTGAAAGCAAACTTACGTAGGCCTGCTGAGAGCAAAGCATGCCGTACCATTAACAAAGCGTACCGTACTGAAAGCAACCTCACGTAGGCCTGCTGAGAGCAAAGCGTACAGTACTAACACAAAAGAGAAAACACTGGCAGTAAAGCAGAGCTTACTTGAATGATCAGTTTTTTATAAAATCATTACTGTGGAGAAGTTACAGTAGTGTAATTAACAAAAAATTATTTCAGTTGCGGTCTTCGGATAACCACCAATCAGATTACTGGTTGCCACAATGCACAGAACACAGTGTAAAATCTTTGCATTGAAAACCTTAAACTGTAACAAGAAATATTATATATGTATAGCCCGCTTAATTGTGATTATGTAAATGATACTAGGCTGAATTAGCTGCTTAAGCTAAAATGGTCTGGTGTTGTGGCGAACTATTCTGTAGTTTCACTGGATGCTGACATTCTAGCCAACGTCAGTTACCTGCAGTGTACACTATGTAGAGCAGCACTAGTGTCAGGGCTTCGTACCACTCTACCCTCTCATCATGGATGATGCAGATCATCAGTGAGACTGTGACTCCATACGCCAGACAGTCCCTTGTTAGAGGCCACCAGTCTAGCGGCACCACCTGCAGGCGACATACACAACTGGCTTAATTTTACTGATAAAGCAGTTCCATATTCTCATCGGTTCATACAATTGTATCTTAGGCATACTTGTATTTATGGCACTGGTTTGTGTGGGGTGTGGAGTTTGGTCTCCTTACTGAAGAAAAGAACAAAACCATGTTATTTGTTTCAAATAAACAAACCCCATTATTGATCATGATTATTAAGGGGGCAAGTCGTAGTCGTAGTCCTTCCCCCTTCTGCCTACTCACAGTAGGTGTCGAGGTTATTTATTTTTACTTGATCACACTCAGACACACACCACAGTCTGTAGGATTCCTCTGGACGAGGGATCGGCCCGTAGCAGAGACCTCTACCTGACAACACAAACACTGTACAAGAGAAAAAAAATTCATGCCCCCGGTGGGATTCGAACACACGATCCCAGCAAGCGCTCGGCCGCAGACCTACGCCTTAGACCGCGCGGCCACTGGGATCGGCAAGGGGCAACTTATACACGATAATGCCCCTCTGAGTTTACTTACAATTAAGGAATTTATGATGTTAGAACCGTAAATGTGGAGGTGGAGTGAGTTCTGAAACTTTAATATTTAAGCTTTTTAATGCGGCTGTCAGGCCGAGAAAATTGTGTTCAATTTATGTGCTGTGGTAGCTTCAAGATATGTGGACTGAAGTTGTTCGAGAGCAAAACAGTGAAGAAAATATATGAAGCTTAGAGCGAGATGGCATAGCAGGATAGAGAGCCTAAATAACGAGGAAATTCAAAATTTGTACGCATCAGTTAACATCAGCTTGATCAAATCAAGGAGGAAGATTACGATTGATGATAGAACTTTCTTTGTGCATTTGTTGGTGATTAGTGTTTTTCTATGATATAGCGCACGGACATGGAACACATTAGACTTCCGTGTGTTTGGGTTAACATTTCAAATGAATTCCCTGCATAAAGTTACTCTTTGCACAATATACGTAGTGTCAGTAATACAATTGTAAGTCATCCCCCAAACTTGACATGTGATGACGTGTTCTATGTGTCTTGAAATGGGCTAGTGGCCGAAATTTTCATTTTACTTATCTTGCCGTAATTTTAATATTGCTGGCCAAATCATGAACATAATACGAGAGTTTCAGAAAGTCGGATGTTCAAATTTCTTTCGTTGCAAATTGTTACTTTGCAATTCCACAGCACATGTCGAGAGGCAGTAATGATTACAGTGTTTGTATTATTGACTTATCTCTCTTTTGTTCTTTTATAACTTTAGGGGACCCATATTTTACCACTAAGTGACGTTATGTGACTGCCACTTCTTATATAATCTTAGTTCGGCTTCATTTTTCATGTTCACGTTTGTGACGTTACATGTCTATGCTGAGCCACTTACAATGTAAAACTCAATTTCGTGTTACGTATCCACGTGATACATCACAGCCTGTGTAAACCTGACCATATTTATTGATAGAAGATTGAAAATTACAACTAAGGGCGTTGTGTCTGCAACACAGAAGGAACTTCGTAAGGTAACTTAACAGCCGGGATTTCGGGCATGGCAGAGACTTTGTAATGCGCGTACAGTGTAAGAAGTGACTAAACAGGCTTGTGTATTTCTCTTTACAGAGTCTGTCTGATTGTAAGGCAATACTTACAATACCAGCACCAATGCCACAGCAGGCTGCGACTGCCAAGATGTTGAAGACGGCGCTGCCAACGATGGTGCCGACCCCAATATCTCCCTCTGTGATGAACGTGCCGATCACGTTCACAAAGAGTTCAGGCGCTGACGTTGCAGCGGCCATGAACGTTGCACCCGCCACATCGTTGGACATGTTTAATGCTGTTCGAACAGGAAAGGATATGCTGCCAACACTAAATGTTCAAAGTAAGTTTGTGTTTCATTCCCCTCAGTATTATTCTATACTAGTGGAAAAGGCCCTTTGGAAATTCAGATGATCAGTATAACAAAACAGATCCAACTTATGCACAATACTGTCTACTTATTTGTCTTTTTAGCTTCTCCTCGACATGTTTCGGCAAGGGCCGGTGGCGGGGGCGGCCGCCCCACATCAAAATTACATAAGATGTGCATGAATGTGACTACAAAATATTAAAGTTTCTAAAATGTTAAAATCTTCTATAAAATTTGTTGCACAATTCCTGTATTTGTTTTGCTGCTATGGTGCTGTTCCGATACCCCCCCCCCCCTACCAGACACACTCGATCTGATACCTGGGATGTCCCACAACACTAACCTTGGAATTACAGCAACTAGGGACGCGAGGCCAAAAAGAGCACCATAGCCGCAAAACGAACACAGGAATTGTGCAACAAATTTTATAGATGATTTTGATATTTTAAAAAAGTTTTAATATTTTGGAGTCACATTCATGCACATCTTATGTAATTTTGATATAGCCCCCTTTATAATGGCATAGTTACTTGCCGAAACATGTCGGGGAGAAGATAAAAAGATACATAAATAGACAATATTGTGCATGAGTTGGATATATTTTGTTATATTGATCACATGCACGGAAATAAGTAACATAAAATCAGATGATGACCTCTTACACTTGTAGTTCAAAATATAAGAGTTCACATTTCAAGGCAGAGTGTATGATCGTCGCTGACAGAATCTCTTAGAGGTGAAGGTATGTACACATTTTGGCAGCCTGTCACTGAGTGTGACTATATCCTCCGGAAATGAATAACATACTCACTTAGTCACGCATTTATAAACTGTCTCATGTACCATTGTGTACGTATGAATGCTGTGACATTTGTACAGATTAGCTGCGCATGATGAAACTAATACAACTTTATAGTGCCTCAAATAGCCACGTACAAGTGCGTTACAAATGATTCTGTTGAAACAAATAATTGCGTTGCTGACAAATTATAAGCTGATATTAAGAACTCTTTTGCTGGTACTGAACAGTTTCGGAGTGTTTCTGTGTTTTATGTGCAATGTTATTTTATTTATTTATGATTTATTTAATAATTCTCTCTATATATCAGGCGGCATGAACTTCAGTAATATTATCGTTAGTTTTATTTTCGTTTATTAATTTATGTGTTGCTGTTCAGTAGCTCAAAATATTTAACGTAAATTGTACGGTGATAGTAGATAGTGAAGGCGAAAGGCACCGGAAGAAAGCGGCTGTGACATAATTTGAGGTACTATCCCGGAATTTGTGTGGTGTGACTGATGGAAACAATGCTAAACCTCAGGAGAATCTCGGCCACGAATTTGACGGGCCGCGCCCCCCCCCCGACCTCAAAGACGAAGCAGTATTGCTGCACCCGTAACCACGATATTCACCAGAGAGAATATTTCAGAGGATTTGTGTCCTCGGGGATGCGACATTCTGACTTCGGGTGAGTGGCTGTTGGCGGTTCGAGGAATGTGATTCCTTCATTTTTAAGGGTCAAGTAGTCAATTTTTGTTCTACTAGTGACACTGTTTACCTTTACTGCTAGAGTGGAAACACCCGTTCTGAAAACATTACGTACTTACGTTGTTTTAAAATGATATTGTCCAAGTAAAGGGTAATTACAAACACAGTATTTTATTGTATTGGTTTCAATATTGCTGTGTTTCCTGTTGACAGTACATAATCATTATCCAGATCTTCTTCTTCTTCTTCTTCTTCTTCTTCTTCTTCTTCTTCTTCTTCTTCTTCTTCTTCTTCTTCTTCTTCTTCTTCTTCTTCTTCTTCTTCTTCCATGTCTGATTTAATGGTGAAGTGATATACAGAATATTGCGTCCTACCATCAGTTTCTCGGTATACCTCTGTACATTTTAATCATCGCAGTAGCATTGCTTCTAACAGTCTTAATTCCATCTCACCTAAAATATTTAATGAAAGTCAGATTTTTTTCTGTGGCGCAACAGCCTAAGTGGGGCCTAGGGTGCCTCGTTGAGGTTTCTGGATAGCACGCAATTAGACACGCCCACCCACACACACATACCCACCCACCCACACACACACACACAAATACACCCACCCGCACACACACCCCCACAAATACGCCCACCCACCCACCCCACACACACCCACACACACACACCCACACCCAGACACACACACACA
>BLKM01000554.1:479355-565482 GCA_013340265.1 Coptotermes formosanus | reverse complement strand
ACAACAACAACAACAACAACAACAACAACAACAACAACAACAACAAAACACAAAAGACGGAAACCCATTCCTCCGCGCGATTCGAACCCACGATCCCGGCAATAAAGCGCCTGCAGACACACGCCTCAAACCGCACGGCCACCAGAACTGGCAGTTAACAAATTTGTTTGTGTTAATATTGCGCATGCTTGTAGCCAGAGCACAGTACTGCTCACCTTGGTGGCACAGCTGGTCAGCTGTATGTTATTGCTTATTTTGGTGACGTCGTGTACATTTTATCACATAATATGCTCGCCATAATTGTAATTTCGAAAGAAAATCTGTATGCCTTCAGCCAGTTAAGTTGTTTGTTGCCTGTTGGAAATTCTGAAGTGACGTACAAAATTTGCAGCAGTCATAAGGTTCATGTTTCGTAGCTATCACAATGGACAGAAAAACGGTTAGTATAGCTTTCCGAGCAACTGTTCTAAGAATTTACTGAAATTTATCTGGCCATGGTAACGACGACCCTGCTTTGTAAATAAATAGCGAGCCAAATAGATCACTGCTGCTGGATTAAGGGTGAGCAACAATAGGCCTATTGCTACCGTTAACGGTGTCTGTAATGCTTTAACGCCAGGGCATTGTCGACAAAATTCTTATCCAAGTTTATTCCATGAAAAACAGTACCCTTTCTTTCGGCATAAATGCTGAGGTTTTCAATAAGTGTGTGCATTTTCTGTTCCACAAAAATATTCCTCTGGGTTTCTCCTATGCAAAACTGTTGTCTTGCAAAACCAGCCTAAGGAATTCCCGGCCAACGAAATATAATACTGAGGTTTTATGAAGCTTTAAGTTCTGCAGCGGTGGAGATGACGTATGCGTTCTAATGGGATATGAAGCCACGTCACAGGATAATTTGTTACTGACGTTTCGAGACATCGTAATGTTCTCATATCCAAGGGTCGAAATGTCGTCCAAACGTCTTGAATATTTCAGCCCTTTAAGATAACACTGCATTTGATTGATATTTAACCTTTAACTTCTGTATACGTGAAAGCTCCCCATTGCGTGATGACATTTAAATATCTGTTACTAGTTATAGCTTTTTCTTAAGTAGTTTATTTTTTACTTTTAAATTACTTTCATATCCTTTCATACCGGGTGTTAAAAAAGTATTACAGGCTTTAAATTGATATAGTACTCACTTAAATAAGCAAAAATTTGCAGTCAACATATGTTCAAAGACCAGTGCCTGTCGAGATACGGGTAAATCTCCTGTTATCTGTACAGCATATGCTGTGTTTGGTTCCCGTGCATATCAACACAACTTTCGAATCTGCTTCTCATATGAAATATGTATTTTTTCGAAAATTCCTGATTTGGCTGTAATCTCATGACAGGTATTCTCCACTCTTTGCCGTAGCACCTCTACGTCATTGCCCGGTATTCTCCACTCTTTGCCGTAGCACCTCTACGTCATTGCCCGGGTCTAAATACACCCAAGTCCTTATGTGTCCCCGCATCGTCAGACAGGACATGAAACAGACTTTCAGTCGACAGTGGGCAGGACGTGGGGGGCCAGTCAACTGGCCAGCACGATCCTTTGACCTTAATCCTCTGGACTTTAATGTATTCAGACCCGGGAAAGAGGTATAGGTGTTACAGCAACGAGTAGAGAACGCCTGTCGGGAGAATTTTTGGAAGACTATGCACTTCTTATGAGAAAAAGAGTTGAAAATTGTGTTGACATGCATGGGAAACACACAGAACATCTGCTGTAGAGATAACACGAAAATCACCTTTATCTCAGCAGGAATTGCTTGTTGGACTATGTTGCCTGGGAACTTTTTGCTGATTGAAGCGAGTACTGCACACCTTTAAAGCCGGTAACCCTTTTTCAACACCCAGCTTTTTTGCTAGGAGATGGCCACTGCCCCTCGACTGTTGCTTTGCTTTATCTTCATTTCTGTTGCACTTCTGTCACTCCACGCTAGAATGAAGCCCTCTTTGTATGACAAAATATTGAAACCAGTGCAGTAAAAGAGATCCAACTTATGCACAATATTATTGTTTGTTTATAAACCTTTGTCTTTTAGCCCCTAACATGTTTCGACAAATAGATATGCCATTTTCACTTTTGTTGTGTTTGCTTCTGTAGCTTGTTATCGGTGTTATCTTGTATTAGGGGCCACAGTTTTTGCCATTCCGCAGCACACATAAGATGAACGTAGTTGTTCATTCATCTTCTATTTTTTCGCGTATAGAAATTTTAGTTCTTGCGTGATCCTGTATTTGATTGCTGCCTGCAGTGTGTTGTGATTTTGTTTGTTTTTACCGTTTACTTTTATGTTAATATATTTCGGAGTCACGTTATAAACTTTGCACATTTTGTTGAACCAGATGTCTGCGGTCGTGTTATGCAGTTTTGTTTTTATGTTCTTGTATCGATGTGTACATTTTGCCTGTTTGGCATTAGCAAACATTATGCTATTCATTTCTGTGCATATGATCAATACAGTAAATACAGCTACGCCATGTCTATTTGCTGAAACATGTTGGGGAACTAAAAGACAAAGGTTTATAAATAAACAATAACATTGTGCATAAGTTGGATCACTTTCACTGTATTCATCACCTGCACGGAAATGAGTAACATGAAGATTGAAACCGGTAATTTTAAGTTGTTATTCGCTTTCATAGTACCTACAGTTACGCTAGAAATGATACGCCTTTAACTGTTGATCTGAAATCAGAACTTTTGAAATATGCCTCCCAGAATTTACTGATGTGTCTGTGACATCTCATTAATACTTGTTGGATTTATGGACATGTACCACAAGTAAGAACCATTGCGTTAACTGCTTCAATTTACAAGAGGAAATACAGACAGAACTCTGAAATTACACGGGTGTAAGTCTTGTACTTTACGTGTCTTGTATATTGAGTTTCTGAGTTACTGTACAGCCTGTTGTTGGCTTATGTGGAAAGCCTAAACATATGGCTGAGGTTTGTTAAATACACAATTTGTGGGCGACTGCTGTTGTTATTATTTCTGAGAAAAGGCTCAATAGAATGAACAGCGTAAAGATATGGGTGCAAGTCTACTTAATTCTAGACACAACGTATTTGCAAAGACAATTACACGAAAAGTAAACACTCTCTGAAACTATGTTAGATTAAGCCGAAAATTGGTTAAGGAGAGGCGATCACATACGGATTTTATCTTCATTGCTAACCAACTATTTGAGAATCATGGGGAATTTAACTTACCACATTTATTTGCGTAGCGAATAAACAGATAAACACGAAGTAATTAAAGCTAAGGTCATAAAAATATACGCAAGAAACGTTAATGGTATTCAGCAGTTATACTGAGTTACCTGCCTGGTTGACATGCGTGCCAAAACTGAAGAGAGGGTCGTCGTCTTTAGGGCGTGAGATACGTTCCCGCCCTATCAAAACTAACACTAAGATCCGTGCCCCTCTGTCACTGCCATCCATCCCTCAGGCTTAAAAAAGCAGTAATTTGTATTAAGGCTGAGTCCAAATAGAAAAGTCCATGAGGACAGAACTTATAGCCTAATATATAGGACAGTTTTATAAAGTCAGACTACAGTTTTCTTTTTGTGGAGCAGCAGCCCAATTCGGGCCTACGCCGCTTCGTTGTTGAGGTTTCTTGATCACACACAATTAGACACACACACACACACACACACAATTAGACACACACACACACAATTAGACACACACACACACACAATTAGACACACACACACACAATTAGACACACACACACAATTAGACACACACACACACAATTAGACACACACACACACACACACACACACACACACACACACACACACACACACACACCCACACACACACACACCCGGTAGGACTCCCTTGAACGAGTGATCAGCTCGTCGCAGAGGCCGCCACCCACACAACACACAACAAACAAAAGAGATGAACATCCATGCCCTCAGCGGGATTCGAACCCACAGTCGCGGCAATCGAGCGGCCACAGACGTACGCCTTAAACCGCAGGGCCACCGGGATCGGCCAGACTACCGTTACGTTGGGTTATGTGCGTAGTTTAGTGTCACTCCTCATCCATTCGTTGTTTCCGCTTTCACTTATTCTTTTACTTTGCCAGTTCATCTCTTACAAGTTAGTGTTTAGTTATACCTTTTCTAGCGCATCCTTTCAGGGCTCTAACGAATCGCATTTCTGTAGCTGGGTTGCTTTAATTATGTTATTGCCTCCTGCATGATTTTGCTCCACATGTCTTCGTAACTTTATAAAGGTTTAGTTCGGTTTGTTCCCGCATTTTACCTCTTATTCTAATTGTTTTCTTAATCGCAAGATTCTTGACTTATTAGACTGACTGCTGCTTGGGGCTTGGACACGATTTCACCTAACGTTGGGCTGAACCCCCGTCAGAGGGAGTGGAAGGCTGAAATTAAAGAGAGAATTCGGTCGTACCTTGACAGATCCTTTCTACGGCGGGAACGAAGTACTTGTCGCAGACGACCGCAAGGGCAAAGAACAGGTAGAGGGACACAATGACGTGGAGGACGACGGCTCCATCTTGCCTCTGTGTTTCGGTGAACAGGTCTTTTGGGAAGTCATCTATCGCTGGAGGTGTGCAGTTGTGGGTGAAACTCTGGTCGTCCAGGCCTACCAAAATCACAACAATTTACATTTATGTGAGGAAGGAATTAAATTTTAACCCTTTGAAGACGAAGCGTATCTGTTTTATATAAGGACTCAGTGCGTACCGCGCTGTAAACACTCTCCACTTCGGTTATAAAAACCGGTCTCTTAATGTTTTATAAGGCAAAAGTTGCTGTTTGTTCTGAGACCCGTACAAAACACATAAACGCAATGTGGGCACCAAGTAGCATTTTTTAATCTTAAACATGGTCGTATGTGAAGTTACCGCTAGGCTTTAAAGGGTTAGGACATGCAGGACAGCCAACGTTTGTGGCTGATGAGCATTGTGATAAGGGGAAACACCGAGAAACGGCAAGTGTGTTATTTTCGTGACTGTTACAAGAATATCAACCGCGTAGGCCTACTCCCCCTGAAAACGCCTACTACTTCCATACAGCAAAAATTCAGTTTTGATTATAACACTGTTTGGCCGATGAAATTCTTTATACCATTTTTAATGGGAAATTTTCAACTCTGATTCCTTGTTTGAGTGTTTTAGATAATAATCCTTTTAATCATGGTATTTCTCTAAATCTCGTTTAATGCTTTAATTCTTACCACAAACTAAATAAACATTTTGTCTTTCCATTACAAAACCAAATGTTTGGTACTGTCTAGGAAGTTTATCGCTGTGAGCATCATACAAATCACAAAAATACAATACAGACAGGGCAGAGTTTTTTTGCTAAAGGCGGTAGTACAACACATGATTAGGCTATTCTACGAAATGTCTATCTCATTTCACGTTGTTATTTATTGGCTTCCTTGGGTGAAAAATGTCATACCAAGGTAGTTCGGAATGTCCGCTTTTACGACGTTGGTGTCCCATCCAGTAGAACGCCCCCACCAGTGCTGAGACAGTGTGCTCGCCCCGGTCGCGTACACATGCCTACCATGTGGCAGGTAATTTGCCCTGTGTCATCGTAGAAGGAACGTTGTTTGTTCTGTGCTCGTTCATGAGGAGTGTCCATGTCTTGGGCGACGATGAATTTACAGTTTATAAACGAATGATACGTTAATAGGTTTTGCAGATCCTGTACTGGGAACGCACAGACAGTATATAATTCGTATGCTGCCAGGCAGAGCGGTGTTCAGCAGAGGACTTCAGTGGTTGAGAGATGCGGAATAATTCGCCTTAGGTACCATTGAGCGTGGTAAACTGCAAGTTCAAAACCAAGAACAGACACCGCGAAGAGTCAAACGCAATCTGAGAGCGGGTGTTCGCACTGCCCGTCAAATGCACACGCTCGAATGCAGCGATGATCAGCTTCACATCGGAAGGTCTGTGCGCGTATCACCGTACCGTGTTAAAGCTCTTCGACCCGTGGTTTACGCAACTGGAGCAAATCTCCATCGCTGGATTGTGGCACAACATCTTGAGAAACACATTTTTTTTTTTTTGTATTTCGCGTTGTCCGCACCGTGTACGTACCTATGTAGACTGATGTGTCAAGAGGCGTTAGTGTGTCTGACATAATGTTTTTGTGGACAATTAAAAAATATTGCTGGGTGGTTATAAGATTTTTAGAACTTTTTAAAGGTGTTTTTTGGTGTTTCTAAAACAGAGTGTCCCTTTAGGATGGTGCTATGAAACACTGAAACATGTCAGGGGAATAAAAGACTTCAATGTTGTATTTTAATGAGTGTGTACAAGTTGGTTGTTGATACACATCAGTCTACGTTTTGTTGTGCAGTGACGCCCAGTTTGTGTAATATAACTGCCACAATATCCATGTATAGCCTCCCATCAATCTTCACCTTTCCATTGCAATTCGTTTCCAACATTATTTTTCGGCAAACTTGCGGTACTGTGTTATCGTTGACCAAATTAATTGGGATGTTGATTATTAATTGATGCTTACCAGTAGATTACTCCTGCATTTGCTGCAGGATGAGCTACCACTGCTTTTTGGAAGACGTTTCTCTCCAGGCGAAACTGAATGTGTGGCTGCATCACGATAATAGAAGACTTTATTTCGGTTGACAAATCACAGAGTAATTGAAGAGGTTATATGGAAATCGTTACATGATGTTGGTATGCTTGGTCACCTCTTACCACGATAGAACGCTGCATTGCGGTTGACAAATCACAGACTACTTGAAGAGTTTATATGGAAATCGTTGCATGATGTTGGTATGCTTGGTCACCTCTTACCACGATAGAACGCTGCATTGCGGTTGACAAATCACAGACTACTTGAAGAGTTTATATGGAAATCGTTGCATGATGTTGGTATGCTTGGCCAGCTATTTCACCAAGCTTTACACCTGTTAATTTGTACTTGGTGGGGATTCGTGTAGAAATTTATATATCATGGCGTATCGGTAGCATACGGAGGGAAACACATGCTGTTTTGAAAAGAACTGTCTTTCTTATTGCCATTTCAGAAGGTAATGTCGAAAAGCAAGATTGTGCATACATGTTCTGAAAATATGTACATTGAACATAACAACGTAACTGCGTGGAGTTTGAGATTCTGGAACACTTTTTTATATAACATGCACTCAACATAAGCCAGTAAATAAACACCTGAGGTTTGGCAGACGTTTTGGGGGGCCCTCTGTATGGTAAGTAGTGTGCTTTTAAGAGTTAATTGGAATGGAGTTAACTATAACTTTGAAGAAGGGCAAGATTGTACAGTAGAAGCAGCGATATCTGGTGGTGGGTGACCGGAAAAGGTGTATTACCAGCCAGTTAACAATGAGACTCATCAACCGGCAACAGCTAGCACTGGTTTTGAGAGTTCGGCCGTTAGGTACTGGTGTCTTATTGATCTCTTAGATTTCTTGTGCGCCATGATACATAAGTAGTGATGAACAAGGAACAAGTAGTGCGGCAGGAAGAGGATATCAAACTCCAAATTAAACGGTTAGGCCTATCCATTA
The DNA here is from genome assembly GCA_013340265.1 of Coptotermes formosanus. NCBI lineage: Eukaryota > Metazoa > Arthropoda > Insecta > Blattodea > Rhinotermitidae > Coptotermes > Coptotermes formosanus. Next base: position 557,895 of record BLKM01000554.1, on the reverse strand, counting down.
GGTTCATAGGTATGCTAAGATACGTATTGCGTGTAATGTTTTGATATACAGAAAACTGCAATACCCAGCAAGTTTTTCATCCCGGAGGTGGCGGGTGTCGCAGCTTTCACTGTCATCATTACGTGGTCTTGTGACAGGGCTGTAGCCTCTTCAAAAGCAAGTTCTCCACAGAGTGTGATCTAGTACTTCCTCTTTCCAATTTCAGTACTTTCTTTTCTTCAGGATCATCCAGTAGCTGCTTGTGTCGTCTTCCTATCCTTCTTGTCCCTTCTACCTTTCCTTCAATGACGTGTTTTAGAAGGCAGTTTCTACGTAAGGTATGACCAATCCAGGTATTCTTCATTTTATCGTATGTAGAATTTTCCTTTCTTCCTTAACCCCGTGTAATAGTCTTTACTTTTGACGCGGTCGGCCCACCTGACCTTCTCCGTCATTCTCCAGCACCACATTTCAAAGCTTTCAAGTTATTTCTGATCTGTTTTCCTAAGTGTCCAAGTTCTAGCACCACACAAAGCTGTGCTCCAAATGTAGCATTGTACTAGTTTCTTATTACACTTAATTTCATTTTGCTGCTGGAAAGAGTCTTCTTGTTGAGTGCTGCTTTTGCGTAGAAATCCTGGATCGAATTTCGCGTGTACATCTTGCATAATTTGCTGCCATTGATCTATATTAACATGTACTGGGGACGGTTGCCTTGAGACTCGTTACCCTACTTATTTCCACATTCATTTCCCTTCCATAGCGTTTTAAAACTTCAACTAGTCTATGAATGGTACCCTGCAGTACCGTTTCTTCTTTAGCCCGTAGTAGAAGTTCATTTCCATATTTCGCAGTGCGAATTATTTTAAGTCTCCAAACACTTCCAGGGCATGCTTGGTTGTATAAGATTGGACGAGTGCTTAGACAAGGATGCCGATCTGTGATTTTTACTGTACATGACAGAAAAATTTGAACGCATCGAACTTTGTTTGACAGAGTCTGTGAAATTTGTTAATAAGAACCAAACAAAGTGGGCTGTTTTTTAGCTTTCTTGGCTAAAATTCTGATACTGTTATTCATACTTTACCAGCGATGTTTTTGTTCATATGCTAAACTGAAATTTTCAAAGAGGACCTCTTTACGTTCAAACGTGATGGGGTCTCCTGTAATTTCCATGTCCTTTTCTTCGTGAGATTAAGCAGCTGCGTTTAAACCTGTCTCTTTATTTTCCGACAAAAGAGTTCGAAACATTTGTCCTTGGTATACCACATTACTTCTACTTTGCCTTGTACTTTATGGTTTATGGAAGGAAGATAGTAAAGCTTTACAGTAAGGGAATAAATTGGACTGAGGATATCTGAGAACAGAGTGCTGAGGAAGTTCGTCTGGCCTAAGAGGGAGGAGGTGACAGGAGACTGAAGACAGATGCATAGTGAGTGGATTCATGACTCGTATTAGTCGCCAAATATAATTAAGTTGAGAAATCAAGCAGTTTTGAATTGGCGGAACGTGTGGCACGAATGGGAGAGAAAACAATTGCACACGAGTTTTTGGTGAGAAAACGGGAAGGAAAGAGACAATTTTGAAGACCTAGTCCCAGATGCGCACATGTTAAACTGGATCTTCAAAAACCAGGATTAGCGGTCATGGACTGACTTGATGTCGCTCAGTATAGAGAACATTGATGTGCTGTTGTGAATGCGGTAATGAACATTTGCTTGCAATAAGCTCTTGGGAATATTTTGAAGAGCATGATAGCTTGTCATGAGGAACTGTGTTCTGTGGAGTTATTCACCTATGATTTTCGCAGAAGATCTTTCCATTAATTGACTGTTTTGACGTCCTATAAGGGGTACTGTAAAGTCTTAATTTCACTTTATTATGTCAGGCCATGAACCTTTATGTCCTGGAAAAAACACCTTAATAAAAGCAGCGGTGTTGATAACTAGAAACAGTTTTTATTGGCAAAGGTCGAGCTGCAAACTCCACCGACACATGAATGTCTCTCGACGATTACTAAATGGAAATTTTTTTGTCCATCACTGTCACCTGGCTTACGTGTCAGTAATTAGGCCTAAAAGGCTAGTTTACTGCAAGAGGATAGCATATTGTGAGGCTTTAAACACTTAGGTTTCTACAGGCGGGCGTACACAAAAGTTTTCTAAGTCAGTAGTGAAATATCAGCATGCTGTTCTTTTCAACGTAGCCCATTTGCGAGTTTATGCAACGGATCCTGCATTTCTGTCACTGCTAGCAGGAGCACTGAAACTGTCTTAATGGAATCGCATCTAGAACAATTCACAAATTGCCTGAATTTCAATGACTTCCTGGAAGCGACGCCCTCATAGCTGTGGTTTTATTCTCAAAAATAAGAAGAAATCACCAGCGGTCAAATCAGGCGATTAAGAAGAGTGAAGCACCACAACCAAATTTCTAGCGGCCAAAAACTGCAACTGATTCTGATTGTCGGTGGGCAATCAAGGTACCAACTCCCGGGAGATCCGCCATATCTTTAAACGTTCCCTTACATATCGCTGGAAACTTGCATGCTAAGAGGCCTACCCTGCAGCGATCTTCGAAATTGTTCTTCGTCGATATTCTTTTAAGATTTTGCAAACTTCCTGTGCGTTTTCTGTGCGAAATGTTGATAATCTGAACGCTGACAATTTCAAAGTGAAGGGTCCGTGTATTTGTATTGGGAAAAGTACCTTGTGGGTCTGTGTTCGTCCCTTGGCATTGCCAATGAAAGCGGTTGCATTTTGGAAATATTTAAAAGTATACAAAAAATCTTAGTTACATATACTGTGCATAATTATTAATACGCTTATTTCTAAAGAAAAAAAGTAATTTAAAACTGTGGTCTGTTTCACACCACTCCGATAACACCTTCTCGGTTTGAAAGCATTGTTTTTGGTAAGGGGCATTGTCCTTATCAGTGAACTCAAAACAATGCCAGCAGCATTCTTGCTTCTGTTATGGCCACCAAAATCGGGTGCGCTTCGAGCCAGTTGCCGAAGACACGTACAACACTCAGGTGCCCCAGTCTGGGTGTTCCGGTGCGAGACTGACGTCCTTATCCCTATAAAAAATACCCAAACTAAACTGCTCAAGTCTTGGTAGCCGGATGGACCCAACTTAAAAGACGTAGCAAACACAAGGATGTTCAATTATGAGTGCGAAATCCAGTTTTTTATGCCGGATGTTTTTAGATGTCACTGACACAACTCAATCCTATAAAATAAGTATTATGCCCATATAGGAAAGAGGTGGACACGAAAAAGTATTTGGAAAGAAAGAGCGCACTCCATAGGTCTATTATAGTTGGTGCAATAGGATGCAACAATTTGGTACGGGATTCAGAGTAGGCGGGAAAAAAGGGACTGCTACCCTCTAAGCACGATGATGTATTAAGATTTCAAGGAGTGTAATACACCGTGTGTTCATGCACCAACGGAAGGAAAAAGTATGAATAACAAAGATGCGTTTATGGCATATCCTGTTAGAAAGAACATTTGCGAGCTGCCTGTCAAGCGTCATTGAAACAATTTTTAGATATTTTAAGGCAAAAATATTATGGGATGAGACTGCAAGACCAAATAATGGAAAGAAGAGTATACAGGGAGACAGTAATATCGATGGAATAAGACTCACTAACAGTGCAGCTTCACAAAATTTGATTGTAGGCAACACCACATTCCTTCACAAAAACAAAAAAATCCATAAAATCACGTGCATGTCACCAGATGGAAAACCACAAACCTGGTAGGCAACCTGCCAAAAGACACCAATTACTGTAGCGATGCCTTACACGTACGGAGCTACAGAGGCTGCAGTGTAGATTCCGGTAAGTTTCTGCTTACAGCCAAAAGTAACGAGCCGAATAAACACAAAGTGTCATACGCGAAATGAAAGTGGATGTGCCTGAAGTGACAGATGAACTACATGAAATGAGGGATAGAACAAATACCGACTGAGTGGAAAGTTAGGTCCAAATGTCTGATGCATAAGAAAGGAGAAGAATTAGAATGTAGCAACTATACAGGTGGCTGAGCTGTCATGCGTAGCTGTGCAGCAGCCTCTTGACTTTTGGGATCGCGTGTTCGAATTCCTGTCATGGCATGGATGTTCGTCTCTTGTGTTTGTTGTGTGTTTTTATAGGTAGCGGCCTCTGCGACGAGCTTGTTACTCTTGGGAAGAGTCCTACCGGATATGTGTGTGTGTGTGTGTGTGTGTGTGTGTGTGTGCGCGCGCGCGCGCGCTTGTGTATGTCTAATTGTGTATGATCTAGAAACCTCACCAATGAGGCGGCCTAGGCCCCATTTGGGCTGTTGCACCACACGAAAATACTATACTCTTATAACTGCTGGCGTGGTTTTAGAGCGAGAAAGTCAACCACAGATCAAATAGTGCTTCGAGGTAAATATTCGAGACGCCTAGAGAAGAAATTTCCACTTACCGATTTCAAAGCAGCCTATGGCATTTTCAGGAGAATAAGCTATTTCTGACATGGAAGAGTTTTAAATTCCAAAGAAATTAATCAGTCAAAACAAGTCTACAGTAAAGAGAGAAAATTGCAGAGTAAAAATACAAAATAGTACGTCAAAGCCTTTTGCCACGGAACGAAGACTAAGAGAAAATGTGGCCTAGTGTGTTTAACATATGGCACGGCCTTGTAGAAGGTCATCATAGAGAATAGGGAATAGAAGGAAGAAGGACACTTAGCACAAGTCGGTACAAGTGATGGCCTACTTTGACGATACTGATATAGTTGCTACATCAGAAGGAGTGTGTAAGGAGACATTCTTGAACGTAGAAAAACACTGACGGAGTTGGAACTTAAAATACATCAAAGTAGAAGTAGCAAGGAAGCCTGTAAATATAAAATATTTGACTAAATTTGAATAAAATCCCATATAATGTTACTAACCCTATTGGTAAAATTTGAAAGAAGGAACATGTGAAAACCAGCAGGAGATATAAGAACAGTGGAATAAACTGGCCAAAAGTCTCGGAATGCTCCAAGAAATTTGTTGGACAGACGGGACAAAGCTTTGAGACACGTTTAAAGACTTCCTAAATTGCAGCAATAGTGCAAGTTCCGAGCAATACCTCGTAAAAAATGGATTTTCTCTGGGTGAAGTGAGGGAATTGTGGTAGTGTTATACATGTGAGGGAAAGGTCAGCTTATGAACACCGTAAAAATATTGTACTAATAAGGAAACAAACAGCGGCACACGTTTTGGAGTTAAGTGTGCCATCAGCCCACATCCAATATTCTGTATCTTGTTAAAAACTAATAGCGCAGACGGCAGCATCACTTAAAATATATTTTCTTACATATATAAACCACACATCTAGCATTACGAAAAACAAAATATCAGTCAAACTATTATATAATTGTTGTTTCATGGCGTAACATTTTATTTAATTCCGTAACAATATTTAACCTTTTAAAGCCTAGCGGTAACTTTACGTACCACCAGGTTTAACATTCAAAAATTCTACGTGGTGCCCACATTGCGTTTATGTGTTTTGTACGGATCTCAGAACAAACAGCAGCTTTTGCCTTATAAAACATTAAGAGACTGGTTTTTATAACCGAAGTGGAGAGTGTTTACAGCGCGGTACGCACTGAGTTCTTATATAAAACAGATACGCTTCTTATTTAAAGGGTTAAAACGCACTGAGTATAACATAAAGTACTACATGAAAACTCCTATTTTAAGGGGAAATGAGACTTCAAAAGAGTCTGTTTTAACCAGTGCTGTGGAGTCGGTACACAAAAGCTCCGACTCCGACTCCTCGATTTTTAAAACTCCGACTCCGACTCCTTCATAAAAGCTCAATATGCATTAATAACGGTAAACCTATAAGACATTTCATCGCCACCACGTGAATCATCAGGCTGCTTTTTTGACTCATAACCTATATTTAAGTCTAATGGTTACTGTAGCTATCAGGGCTCTGGAGTTGGAGTATCTAGTTAAGATTTTTGACTGAGGTCGGTGTCGGAGTCGGTACATTTTTACCGACTCTACCTAAAAATTCCTTCCGACTCCAACTCCACCTAAAATTCCTTCCGACTCCGACTCCACAGCCCTGGTTTTAACAACATTGTTGTGGCAGTATTCAATGCATATATATACATATTAGAACTGGCCGATGACGGATTGTATTTGGAAACGAAACTTGTATCTACGTATAATAATGTTTGTTATATTTCAACAAAATGCTTTATGCGACTGAAAGTGCAACTCTGTTTGATTCGTACAAAGTGCTTACCACATTCCCACTTCGAATCGACAGTACCACTCCGCATTTCACACTACCTACACAGCCTGACTAATCTCACTAACTGCTCCTCGTTCCTTTCATCTGCCATTGCGGGATTTTCCTTGGATAATCATTAAAATACACGGTTACGTCACTGAAGGTTTCTTCCCGCTAATTCTTGTCTTGTGCAAGAGGTTACTAGTGTGCCTTTTTCGTTTGTGATTTCCCCCCACCAACTTCTGCACACACTTTCCCTTGTCAAGTTATCTTAGGACTAAATATCAAGTTACGAAAACTGCTGCTTTTCACACGCAATCCACAGTGTAGGGAGGAGGGTGGGCTTTTATTCCGCTGATGGTATGCACATGTGCCCTGTTTTATCCTTCATTTTTTTTTTTTGTTTTGTTTTGCTGGAAAGGCCACGTAGCCCTCATACAAGAACTAGTAAATCAAGGACGCAAGGTTAAAAATGTTGGTTACCTTCCTGACCCAATACTTTCTTACAATAAAGGTTGTGGCTGTCATGTTCGGCGCATTCACAACACAAGGTTGCAAAGACGCGATTCTTACATTCGCCGCGTCCCGCTCTTCTGTATCTGTCCGTCGACATGTAGTAAGTCGTGAACCGCTACGATGACTTGTGTGGAACGTGAGACTTGTTATGGAAGAATTTTAATAAAATCCGTCGATGTATTTGCATTTCACCTAAAATCGGACATCACTAATGGGCATTTTATATTAAAATACTTTCGCGGTAAACTTGTTCGAAACAAAACCGAGCGTGCATTTTGTATTCAATACACTTTTTATCTAAACCGGGTAATGTCCTCAATACAAGAAAACGATCTTGTCCAAAAAGTTACATTTTGCATATATTTCCTATTTTTTTTTTCACTTTTAGGCGCTTTCGCAAAATTACGAAAAGCGACTATTAGCTTCATTTCTGTTCGTCCTGCCCTCCCTCCCTCTGTCCGCCTGGAAAAACTCTGCTCCCACTTTGACGAATTTTTACTAAATCTGATATCTGAGAATTTTTAGAAAATCTTTCGAAGAAATGCAAGTTTGGTTAAAATCTGACAAAATAACAGGTACTTCACGTGAAGACTTATGTACATTTATGACAATATCTCGTTGAATTCTTCTTGGAATGAGAAATGTATTAAGACAAAGTTTTTAGAGTATATCAGAACATAAAGTTGAGGTTCAATAATTTTTTTTTTCCAAAATTATGCCATGTAGGGGAAAGCGTGGGGGCACAAGTCACAGATGACAATATAATGTAGCGCAGAAAGATAGTTCTTTGCATCACGGATAACTAGGGAAAGTATACAGACACACGCCCAATATTTTATACTTATTGCTTTTTCACGGCAAAAATGTTTACGCAAAGGCGCCTCAATACACCTACATTATCCTCTTGTTTCGAAGGGAAACACATTTCAGGGAATTTAATGTGTTCCGTGTCCGTGCACTATATTATACAAAAACACTAATCACAAACAAATGCACAAAGAGAGTTTTATCATCAATCATAACACACTCCTACATGTTTCGACCCTGCTGGGTCATCTTCAGGGAGAACTTTTTGTTATCGTTACACTAAGGTTGCACTTTATAGTTGAGTGAGAATGTGCTGTTGACTGTGTACTGCGTTGTTTTTGGAGGCGTGAACTCTCTGCGGTCCGGGCCTGCAGGCCCTGAAGGTGACCCAGCAGGGTCGAAACATGCAGGAGTGTGTTATGATTGATGATAAAACTCTCTTTGTGCATTTGTTGGTGATAGTGTTTTTGTATTTCAGGGAATTATACAAGATCGATACATATGTGCGTGTGGCATCAAGTGATGAGTTTACACAAAATTTTAATTTACGTTCTAGAACTTCTACTCCTCGGAAGTGTGCAAGTCTGCCTATTAATAATTGACCCTTTAGACAGAGTGGTCAATATATGTACCACCTAACTATTATACACCCCTCACTTTAACATTCGAACACCCTGCATTCTGCCCATAAAGTACGTATACAGAACGTTCCGCTCTGTAATGACCAAACTTCAGGAGCGTATTCTACAAATTATTTGGAGCAAGAAATAACTGAAAGCTGCAGTCTTTTTCGACACTGTTATCCAGATACGTGCTAGCTTATTGTAGCTCTGAATATACATTTTATTTTCAAACTCCCTTTTGATAGTATCGTTTTAAACATGTGCAACAACACTGAAGTTTCAAGGTTACTACAACACATGTTCGAAATGCCCTGCCATCATGCTGTATGCGTGCTGCCAGTCGTCTTGCCATTGAATATTGCCACTGCATACGTTCCACGTCATTTCTGATACCAACGGGGGCATTATTTGTGGCCTCTCCTAACTGATGCCCTTTTTCTGGTTCACCACGATGATACACTTTCTACATTTGCAATCCAACAGAAAGAAATCTAATTTGTTTAAATCGCGTGGTCCAGTGGTCGAAACCATAGCTCCATTTTTTCCAAACCAGCTTCCTGTTCCTCGCGTTGCGAGAGATACATCCTCTAGACGTCATTAATTTTCTGGAAAATTTTCGTAATGCGTTGCTGTTAAACGTCCGCCGGTGAAGTGTGGTTAAATGAGGTTACTGTCTATTGTTAACTGAAAATCGCTGTTGAAGATGGCATTGTTTTAGTTGGTGTGGATTTGCCTGTGCCCAAGAGAGCGAATTCCTTGTGCTAGTAATATCGTCCCCGGTAAATGGAGACTTGTCTGTGAGCAGTATGTCAGACATAGCTTGTAAGTGTGATGACAGCCATTCAAAAAGTCGTATACAGTTCTCGTTATCTCCGAGTAAAAGGTGTTGTATGCTTTAGGGCGATGCGGGTAGAAATCATCAAGGTGCACAGTTCTTCACAACTGTGTTTATGCCACACCAGTTTTCCTGGAAATTCCGCTTATACCTGTACTTGGCGTCGTCGTACAGAGTCGAAGAACAACTCTACTCGGACTGCTTGACCCTTGAAGAAGCGACCGATAGATTGTCCCGAACCTTTGGTAACGAACTACCATTCTATGCTGCGTAAAATCCCAAATGTGCCCAGATCTCAAACTATGCTTTATTGTATAAATTCATGTGTATTAAGAACCAACTCGTATACACTTATTAACCCTTTAAAGACGGAACGTAATCTGTTTTACATAAGGACTCAGTGCGTACCGCGCTGTAAACACTCTCCACTTCGGTTATAAAAACCAGTCTCTTAATGTTTTATAAGGCAGAAGTTGCTGTTTGTTCTGAGATCCGTACAAAACGTATAAACGCGATGTGGGCACCACGTAGAACTTTTTAATGTTAAACCAGTCGTATGTAAAGTTAACCGCTAGGCTTTAAAAGGTTAAAAACCGGTATTCAGTTTTTTTATTCACACCCAAACATGTTTCAGTGTTTTAAAACACAATCTTCAGGGTGCACTATGTGTTAAAAAAACACCAAAACACTCATTTGTTCCAAATGGCGTCTAGAAAACGCTTATGAAATTTGATCATTCCGTTGTGGATACTCTGTATAAGTCTCGTGTTACTCTCACAGTAAGCAGTGACTACGCTGTATACTGGATGTTCCACGTAAAGCGTGCCGAAATTCAGGATGTTACTGCATGCGTCATTTTGAGTAAAAATGCTGTATCAACGTGTGTTTCGTTATCAACCGTTACATCGCTACGAGCAGCGTAATGTTTCAAGATACTGTACGGTGCTGTACTTACTGTGTTCACCCTTGTGAATCATGTTCCCGCCTCTGGCAGCCGCTACTCCCCCGCAGTTTTCTTTTAAGATCCGCAGAGCTGTGCACACGGAAGGTGGAGATCATTTCGAAAAGTACGCATGACATAAATTGAAGTTGACGTTCTTTGATATCAGCCACCGAAATATTTTTTATTCCTTGTTGTAACGCAATTACTTAAACTAAAATAACCAACCCGGTAACATGAATATGCATCGATGTTTTGGTTTTGTGCCATTAACTGACTACCTACGTAACTAACTAACTAACTAACTAACTAACTAACTAACTAACTGACTGACTGACTGACTGACTGACTGAGTAGCACAATGGAACAGAGGCCTTCTTGAGAAGCTAACAGTTTTTCAGCTAGCCGAGAAGTTCCCCGCATTTTATGGAACCCTAAGGTTCATTACCGCATTCACAAGAGCAGCCACCTGTCCCTATCCTGTCCTGGTTTTGTGCCATTATGTGGTATAATTTTCTTTTGATATGTGTACAGCATGTTGAAGCTGAATTGCTGTTTTTGCTATGAGGTGTTACGGGATGCATGTTTCACAGCAGATCCAGACTTAATGGATATCTTTATTTTGTGATGTTGTGTCACACGTGGCATTCTTTATACAGTAATTTAAAACGTACGTATTGTAAAATTTTCGCTTACAGCTGTGTACGTATGTTAAAATGCTTTTGGTGGTGTAACGGTTGACAGCCGGACACACGTCTATATAGAACTTTTACTAAACTGACTCATGTAATAACATCTTGAAGTTTGGTGTACCTTATTCATAACAACCTGTGTTTGTTTAACCGACTGATGTTTGTGGTTGTAACTTTGACCAGATGATGACACTTACGAGGAGAGGAAGAATGCGAAATAAAGCAGAGACAGAACCGTCACTAATAAAGACTTACTACGACTGTCACCCTACGCGCAGTTGTATGTACTCTGCACACTTCTTATCTATAATCTCCCGCAACGCTGCAACGCTCTGTGGGGACTTCAACCATTTTAAACGTTCGTGCAGTATTTTAAGGTTGTCGATTGTGTGCATTTTTGGATAAATGCATTCAATTTATTATGGCAACTGAATGTTCGTTATTAGTTACATATGATTGTTAAACACGTAGCTCCGACATGTTTCGGTACAAGCATACCATCTTGCAGTAGTGATCCCCCCCCCCCCCCATTTACATGGTGCTCTAGAGCAGCGCTTTTCAAATTATGTGTCGCGAGCAGTTGCTAGGCGTGTCAAGAGAAATTTAAAACTCCACAACGCGTCACTTGCTAAATAATACAATTATCATGCTACTCTCGATCACTGAACGCTACAGTTTCAAACTCGCATTTGGAACGAGAGGGGGAAGCGTTTGTCTCGTGTACGCATGCGTAATTTTCGGTCGAAGCACCGCGTAGCTAAAAAAAGGGGATGACTTAAACTAGATCCATCTTAGTGTCTTTATTTTTGTGTAATTAAAAACTTTTGTTATTACCATGAAAGTGCGTCTCGTATGAATGAGTCATTCGTCAAGTGTGTTACGGCAGAAGAAATACTGGGGACCATTGCTCAAGAATATAGGAAAAATATATTGACGACAGTTTTATTGAACCCAGAACCTCTGAGTAACGATGTGAATACAAGCTATCTCAGACTCAATTTAGGATGAGGTTTCATGCAATCCTTAAACCACTTCTCCCTACTCGTAATCACGTTTAATTCAACCGATTTTTCACTTCGTTCTTCTCGGTTTTCTCGAGTGCAAGTTTATGACAATTTATATTTAAGGTTGGATTTAATCAAGAAGATACCTTTCATCTTACCCACAAAACATTTCCCCCCCCCCCCCAAATATAACGAATGCGGGGCAGTCTCGTTTTCCACTTCCCCAAGTAAGTAAATTGGTTGGCCATTACACACTTGCGGTGACAGATTTCAGAAACTCGTCTTGCCAGTGCAGTGTTATATATTAAAACTTCGCACTGTTGCATTGGCGTCAGCTACCTTTTCACTGCTGCCAACACTCTTAGCACATCCAGTTTCTGTATTGTCACATATTCATTTCGATTTTCTTGCTTCTCTGCTTGTCATGTGTAAAATACTATAACTTACATTGCTTCTTCTAATTCGGCCCACTTAACCAAATTACACGCTCGCCGACGGTCAGCAATACAAAAGAGTGTACAAACGCGGCGGCCATGTTGGGTTGCATCCAGAACGCAAGACATGCACCCTTCTGTTTCTTTAGAATGAGTAACACATAAGTGAGTGGACAATCTCTGAGCGGGTGGCGGTAAGAAGCTAATGTCGTTTTTGTTAAATAATTCCATGGGGGTGCAGTTATTTTTGAGGAACTGATAGTAGCTGTGCTGGTCAAGAAATTTCCTGTCTTTTATCGAACCCGAATTGTATTATCGTCTTCACAAACGATCAGCAGCGGATCCTAGCCTCAGCCACTTAAATTCAATCCATGTCTTCGAATCCTGTTTTTTTAAACATTAGTTTCAATATGTATTGTTTTACCAACTCGTACACTAAGAAATTATATGTCTTATATATAATGAGTCATATAACATGTCGCGATCTGTTATATGACTCATTATATATAAGACATATAATTTCTTAGTGTACGAGTTGGTAGAGCAATACACATTGATTCACACGTATACGGTATGGAAAGCTATTAACCTTTTAAAGCCTAGCGGTAACTTTACATACCACCAGGTTTAACATTAAAAAATTCTACGTGGTGCCCACATTGCGTTTATGTGTTTTGTACGGATCTCAGAACAAACAGCAACTTTTGCCTTATAAAACATTAAGAGACTGGTTCTTATAACGAAAGTGAAGAGTGTTTACTGCGCGGTACGCACTGAGGCCTTACATAAAACAGACACGCTTCGTCTTTAAAGGGTTAATTTCAATATTGCGTTCCCAACAAGGTCAGCATTTCCTACATCTCAAACCTTCAGTATTCCGACTAAAATGTGCTAGACCTATTTGTTGTCTAGAGCATGCTGTTGAAAGTCCCAAGCATATCGCCCTCCTCCATTAAATACCCCTAATAATATGTGGCGCACAATAGGAGCTATGAATCATGAAGCCTGTCAGTGTCACCATGACATTGTGCAGCCTCAGGTTGCGGGTGGAGGATACGGTCTCTACAGCAGCTGCGAATATATGGAAGGAACAGTGGCGTACAGCTGCAAAGGTGGACTATCCAGTGTGGGAGTTCTGGGGGTCTAACAGAGCTTTATGATGAAAAGTAGCATGCTACGAAATGTCACCACGGTCCTGAGCAAATTGTTAGTATCTTCATAATGTACAGTCACACCTACCACAGTTAATGGTACGATACCTTATCTTCTAATAGTCAGAGAACATTTTGTTTAGTGGAGAAGGGCCCCGCAGCAGACGCTACGGACGCACCGCAGCCTTGAGGCTTCTTGTGCAACCCTGTGATGAAGATGACGATTATTATTATTATTATTATTATTATTTGTCCTTTTCCTAGTAATGGAGCACCGGTAGAATGGAATTGATAGGGGAAAACCGAAGCACTCGAGGAAAAACCTGTCCCAGTGCCACTTAGTTCACCACAAATCCCACATGGACTGAGCCGGGATTGAACATGGGTCTCCGCGGTAGAAGGCCGGCGGCTAACCGCCTGAGCCATGGCACGGCCCTTAGAGAACTTACGTTACGCACTGGTTTCTTATCGAACATATTATTTTTCCATAAACGCACAAATTACTATCGGAACTGTAAGATATTCTCCCTGCTGTCTCTACAGCCTTACCCTCAATTAGTCTCCTTAACTTTAAGCGTTAGCCGATCCCGGTGGCCGCGCGGTCTAAGGCGTAGGTCTGCGGCCGAGCGCTTGCTGGGATCATGGGTTCGAATCCCACCGGGGGCATGGATGTTTCGTGTCTTGTACAGTGTTTGTGTTGTCGGGTAGAGGTCTCTGCTACGGGCTGATCCCTCGTCCAGAGGAGTCCTACCGACTGTGGTGTGTGTTTGAGTGTGATCAAGTGAAAATGAAAAACCCTCTACACCTGCTGTGAACAAGTAGGTGGAAGAGGGAAGGACTACGAAACGAAACTTTAAACGTTGTAAAATGGGCTTAAACTTCAAATGTACGAAGTATGACTGACGGCAAAAGGCTGCTATAAGATATGAGAGACTTGTATCTGAAATGTTTCTTGGTAGTGACTGTATTTAGCCTAATAGGACATAAGTGACTGTATTTAATAAGGTAGGAGGAAATAGTTATTTGCCACTGTACACAGTACCACAGACCCAGTTAACGATGAAGGCAGTATTGTGATATATGTACTTTAATGTTTCGTTTCGTTTCGCAGTCCTTACCTCTTCTACCTACACACAGCAGGTGTCGAGGTTGTTTATTTTCACTTGATCACAATCAGTTACACACACCACAGTCGGTAGGACTCCTCTGAACGAGGGATCGGCCTGTCGCAGGGACCTCTATCTGACAACACGAACACTCACAAGAGACAAACATCCATGCCCCCGCTTGGATTCGAACCCACGATCTCAGCAAGCGTTCGGCCCCAGACCTACGCCTTAGACCGCGCGACCACTGGGATCGGCTGTACTTTAATGTAGGACTTGCAAATGGGTGAAATCAATTTTGTTTTGAGTAACAGATTTTTGAGAGGGTGTGGAAGATGTCTTCGCTCTCGTTGCATGTTACGCAGCTTCTTTTGGCGTTTGTTTACCGAAATTTCGGGACAGCCTTGATAAAAAGGGCCTCGCTAAACAACTACCAACGTACGCTGTGTAAAATCCCAGAAGAGCGAAGAACTGACATACCCCGTGGCGGAAGCCTGATATCTCTAAAAAATGTTGAACTTTGTAAATGAAACTCAGACGTACATTTAAAGATTAACGTAAGGAAGAGAACATTACAGCATTGACCAATGGAAATAAATGTGCTTTATGAATGTGCCACGAAAACTAAAACAGCGAAGCAGCATAATTTTATTTTGGAATTGTTCTTGTAAAATAATGTTTTTATGAGCTGCTATTTGTTGCACAACCTATACTTCTGTCACAGCGCCGTGTGGTTGTGCCGCCACGTTATGTCATGCAGTTAAAAGACGTGGAAGCAATTTTCTAATCGGAGCAAAAAACGATTGAGTAAGGTCATACTATTGTGACTGGCTGAAGCACAGCACGGTTCACATTTCTCCGTCCCTAAGGAACATCAAAACACGGCTTCGCTCGCTTGGATCTTCAGCTTCCTTTTGACTCTGTACGTGGCTTGTACGGTGAGTGACTCCGGATTGATCAGGCCAATGAATCATGAAGAATGTAGGTAGGCATGAGCCGTTGTGATGTCATGTCAGGTCGCAAATTACAGCTGAGATATACGCGTCAAATTTCTCCTTGGTTTCTCCAAACGTGACCAATACGTTTTCTTCATGACCGTCGTAAAGCGATAGTCTAGCAGTCACTTGACCCGGTCGGGTCACAGGCGTCAGTTGGTCTCAGTCGTTTGACCAATGCGAATTTTATTCGGTTACCAGTTTAGGAAGTGTGGCAATCGCAGAAGTTCTACCAGAATACTCTGCGTCACATTCCAAAAGACGGCGATCTTCATACAGGTATTAATCAAAGTGACGGTTCTTCTTCAGGCGTAGCCTGAAGTGTTACAGTCATCTGCTGTCCACTCCAGTGGCTAGCTAGCCAACACAATGAGGCAGAACTTTTATCGAGAAGCTGATAGTCACTCAAGCAGTCAAAAAATTCAATATTTTGTCAGCTCGTAAAAGATTCAATTAGACTTACGGAATCCGTACTTTCCATGGCCGTTTCAGAAGAACACGCCACTGGTCACTATTCCGAACCAGAGTAAACCAGTCCAAACCTCCCACTTCTGTTGAGGTACTGTAATAACGTCTGCCCGTTAACACATACGATTTCAAGTGCTCTCTTCTGTTCAGAATTCGGATCAAATTCTGCGCGCATTTCTTATCCCTCCCACGCTTAATCGACGTCTCAGCGGAGCACTCCCTTGATTTGATTATCGTATTGTTTGTGATTTCAGGCTTCCGCCGCGATGCTAATAAGATCTGCGCTCTTCTGGGGTATAACGCAGCGTCGAGTGGTAATCCTTTACCGACGTTTCGGGACAACGTATCGGTCCTATATTCAAGGGTCAAGAAGTTTTTTTGGACTTCTTGACCGTTGAAGGACCGACACGTTGTCCCGAAACGTCGTTAAAGGATTACCACTCGACGCGGCGTTGTACCCCAGAAGAGCGTAGATCTGTCCTGATGTTGTTTGCTGAAAAGTAAAAGACAAACTTGTGTCTGTACACGCTATGAAGGCGTATCGGGGGGACTGGAATTCTAGCTAAGTGACCAACTAACTAACTCCATGGAGCAGAGGCCTTCTTGAGAAGCTTACAGTTTCTCAGCTAGACAAGAAATTCTCCGCATTTTATGGAACCTGGAGGTTCATTACCGCATTCACAAGAGCCCGCCACCTGTCCCTATCCTGAGCCAGCTCAATCCAGTCCATGCCGCATCCCGCTTCTTGAAGATCCATTTTAATATTATCCTCCCATCTACGCCTGGGTCTCCCAAATGGTCACCTTCCCTCAGGTCTCCCGACCAAAATCCTGTATGCACCTCTCTTTTCCCCCATACGTGCTACATGCCCCGCCCCCACCTCATTCTTCTCGATTTGATTACGAATAATATTTGGTGATGAGTACAGGTCATTAAGTTCCTCGTTATGTAGTCTTCTCCACTCCCCTGTCGCTTCGTCCCTCTTAGGCCCAAATATCCTCCTCAGCACCCTATTCTCGAACACCCTCAGTCTTTGTTCCTCCCTCAGTGTGACAGACCAAGTTTTACACCCGTACAAAACAACAGATAAACTACAGTTCTGTGTACCCTAGGGATTGGAATTCTTAACGTCGCCACTAGACACAGACGAGCGGCCAGCCTCACACCTCTGTCCCTTTAACGTCGCCACTAGACACAGACGAGCGGCCAGCCTCACACCTCTGTCCCCTTAACGTCGCCACTAGACACAGACGAGCGGCCAGCCTCACACCTCTGTCCCCTTAACGTCGCCACTAGACACAGACGAGCGGCCAGCCTCACACCTCTGTCCCTTTAACCGTGGTACCGACCAAGTAGGACACTTTGTAGGTCCCAGAGACAGTCTGGGTTCAAAACTCCCGATTTCCCAGGCGTTAGCCTAGTCATTGCACAAAGTACGTTTTCCCGGCTCCTTTGGTGAACTGTATAGACGATAACGCTCTGTGTTTTGCAGTTCCTTGGGTCTTCTGTTCTTTCCTTGCCTTTAGGTGCAGGTGTTCTTCTAAAACACCACATCCCCAAATATCAATCATCTAACAGTGGTTTAAATGTGCCGTCACTTGCAACTGTACAATAAAATGTATTGTGATAAATTATTGCACAGTCTCTTTTAAAAAGGCCCGAAAAGCATCCATCAATTTGCAGGATTATCGTCAGGGTGTGAAGTGAGCTAGTTTCTAAATGGCTTTGTCATAATGAAATGTGCCTTATTCAGTAAAATATAAAGCTATAAATAACATCACACACCATTACTTCTTGCTTTTAGGCGGTTTCGCGAAAAAAAGAGTTGTGAAAATCTACTGTTAGCTTTATTAGGTCTGTCGGTTCCTTCTGTGCTCGTATGGAACATCTCGACTCCTTGTGAAGAATTTTCATGAAATTCGGTATTGGGAATTTTTAATAAAATGTGTCGACCAAATTAAGTTCGGTTAAAATTGCGAAATAAGAGACAGTTTCTAGTCGACCTACATACTGCTATGATATCTCGTTGTTTACGAGATTAGGACAAGAAATAGATTTCACGATCAAAATATAATATGGCGCCAAACAGATGGAATTTCTAAGCGAGACAAGTAGGGAAAAAATACCAATAAGTCGTAATACTTGATGTGTATTTCGTTATAGTAGGCCCACGTCACGTTCCCATGCAATTGCATGTTTTCTTCTTCATGCGATTTTCATTTTGTATAATGAAGGAACATGCAAATATACAATGGTAATTTTAATATTCATTGCGTGTGTATGGGGATATGAAATATATTGCATATATGTGGGGATATGAAATATTATACGCAGATTGATTGGGAATGTACGTATATATGGCATGCAGATATTATAAGTCAGCATTTAACAAAATACTACGACGGGATACAATTCTTAGCGGACATTTTGCGGCGTGTGCATAACAAGGTGGACTTTGTTTTATACCAGCGGTGTCTCAGCTTGCAGTGTAAAAACTGTCCGTTGTGGTGGTGGTAGCCGCCACCGAAACATGTCGGAGCTGAAGTGACCTTGTAACGACTTTTGTAAGCATTAAATGGTGCATTATTTTTGGTAACTTTCTATACAATAACTCAATAAGGGTGAACGATGCAAACAACGATGTGAAGTATATATAACAGTTAGTAAAGAAAATAAGATAGCGTAGCCTGTTATTCATAATAATAATATTATTATATTAATATTAGTAATCATAATATAGTAAAGCGTATCAACGAATTGAACAGTAACAAAAATATGCAAATAATTTACTCCTTAGCATAGTACATAATCTTAGCAAAGAATTGTCGAATTTCTAAGTGTCAAAAAGGTGTCAAGGTGCAGCGTAAATGTAACTTGTGTTGCTCGTACAAGGAAAGTACGGCCATGTCTGCGTCAATTTTTGCGAAACTCGCAAATACATAACAGCATAATTACAGCGAATTTGACCGCAATTGGACAATAAAGGTTAAAATTACGGATACAAATACATTTACGCCCCTAAGCATAATATTTCTTACACTGCGCCCATTTACACAAAATTCTGAAGACATTTCTATGCATATCTGCTATCCTGAACGGTTAATTAGTGTTACACCGGGACGTGACTATTATCTGGGGCGAGAGGTCATAATAGAATGTTTTGTTAGCAAGACAAGAAAGGAATAGCGTGGTTGTTAGCAGGAGTGTGAAAATTGAGAGGAATCAGAGAAAACATACATAAAGACAAATTTAATATGTTCCATGTCCGTGCACTTTATCATACGAAATAATAAACACCAACTAATGCACCAAAAAATATATAATTTTATTCGAAAAGGTCTCCTACATGTTTCGACCCTGCTGGGCCATCTTCAGGGAGAATAATATTGATACACTATGGTTGCGTTTATATAGTTAAGTGCGAATGTGCCCTAGGTTTCATGCCTCCGTTTGACAGGTATCGCGTACTGTCCGCGGTCATACAGGTATCGCGTACTGTCCGCGGTCATACAGGTATCGCGTACTGTCCGCGGTCTGTCTGAACTGTAAATTGTGAGGCATGAAACCTAGGGCACATTCGCACTTAACTATATAAACGCAACCATAGTGTATCAATATTATTTTCCCTGAAGATGGCCCATCAGGGTCGAAACATGTAGGAGACCTTTTCGAACAAAATTATATATTTTTTGGTACATTAGTTGGCGTTATTATTTCGTATACATAAAGACAGTTTTGTTTATGTCTGAGCGTAGAGAATGTAAAACATACATTGCTGAGGTGTCCAGAAACAAAGAAATGGAGAAACGAAATCCTGAACAAGGAAGGGTTGGTCATGAATAAATATGGAGGCAATGGGAAAGTATTTATTTTTGCAAATAAAGTAGTTGTTGAACAGTTACTAAGACAAAAGTACGGGCCGGGTTAGCATAGTCGGTATAGCGAGTCGCTACGGGCTTGTCTACACCCCTCCAGACGGGCCTTGGTGCCCGCTCAGCCTTCTGTAAAATGGGTACCGGAAGTATTTCCCAAGTATAACCCTTTAAAGACGAAGCGTATCTGCTTTATGTAAGGACTCAGTGCGTACCGCGCTGTAAACACTCTCCACTTCGGTTATAAAAACCAATCTCTTAATTTTTTATAAGGCAAAAGTTGCTGTTTGTTCTGAGATCCGTACAAAACACATAAACGCAATGTGGGCACCACGTAGAATTTTTTAATGTTAAACCTGGTGGTATGTAAAGTTACCGCTAGGCTTTAAAAGGTTAAAGCGGTCGTGGCGTTGCGTTGACCACCCTCCCAAGCCTACCGCAGAGGTTAAGAAAGAGTAGAGCTATACCTCCACTTCACCCCTGTGCCTGCATGGCGCTTCACCTTTTACCTAGCGAAGGTAAACAAGAGAATCAGTGTACATGTATAATGTAATATTGAGGGCGGTTCTCGTAACCGCTGTTGCCGTGGAAAACCAATAAGTGTTACATATTCTGAGTGTGTGTCTGTAGCCTTAGCTATCCAGCATGCAAAGCGCATGCGCCGTATTGTATTGTCATCCGTGGCCTGTCTGTCTCTACCATATTTTCCCACATTTGGCCCTATCTCATGAACGGCACGATTTTCTCGACATATTTCGAAAAACACTCAAAGGTCAAATTTCATGAATATCCGTCTAGTGGGAACCGACTTGTTCCGTGTGGGCGGGCGGACGTACGGGCAGAGAAAGAGAGAGAGAGACATGACAAAGCTGGTAGTCGATTTTCGCAATTTTTTGAGGGCGCCTAGAAATAGTTAAATAGAGTAAAAGCAATGCAAGTAGGGACAATGCAAGTAGTTAATACAGGGCTACCGCTATTAGTGGGATGGTAGTTACTGTAAACACAGGTCTTAACTCAATAAATCATCATCATCATCATCATCTCCTTTACGCAGGGTATTCACACTTATATACCTGAAACAAACCGTTTCTAGGGTATACAGTGTCGCAGCTATTCTGCACGTACTGTTAGTGGTGCATATAACGCGGTCTGCACTATTAAACTCTTTTGTGCTTCTACATTAGCACTTTCCGAAGTGTGTGTGCTGTGCCCAATATAGCTGTTTTCTGTTTATTATTATTATTATTATTATTATTATTATTATTATTGCCTGTGGTCTCCTGAATTGTACAAACATCGAATGGAAAATGGAGAAAACAAGGCAAAAGTGTATTGACGCCTTAGTAAAGTATGGTTTTAGTGTGCCAACATTGTCGAAACTCTCAACGCGCCGCGACGGTATGTGGATATCTCCTGTACCGAATTTTATCGAGACCGGTCAAGAAATATTGAATACGAAAGCCAACTTTCCTTCACGCCAACAAGTAATTAATTTATGACTACTTGACTCGATTTTTGCGTATGTGACACGCTTGCGACATTTGGTGATGTCACAGAAATGTGATTTAGGCTTCCAGTCTTCTAGGATGTAACGCTATGCCATTATGTAGAGACTGGCCACAGTGTCTTGTTACCACTTACAGAAATGTTTACATTTGTCATAAAAGTTAACTGCAGTACGATCGTATCCTGTTACATATGACACTCACGTCCCCTCTAATTTCTTTTACGGTTGCTCGGACCTGCTACGGCTCTGAGCAGAAAACTTTTACACAACCTGACGACTGCGCGGCGCTTTAAAAGTTTTTTGTAATGTGCATAATAAGAATAATGAGATGGGCGTGGTATTAGCACGTATGGGGGAAGAGAGAGGTGCATACAGAATTTTGGTTGGGAGGCCTGAGGGAAGGCGACCATTTGAGAGACCCAGGCGTAGATGGGAGAATAATATTAAAATTGATCTTCAAGAAGTGGGATGGGGCATGGACTGGATTGAGCTGGCTCAGGATAGGGACAGGTGAAATGCGGTAATGAACCTCCGGGTTCCATAAAATGCGGGGAATTTCTTGATTAGCTGAGAAACTCTAAGCTTCTCAAGAAGGCCCCTACTCCATGGAGTTAGTTAGTTAGTTAGTTAGTTAGTTAGTTAGTTAGTTAGTTAGTTAGTTAGTTAGTTAGTTAGTTAGTTAGTTAGCGTAATAAGAATATTTACAATGCAAATTGAAAATTCCAGCTGCGCGGCAACAATTCAGTGTGCGTGGAGCATTTCAGTTACTGCGCGACCGCGCTCCCGCGCAGCTTAGAGGGGAAATTGTATGACACAAGCCTTACGTGTGCAGTGGGTCTGTCTGAGCTCCATCATTCTCATGACAGAATAGTTCTGCGCCGTGCTCTGTGGGACACTTTTCCGAGCATTTGTGGGTTGCGAGGTTTAAAAGCAAGCATCACTGACTGTTTACGGTCTGCAGTGGTTCGGTAGCGCTGCTGTGTAGCCGTCTACTGTAGGAAGCTGCAGAGCGAATTATCACATGGTGACAGGGCTGGGCTTCGAGATGGACAGCACTGGTGACCCACGGACAATCCAACTTTCCCCGAAACCTCACTAAGGTATTCCCTAACAGCGAATGCATAATATGCTGGTGCCGCGTGCTGCTGGAAGTAGGCATCGCCCTTAACACCAAGGTTTTTCGGATGCAGCATGTCCGGATAAGTGTGCTGATTAACATGACCATCAAATAAACTCAGTCAGAAGACTCATTTACAATCCATCCGAGCACATATCATTCGTTTCGTAGTCCTTCCCTCTTCTACCTACTTGTTCACAGCAGGTGTAGAGAGGGTTTTTAATTTCACTTGATCACACTCACACACACACCACAGTCGGTAGGACTCCTCTGGACGAGGGACCGACCCGTCGCAGAGACCTCTACCTGACAACACAAACACTGTACTAGAGACAAACGTCCATGCCCCCGGTGGGATTCGAACCCACGATCCCAGCAAGCGCTCGGCCTCAGACCTAAGCCTTAGACCGCGCGGCCACTGCGATCGGCCAAGCACGTATCATGATTCTGTGAAATGTCTGAATCATCCGTGCACGTTCATTCCGTCTGCAGTTTAAATCCATGTCTCTTAGCTCTGAATGAACACCGGGCCATACGGGTGTGATTTCAGGTCCGCCTTCGTGTCCTGTTTCGCTGTTGACAGCGGTATTCCAAGTTCCCCTGATCGTTTATGCATCGACTTCTGTGGTGACCTGGCAACAGTTTTCTCGACCAGTCTGCACTGCCACCCTCTGGGTGATAGTCATCGAGTTCTTGGCTTATCGTTTATGTTGTCTGTTGCAAAGAGTTTATGCTGTGTTCCCAGAAGTGTCTGTTTTTTAGCGGCTGGAAATCGTTACGCACTTGGTTTATTGTCTCCCCTGATTGCGTACGTTAGTGTGTCCAGACACTGACAACAATCCGTTGTTCAACGGTGTAATTGCTCGTGTCACTTGTGGCTCCTTTCACCTAACCAGTGGAAGAAAGCGAAGTTAGACGGTGTTTCCATTTGTGCAGGGATGACGAGATGTTGTGACCGCCCTGTGCGAGGTTTCAGACCTTTCGAAAGATGGTGGCGCGTTCATCTTTTTGGACGTCTTAAATCCTGAAGATTAGAACAGCATTATAATTAAAAATTCCGGGAATCACCCAACGGCACGGCGTCACATTGCAGAACAGTTTGACCACAACCTTACGTTTCCTCGACAATTCTTATGAAGAACTTCTATGGCGAATTTCATGAAAATACGACAGGCTGTTTGGTCGCTGGTACTAGATCATAAATACATGGACTCACAGACAGCAGACAGACACGGACGGACGTAACCTCAACATCAGAATTTTGTTTTTGCGTGGTAAAAAATGTCTAAAATTGTGGCCGCAGTGAATAAGTTGTATGACCAACTAAGACGTGCCCAGGGCACTGAATCAAAAACACCGCAGTGTTTCCTTATACCCGTAGCCTACATACGTTTTTCTAACTTTGCACACGTATATTCTACATATACTCATGTGTGTGTGCGTGCGTGCGTGCCTGTACATACGTGTATGTATAGAGTGTCTTACGGAACATCTGTCGAACTTCAGGCGGCCATTTACTGGCTTGAATGAAAAATTTTATAACAACATGGGCCATAACACCAACTGTTATGTACGTAGTCATATTTAACGTAAGTTGTGACACAGCGTCCGTACGTAAACTTTCGCTCTTCGAAATGACCTGCCATGTAGGCTATATGCAAGCGAGGTCGTTTTAAAGCAGCACTTGTTGCTCTCTGTGTGCTTTCATGTTATTTCGTATGAGAAGAGCGCCGTCATTTATGCGCCGTAAGATTTCATATAACGTCTGCCATATACCCTGATACAGCAACTACTTGATGCAGAAATCAGGGGGTCCCAAGTCTGATGAACTCGGAGACTATGTATGTTAACGTCCACGACCAATCCAACGATTTCCCTAATGCCTATTCAAGTTCTCTGTGTCATGTTAATCGAAGTTGATTGGTGCACCATCATTTGGTAGACACATTTTCAGTTCGGTGACAACAGCGCTAAGGCAACATAATTGTACCTTTCCTCAAGCGTTTTCTTAAATTTCTTGTTCCTGTAGAATAGTAGCACTCGGTCATGAGATATGGTTCCTGCGTTCGCTGCGCGTGGGCCGAAGTGTCATTATAAAACTCACAAAGAAAAAAAAATTATGCCGGAATTTTGCAACAGCGAATAAGAGAAGAAAAATCAACGCAAGATCAGTGTGACTGTTTGGTATTCGGACACCAGACTGAATTGACGGAGACCCAACTGCATAACTCACCGTTAGGCAATACAAGAGCTATCTGGTGTTGACTGGAGCGTCACAGGTCTTGCGTCATTTGTCGTCAGGCATTGTCAGTCAGGAGAGTTTATGCGTGGTTGGGAGAGCAGTTGAACAGAAAACATGGCCTTCTGTACATTGAGGGTGTGATTGAGTTAATGCGGGAGGAGATATTCATTAATTTACAGTAATATCGGTGTGTAATATTGCAAATAAACTTACATTAAATAAAATTTATGAAATTTGCTACTGACTGTAAAACACGCGTTACTTTAAAAACGGTTGTGTTAACCTTTTAAAGCCTAGCGGTAACTTTACATACCACCAGGTTTAACATTAAAAAATTCTACGTGGTGCCCACATTGCGTTTATGTGTTTTGTACGGATCTCAGAACAAACAGCAACTTTTGCCTTATAAAACATTAAGAGATTGGTTTTTATAACCGAAGTGGAGAGTGTTTACAGCGCGGTACGCACTGAGTCCTTATATAAAACAGATACGCTTCGTCTTTAAAGGGTTAATAAACAATCAAGGAAATAGTAATAACTTGGCCTTCCACTTGTCACACTCCACCCTTAACCCCTTAAGGACGAAGCATGTCTGTTTTATATATAAGGACCCAGTTCCTACCGCGCAGTAAATACACTCCGTCTCCTTTATAAAAACCTATTAGTTAATGTTGTATAGGGACATAATCGCTGTTCATTCAGAGATCCGTAGAAAACACATAAATGCGACGCAAGCAACTTGCTGAATTTGTGAATGTTAAAGCTGGTGGTACGTAAAGTTACCCCTAGGCTTTAAAAGGTTAATCCATGATTATGTTGAGATCTGCCCTGTTTTGGGATATTGCGCAGCGTCGAGTCCTAATATCCCCGAACGGTAAAGGATTACCTCTGGACGCCGCGTGATATCCCAGAAGAGCACAGATCTCATCAGCGTCGCGGCGGAAGCGTGAAATCACGGCCATGATTACGTTGCTCCTTCTAGCAGAAGAGCGTGCATGATTTAGGCTATATTGCTGCTTTAATATGAAGCTATGCAAAACACAAATATTGCTGATAAACAGCTCAGCCTTTTTCTGCTAAAACTTCCGTCGGCTTGCCATGGACAGCAAATCTTGCGGTCCAAAGAACAAAAGAACGTACAGTTATTTCTCGCGCTCTGCTCAATTGGTGATTTAACGTGTATTTTCTGCAGTTCTCGGCAGGGACAAAGATTCATTATTTTGTCACTAAGAATGAAAAGCCTTATAAGCTAGGATTGCAATGACGCAAGTCGTTGACGATTGTGTGCACATGTCACTGTCTCCATGAAACGCTGTATTCAACACCGCGTGACATTGTGTATTAGTTTTGGTTGTTTGCACTCTCAACGAATTGCGTTAATGCTTCAATGTCGATAAAGAAAGAAACAAAAAACATTTTCAGGAATTCTGTGAACGTCAAGAATGCAAATGTAACATTCTTGATAGCAAAGTGTTACTGTTTTTCTCTTTTAACCTTTTAAAGCCTTGCGGTAAGTTTACATACGACCAGGTTTAACATTGAAACATTCTACGTGGTGCCCACATTGCGTTTATGTGTTTTGTACGGATCTCAGAACAAACAGCAACTTTTGCCTTATAAAACATTAAGAGATTGGTTTTTATAACCGAAGTGGAGAGTGTTTACAGCGCGGTACGCACTGAGTCCTTATATAAAACAGATACGCTTCGTCTTTAAAGGGTTAATCAAGGTAATCCCCACGAATGGGGAGGAAGTAACTGGAGGCTGAAGAAAAGTGCATCATAAGGAGCTTCAGGACTTTCACTCCTTACCGAATATAATTAAAGTGATTATATTAATTAATTACCGGAAATTAATGCGATAAGCCCAAACACGTTTATTTCCTTGTAGCCGCCGTGCCCTGCGAGTCTTGTCTTGGGCGCAATGTGATACGCGTCCATGTTAACTGGTCTTCGCGACATTTTAGTGGTGTCTGCCCAAGTTCTGCCTTGTTAGTCAGACTGAGTTTTCTTTACTCTTCTAGCCTGATTCGGTGTGTTGCGTACCGAAATATGTCCTGTGAGCCAAGTGGTATTCATCGGATATCACAGACTGAAAGAACACTGGCATTTGCCTCCGGGAAATGCTACATAGCCATCAGTACCACTGGGCTAGGCACTTCCACAGCCCAGCCCTTAGAACAGTTCGACACCATGTATGTACCTGCACTTGCTGCTGCGTGGGTGATGGTAGAATAATGGTCAGACACTTCGCAAGATAACGTATAACAATCGCGTATATTGTGCAGGCAGATAGGAGCCAATACTCACAACGACTACAGATATTTTATCAAGCCGATTAAGCCGTTCTGTTCACAAAGAGTTACGCATAAGTAATTGAATGGTTGTTACCAGGTCCTTATTATATATTAAAATATTAACCAGGCCGATCCCATTGGCCTTGCGCGGTCTAAGGCGTAGGTCTGCGGCCGGGCGGTTGCTGGGATCGTGGTTTCGAATCCCACGGGGGGCATGGATGTTTGTCTCTTGTGAGTGTTTGTGTTGTCAGGTAGAGGTCTCTGCGACGGGACGATCCCTCGTCCAGAGGATTCCTACCGACTGTGGTGTGTGTCTGAGTGTGATCAAGTGAAGATAAACACCCTCGACACCTACTGTGAGTAGGTAGAAGAGGGAAGGACTGCGAAACGAAACGGATCGATCGGCGAATCCACTTCGGGATGAAACCACTTAAAAATGGTCCCAAATATGTTGGAGTTATTTAAGTAAATTGTATCCTGCACTTTAATACTCGTATTTTGTCGCATATTGGCAATTGACGGGATATTTAACCTTTTAAATCCTAGCGGTAACTTTACGTACCACCAGGTGTAAGAATAAAAAATTCTACGTGGTGCCCACATTGCGTTTATGTGTTTTGTACGGATCTCAGAACAAACAGCAACTTTTGCCTTATAACACGTTAAGAGATTGGTTTCTATAACCGAAGTGGAAAGTGTTTACAGCGCGGTACGCACTGAGTCCTTATATGAAACAGATACGCTTCGTCTTTAAAGGGTTAATGGATGCTGGCATGGAATGCAATGCAAAAAGACTTGACATTAAAATCCTTAATCTAAGTTCTTACACTGACATGAGAAACCAAATTTCATCCACAAGAGAAAGTAGGTAAAATTACAGTTCTGTGTAGTTGAATATTTAGGGGAAATTGCGTAACTGGACCTGTTCCTAACTTGAAATTTTCTTGTGTGTCGATCACCACTGCATGGAAAGGCCACCTACTGCTGTGGCTGTGGATTATTATCGGCAGTGAACTCTAGGAACATTATCGATAGCGGTTATAAGGAGAGTGTGTAGTGGTAGAGCAGTAAGAATTTTTTGGCATTTGTTTATAAATTTGGGCTCCCTAAATAAGCTTCTGTGTGACGCACATTCAAGGAGAAGCGAGCTGTAGTTACACAGTGTAACTGTGTGGGTTTACAGGAATGAAACATGGTATTTGTGTTTCTGGGTTTTGCTGTGTTTCTTCCTACCAGAAAAGAAAGAAAATTGTGTTTGCTCTATATCTAACAACTTCGTTAATCCTTCCTTAGACCTTCATTTAAGTGGTCCCAGAAGACCTGAGGCTTCAAAATTCCCGCCGCTTGTTCTTCGACGTCCGTACCGGGAGGATTTTTATGTATAATATATTAATTTGCTAACAGAAAAAGTTTTATTTAATAACAAGTTACGAATGCCCCCAGTGCGTGTTCATCTGTATATTTTCGCTGTATTGAAATTTTTTTAAGAAAAATGCTGAAAATCCTAATTCCGTAAATGCGCCTATCAACTTTTTACACAACACAGAGTTTATCTCCTATTTAAGTAACACATTTACTGTTCATTAACAGTTCAGAAATGAAATTCGTACGCTCACTAACAGGAGTAACTTTACGGGACAGAATTAAAAGTGAAGATTTGAGAAATCGTTGGCGGGTACATGAAATGGTTCAGGAAGTTCAAAATTACCAATTTAAGTGGACGCAACATGTTCTAAGAATGCTAGCTAACCGCCTGCCCCGAAAACTGCTAAAGTATAAACCTCGTGGTCGCAGATATTTGGGGAGACCACATCGCCGATGGACAGATCAGTTCTGCAGTCGCAGGACTGGCAACGTACCCAAACTGCCAATGGGAAGGAGGAGGAGGAGAAGAAGAAGAAGAAGAAGAAGAAGAAGAAGAAGAAGAAGAAGAAGAAGAAGAAGAAGAAGAAGAAGAAGAAGGAGGAGGAGGAGGAGGAGGAGGAGAAGAAGAAGAAGAAGAAGAAGAAGAAGAAGAAGAAGAAGAAGAAAGATTTATGGTTGTTAAACCAGCATATCCTGAACAGCAAGACCTGTAACAAGTCATGTCCAATTGCTACATTTCATTTATCAAATATTACTTCGGCCTCAGCTCGTGTTTCACAGTCTATGTCATTTAAAAAAGAAGCTAATATTGATGGTATAAATTTACGTTTTTAGGTACAAAGGTAAAGCAATCCCTGTACAGGCCTGAACAGGCCCTGAGAGGTACAGGAGGTTGAGCCTCCAAGATTTCGAGACAATCGGCGCATGAAGGTGTTAAGGTTATCAGCCCTACGTACCGGCCGCCTTTGCCCCCAGGAAATGTTCCTGGTACGCACTTCTATTAGAGGCTGAGTCGACCTCAGGGCCACAGTGCGACCGGAAGGGTTATGTCAATGAAAAGTTCCAAGGACACCGTCGGGAATCGAATCCGCTACCTTACGGCTTGTAGCACAGTGCCTGAACTAACTGCGCCCCTACCTAGTAATGGGAACAATAAGTGTGGGGGTCAGTGATCTTCTAACGCCACGTTCCTGCTTATAGCGCTGACCGCCAGTCCACCCCTTCGCACTACACAAAGCTGTGTTGCTTACCTTCTCCTCCCATCGTCTGGTCTCTAATAGCATCTTAAGAAACATCGCTCACTTGAAACACAGTCGTTTAATAACAGATGTGTCAATTAAGTTATGGTAGTTGTTCCACAGTAACAACCTTAGCTTTTAAAGGTGGCTGTAAAAGATGCCAGTTTCTTGTGAAGTTTTAAGGTTTTTACAGCGTTTATATAATACGACTAAGTTTTTGGTGGTTTCCGAGATTTCAGGCTTCCACCGCTATGTTGATGAGATATTTGCTCTTCTGGGGTATTACGAAGCATAAAATGGTAATCCTTTACCGACGTTTCGGGATTTATTGACCCCATCCCGAAACGTCGGTAAAGGGTTACCATCAGACGTTGCGTAATACCTCAGAAGAGCGCATATCTGTTTAGTGGTTATTTGCTACCCGCGTTTCGAAAGAGCTTGCTGCTTCCGTCTTCAGATTAGTCGAAAATGTTTTCCTACAAACCAATCAAAACAACTATAAAGCAAATTCAGAGCGATGATGTGCGAGCAGAGCAATTCGACATCGTTTGATCCATTTAGCCACTCTGGCGCACGAGATGAGCTAAGATGTGGAAACCTTAAACCCATAACCGGCTTTCTGCTCACACTGGCAATTTTCCTATGTTGACTGAGGATGTGGCGGATTGGTGACTTCTGCTATTAAGGCGTTACGCTTTTGGGGGCATAAATGTTTTGGGTGGCTGTGGCGGCTCCCTCGCGTAATATGAAGACCTTAAAGACCTGGACGGAAATCACGTTGACTGAGTGAGTGCCTTAGATATTCAGAGAGGAACACAGAACGGACCCCGTCTTCAATTACTGCATTGCATTGGTGTTAAAACTGAGTAAAATTACAGAAAGCCTCAGGCACGTAAGCCGAAAGTTGTTAGGCATTTTGTATATGTAGACTTAGCCACCTTACTGCGGGGGCCTTAAACTGGGCTGCGAACTTCCAGTCCCCTTCGGCTAAGGCGAACTTGGTCTCCCCTCCGACGGCATATTGCCTTCGAAGTTCCCGGGGGGGGGGGGGGGAGGTTACCAGTTCCAGGTATCTTTGAGCCTAAACCCAATGGTCGGTGTTCTGAAATAGTCGGCGAAGAACGGAAATTCCAAAGCATCCTCAATTTGCTTGTACATAATTAACGTACCAAGATTTGTTAGTCGCAATGCGAGAAGGCTTAGGTTACACCACCACCTATAGTTTCGCGGATTGGCAGCGGGCAGCGATTCTGAAGATAAAAGGTAAAGCAGTCCCATTACAGGCCTGTTCAGGCCCACAGGGTTCCAGGAGGTTGAGGCTCCCAGATTTCTAGACAGTCGGCACATGAAGGTGGTAGGTTGTCAGCCCAACGCACCGGCCGCGAATCTGAAGACAGGTCAGGCATTTGCTAATTGTAGGACGAAGGATCCGTTTACAAAGCAAAACACTGTTTCTGATGGGCAAGGCATTTCTCACATTAAGGAGAGTGTATAGCATGTCCACTTCCACCCGGCCTGCCGTACTTGATTTCATTGCTCCTCAAACCGACGTGCTGACATGGTCAGTCGATTGTGGCCTTGTGGTGTACTACCAGATTTCTCGGAATAGTCACTTCGATGCAAACCTCGAATATGCACCTGTTCAGTCGTCACAAATCGGTGCAACTACAGGATTTTTTAAGAACGGTCTATGTGTATTATCGATGAGGGCTGACAAGTGATCCGAGCTGAAACGGAGCAACCAGACATAGACTGTTGAAGATAACGGGGGTAACATTGAAAAATTAGGGGTGTGAGGTAGGTGTTTTCGATCCGCAGTTCAAACAGGAGCGGTCATTGTCCTAGTCACTCAGAAGAAGGCTCTTCTCTGTCATCAGTCTGTAGTTCTGGCCCCCGTGCATTGCTTCGAGGTTGCTGCAATCAAGACTACAGCACCATTGCTGAGGGTTCAGAGAGATCCCACACAACAAAGTATTGGGTGGGTGAACGATAGGACGTTGCGAGTTTCACAAGCTTCTTTACCAACAATAAGGGTGTGGCAGTGTACTGCACGTACTTTAGACCCGAGACGGTCCACACGTCTGCGGATGATAATCGCTCTGGTACCTCCTTCCCTCAAACGGTCCATTCGGTGAAAACATTTTGCGAAATACTAGACTTGATCCGACTGGAAATGTTGAAGATGCATATATCAACCCTATGCTAACTGCCAAAATAGTTTAATTTTACCTTCCTGCCGCGCACACCGTTAGCATTTCAGTAGGTCGACCGAACGGCCTTTATCCAGTTTGTCATCCTAACGTACTCTGTCGAAGGGTATTACGGTTTTCAGACGATCTCGCTGGATAGCCTGTCCTTGCAGAAGGTTTAAGACTGACGTGAGTGTAAGGCATGTTAACTGAAACACGAGCCTCAGTGGGAAGAAGACCAGCCACTTCGCAAGTTGTGACTGACTCGGCGGTGTCGTTGGAGAAGGGTTCGCATGCTTGGGGGCCCGTCATGTTACTTCAGTCGCAGGGTCAGCTATTGCGGGTGTCTTGCCGTATGTGTTCACGGGGTTTGCCTGTGCTAAGACCATTTTGAAAGAGCCAGGATTGGGTGCTTTCGTTCTTATGGTGCGAGACTTGAAGATAGGATCCCCTAAGACAACATGGTTCCAGGCCGAATCCAATGTCTCCTATTCAGTACAAGGTCTAGGTAAAGTCACTTGCGGTGTTGCAGGCCGAATGAATGTGCCATCCTTCGGCGGCGCTCCACGTGCGCTAAACTTGCAACAGCTACCTTGGCCTCGTTCCACTTACCGCAAGGTCGATAAGTGGCAGTGTGTTTTCCCACACATCTCCACTTCTTATGCCAATGACTGCATGATACACGCAACTTAGATATGCGTATTTCACCCAGGATACACACCAAGGTGCGTGGCCATAGTCACGTTGCCAGCGGCTGATTAGGTGGCAGCATTTGCATTGAAGTGGGCGTTTTGTAGCAGTGACTGTATGAAAAATAAACCGCAAACCGTACAGTTGTGGGACAGATCGCAAGTTATTTGGGGTGACTGTAGATTTAGTGAACAAAGCCTGAGGGTGTAAGAGAATAGGGTGCTGAGGAGGATATTTGGGCCTAAGAGGGGCGAGGCGACAGGGGAGTGGAGAAGACTACATAACGAGGAACTAAATGACCTGTACTCATCACCAAATATTATTCGGGTAATCAAATCGAGAATGAGATGGGCGGGGCATATAGCACGCATAGGGGGAAAAGAGAGATGCCTACAGGATTTTGGTGGAAGACGTGAGGGAAGGCGACCACTTGGGAGACCCAGACGTAGATGGGAGGATAATATTAAAATGTATCTTCAAGAAGTGGGATTGGGGGGCATGGACTGGATTGAGCTGACTCAGGATAGGGACAGGTGGCAGGCTGTTGTGAATGCGGTAATGAACCTCCAGTTTCCATAAAATGCGGGCAATTTCTTGACTAGCTGAGAAACTGTAAGCTTCTCAAGAAGGCCTCTGCTCCATGGAGTTAGTTAGTTAGTTAGTTAGTTAGTTAGTTAGTTAGTTAGTTAGTTAGATTGATTTAGTGACATGTGAGGAAAATAGGAATGAGAGCCTGGATCCGTCGACTGTGAACAGGACCGTAATATTGCTGTGGTTGATTTTCGTTGGGAGGTTCATCCGTATCTCCAGGAAGTGAATGAGCAGATTCTATGACCTGCCAGGGACGAAGCTGTTGTTTGACTGGAGTTAAATCTCTGTTTCTTCCCTGTTGATCCTCTCTACATACCGGAATTTGTTGAGATAGTCTTAGTGTCTTGGAGCTGGATACTTTTCTTCGACCTACCTGACATTAGAACAACCCTCAACTACGTTAAAAATGCTGATTTGCCACATTCTTGGTTTGGCCTCTCGCCTAAGATCTCAAGTTTCCTTATCCGTATGAGTAATGATATGTGATTGAAGATACTAAGAGTTTTACGCACTCCCTGCGAGTGTGGCCGGTTTCACGTGACATAAGACGTTTTATCCTGAGAAGTTAAAAAATGCAGCAATGACACAACAGCTTGGGATGTGACATCGTGGCTTCGAAAGTAAGCATCTTATCCAAATCCAGAGCACGTCAGATTTTACCCAACTAAGCTGGATGCAGTCACCAATTCATGAGGGAGGCGAAAGGAATTGAGCTCTATTCCAACATCATGAACTGGGATGAAGACCTGGTGTTAAGCCGGTCAAGGCTGTCTCGCATTTATTCCCAGTAAAACTGCAAAATCTGAGCAAGCTGATACAGGTCCGTAGCATTACGGCCTTTTCTGGGACAAAGGATTCAGGCACTCCTTCTGCCTTTCTGTGTTGCCTATCCCTCATCAGTCTCTACTATCAGTTCTTAATTGGCTGTCCTTCTTCCTACGTTTCAAAATTTGTTCTTTCTCCCACTATTTTATTTCGCTTTTCTTGTTACCTTTACTGGACCGGCTGCTTCTCCAGAAAAGCAGGTCAAACTGTCCTTGCAGTTAAAATGGCATCCCACACACCCATGGAATCGTACGAACTCTTTTTTCGGTGGAAGCCACAGGGCCCGCATAGTGCTTGGTAATGAAGAATTCCTCCTTGCCGCTGGTGCTTAACCTTTTAAAGCCTAGCGGTAACTTTACGTACCACCAGGTTTAACATCAAAAAATTCTACGTGGTGTCCACATTGCGTTTATGTGTTTTGTACGGATCTCAGAACAAACAGCAACTTTTGCCTTATAAAACATTAAGAGACTGGTTTTTATAACCGAAGTGGAGAGTGTTTACAGCGCGGTACGCACTGAGTTCTTATATAAAACAGATACGCTTCGTCTTTAAGGGGTTAATATCCAGGTCGTGTTTGAAACGATGCAGGAGTCCTTCATCCCTCGTGCTTTTAACGTAAGTCTGTATTGGTAGGTTATCCTAAGTACCAACTTAAAACCCGTTAACCTGGAGGCTCATGGGACTGCTTGATGCTAATATTTCTCAGCTCCACAGTGCTTCACTCATTGCCTCGGCAGTCACATTCATTTCCCTATTACCCTCTAAAAACAAATAGCTTGCCAGTTCTTTTCTGCACACTGCACCGCTGGAAAAGTAGGGAAATTTTGGTTCCTGTAGAAAAATCAGCAGATTTGGAACAGTTTCCTTTGACACAGTTTCACCCATAATACAATCTACCCGTGAATTTACGCGTTCTGGAGCTTTGGAATTTAGGATGGTGACAAGTGAAATTACGCTGTCGTACCTACATAATGATGTACTTGCTTAGAGAACTTGCTAAAGCAGAAACAGAGTCTGACAAAGTTGTGGCAGAACACTCGGAGTAGTATGCGAAAGAACAGCAAACTGGATCGCTGGGACTATCCAAATAATGACACGTGAAAACCTTTGAAAAATGGGAAGACAGCAAACTGTGAAGTAATCCCTCGAGTAATATAGCCTAATGCGAAATGCAACTAAAACGTTTCCAGCCCGAGGCCTTAAATTCTGTCCCATATTCAAAGGCACCGCAATCGCAAATTGCATATAAAATCAACTCGGACCTCATGGTATGTACGTGTGTGGCCATAAACGGCGAGTTGAGGCTAGAGTCCAAGCCTTGCTTACCACTGCCCGTGAAACCCCGTCTAACAGTTCCGACACTGTGTCATTGTTTTGGAAGGTAATAATGACCGGTGCTTGTGATGTCATTCCACCTGACTGTTTCAGGCACTTGCCAAGAAAACCTCTTCTTCACTTAGTGTATTTGCTTAGTCATTTTCTTGGATTATGTTATTTTTCCAACGCCTTGGAAGGGAGCAAATATCTTGTATTTACTGAAGTCTGGTCAGGACTCAAAATCCCCCCCCCCCACACACACACACATACACACAAATTTGCTTCAGATTAGCCTTCTATCCACTAAGTGTAAATTGTGTGACGTCCTTATATTAAAGCTAGTCCAACAACACATTCCAGGAACAGGCTTTCCAAATGCAAGCGAGTTTGGCTTGTATACATTTCACAGCAAAACACCTCCGAGTCCAGGCTAACAAAACATGGGAATCTCAGATTCAACCAAATATGTCAAGGTTTGCGGTATTCTTGCATATGGAAAAGGCCTTTGAGACAAAATATCACCCTAGCCTATTATACGAATTTTAAAAATTTGAACTTCCTACCAATATTTGAAATTAATCACTTCTTTTCTTTCTGGTAAGAAATAAAAATATTTGCCTGAAGGGGAATTACCTGTGCTCAAAAGATGAAGACAAAGTTGCCTTAGGCTTCCGTTATTGTCCCTACTTCATACAGCTTGCGTATTATGTATTAAATAACACCTTACGATATTTTGCGTTCGCGGATGAGAAAAGTCTATACGCGTCAGGGCAATACGTGCTTGTATTCTCGGCGGTTTAGAGCCTGGGTCATTACTGTTGCCTAGTAATATTAACCCTGAAATATAAGGGTGAACGATTGGAAGACTGAGGCTGTTTATTTCTGTAGAAGCCGTAGAGTGCTTGAGGAAGAAATACAACTAAAAATACAGAACATTGCTTTTGTAAATAATGCAAATATCTAGTCATTGTCTTCGACTGGCAGATGACATGAAGACTTCTAATTGACAGTACGGTAGGAAAGGCCTTAGCGATGGAGGTATGGAAGTCTTTTCTACTCAAAAATTGGCGACTACACGCGAACATTACAATTATTCTCCACACAGCGCTTCTTATTTCTGTAATGACTTACTCGTTGCTGCCTGTTAAGTTTGTTGCGGTTCTTAACTGTTGAATCTTCACTGCTTGCAGAACAGAGCTTTCCGCACTATTGGAAATCTTGACACGTTCGCATCGTTCCGCGATTTGCACATAGAAATTAATATTTCTTTCTTTTGAAATTACGTAGCTGAATCACGTAAGAGACAAGAACAAGTCAACCAAAATCAACGTCATCCAAATGAACGTGCAAATGGAGACGGAGAAACCCTACGTAGACAGGCTTTAACTTGGCGGCATTCGTGCCTATTACGGTGCAAGTGTCCAATTGCCTTTCAACTTACAGTAGATAATTTAAGAGATAATTTGTTGTACATGCCTGCACTGACGGAGGGCATCTGTATAGACTGCAAAATTGTTTTCTACCTATTTAATGTGTTCCATGTCCGTGCACTATATTATACAAAAACACATTTCAAGGAATTTAATGTGTTCCGTGTCCGTGCACTATATTATACAAAAACACATTTCAGGGAATTTAATGTGTTCCGTGTCCGTGCACTATATTATACAAAAACACATTTCAGGGAATTTAATGTGTTCCGTGTCCGTGCACTATATTATACAAAAACACATTTCAGGGAAGTTAATGTGTTCCGTGTCCGTGCACTATATTATACAAAAACACATTTCAGGGAATTTAATGTGTTCCATGTCCGTGCACTATATTATACAAAAACACTAATCACCAACAAATGCACAAAAAGAGTTTTATCATCAATTGTAACACACTGCTACATATTTCGACCCTGCTGGGTCATCTTCAGGGAGAACTTTTTGTTATCGTTACACTAAGGTTGCACTTTTATGGTTGAGCGCGAATGTGCTGTTGACTGTGTACTGCGTTGTTTTTGGAGGCGTGAACTCTCTGCGGTCCCGGCGTGCACTGCAGTGCAAGTCCAAGGAGAGTAGTCTTGGACTTCTTTACCCTTGAAGATGGGACCGATACATTGTCCCGAAACGTCGGTAAATGATTACCACTCGACGCTGCGTTATACCCCAGAAGAACGCAGATCTCAGTGTGAATGGTGTTATAATTTTTAAATGCTTTGCCTTACGCTATGAGGGCGATTTAAATTAAGGAAGATGAGATGGGAGGAGTATGTAGCACGTTGTGTGAGACTTTGGAATGGCATATGCACATCTGGTAGGAGAATCCATGGGGAAATACAAGCGCATGTTAAATGGTGGCATTAAAATACATTTTAATGAAATCGGGTATGGGCATGTGAAATGGTGTTGTCCAGTACTGGATACACAATGCTGGACAGTCACTCATCTGCCTGCTTCTTCTAAAGAAAGGCTCTTCTCCATGATAGTTCGCTATAATGTTTTTCAGTTGTTCTCCGTTTTTTCTTACCTCTATCTAGTACACAGGTTATGAATGAGTGGAGCTATAATTACACTCCTCCTATATGCCTTCATGGCGTAGACATGGACAACCTTACTCTACCTGTCTTCTTCTGGGGCCGGGATAGCTGAGTTAGTGAATCGTCTAGGCTGTGGGGTGGACGACGGAGGAATCTTAATTTTATTCATCCTCTTGCGATAAACATCGACAGAGCAGAAGACCGCCAATCACAACCAAAATATTTGTTATGTACACATAATTTGGTTACAACGCGGTTCGGCCAACACGGCAGGCGATACAGAACGCCAAGAGTACGTAGAAGGATTACTGCAACTTCACGTGTTTTGAATCGAAATGCGATCTCATTTTACAATTAATGTGTGATTTTAAGAGGGTTGTAAAGTGATATAAACATAAATAAAGGTAAGGGGGCATTTTATCTAGGAAGATTTTTATCAATAATTGATATCTGTAAAACTGAGATCTCAGTTGTTGAAAAAAAAAGTTACCTTTTACAGTTTCTTACAAGAATCACCTGAGGATGACTGCATGAAGTCGAAACATGTAGCCTGATTTTATAATAAACATCTAAATAAAGTGGTAGTGAAGGTATTTCCTATATAGAATATTGTACCTTTCTATTAGTTATTTGGATGCTTTTATTTATCACAATTTTAAATTCCCGTGAGATTTTATTAATATATACATTAAACAGTATTGGACAGAGGTCAAAACCATGTCTTACACCTTTATTTATTTTGATTGGTTCCAATATACTATCATAAGTAAATTTGGTACTAATTTTCGTATTCCTATAAATACTTTTTATTGTCTTCAATAGTGACATTTGGATGTTATTTTCCGTGATGCTCTTTTTTCCTCAAATTTTTACTTGAACAATGAATCATAACTTAAGGCAGAATGCATTAAAACAATCTCAAATCTTGTGATTATTTTTTTAAAACTTTATTGTAGACACCACTGCTGCAGTTGTTTATCGGTCTTAATTCTGTTTCTATCTTAATTGAGCAATACGAAACCTGCTACATTTCAAGCCGCTGATTTATAAGCGTTATCTTTCCGAGGTCATTTACATTGTCATATCTCTGGATTTCCTTCTGAACAGGTCGCGATATTGTTCTCTCGTGCCAGTCGTGATGCATGCCAAACCGATGTCTCTTCTCAAGGCTTTCAGTGAAGCCTCCCCACCATATACCATACTAATGTACGCAGAGTAACAAATGGAGCATGTACTGAACTTGCACATGGTAGGAACAAGTGTTTTTGAGTTACTCTTCACAACAGTGTTGATTTAATTTTTATCTGGCTGTTAACTTTCTAGCCAACAAATTTACGTTATCGTTCACTTTATTTTTAATCACGCTATATTGCTTTTATTTCTTACGTTTCTGTTTAAGAAGCAAGGTTATAACAAACAAGGGCAAAGCGCTTTTATGAACAATGAATGATAAGATAGGGAAGTCTACACTTTAGAAGTGTGGCAAAGTGCAAAAAAAAAAATGGAGGCCGAACGCGATAAGATGTTAGGTATTGGTTATATTTGACCAAAGTTACAGTAAATGTAAAAGATAAAAGGACTTTGAAATAGAAGATATTAAAATATTTTTAAAGCGAAGGAAGTTGATTTTTAATACCAGAATAGCAAGCTATTTGTACGCTCAAACAAGATATGTATGGTTATATTTTGAACACAGTAATAAAGTTTCTGTTTCCCGAAAATTCTGGAATTTTGTAAGGAGACGAAAGGCTATAAATTTGTAAAGAAATGCTCTGTTGCCTTGAGGTAGTTAGCCAGTCTGTCATCCGTCAGTCAGTTAAGCAGTCACACACAGACACTCACCCGTCATATACTGGATACTTACAATTGCATGTTGCGTTAACACAGTGTCCGAAACGTGTACTTTTATTCGGTGTGAAAAGCTATATGAATTCAAAGCTATGGGCTGACACATAAGGGAGTGCCTTCTCTGTCGTGGCCCTGTCTAGCTGTGTAGAAGGTAATCAGCTCTCCAAGAGGCTGTACTGCCCTACTCTCAGGGTATAAGTCAAAGAGACGGCAACAGATTGCCCCGAAACTTTAGTAGCTAGCTAGCTAACTAACTAACTAACTAACTAAATACTTAACTAACTAACTCCATGGGGCAGAGGCCTTCTTGAGAAGCTAACAGTTTCTCAGCTAGTCAAGAAATTCCCCTCATTTTATGGAACCCGGAGGTTCATTACCGCATTCACAACAGCCCGCCACCTGTCCCTATCCTCAGCCAGCTCAATTCAGTCCATGCCCCGTCCCACATATTGAAGATACATTTTAATATTATCCTCCCGTTTACGCCTGTGTCTCCCAAGTGGTCGCCTTCCCTCAGGTCTCGCCACCAAAATCCTGTATGCACCTGTCTTTTCCGCCATACGTGCAACATGCCCCGCCCATCTCATTCTCCTCGATTTGATTATCCGAATAATATTTGGTGATGAGTACAGGTCATTAAGTTCCCCGTTATGTAGTCTGCTCCACTCCCCTGTCGCCTCGTCCCTCTTAGGCCCAAATATCCTCCTCAGCACCCTATTCTCGAAGAGTAACTTTAGTACAGAAAGCCACGATTTTAATTTTCACGATTTCTTTTGATAGTCCTTGTATGAAGATGTCTTTGAATTCTTCTGTTTTGGTTACTTTTCATAGACTGACGGCTGTTGAAGATAAAGGCTACATGATCCTGTGAAAAATCGGGACCCGCTTACCCGGCGACGTAGAGCCACATCCCAGAAAACTCAGTCTTCAAAAATAAGATTTGGTTGCAGTGCTTTACGTAGGACAGTAAGCAGCACAATTAGCCTGTTTTCTTTCCTGGGGGGGGGGGCGTTAATGCATTTTCATGTTTCACTTATTTAATTTTTTACCCTAAATTTATAACTCCACTAATATTCTCTGTTGAAAATACAGTAACTCATACAAATAAGCTTTAGTCCCCTGACTGTAGGAGGAGGCACACGTGCACAGCAGCCCCATTCCTCCGTCACCGTGCTCCTGTTTCCTGCGTTTACGAAAGATGGAACTAATGCATTACTGTGAGTTGTGGTTGTTTGGTCGGTGTAGTGTCTAGGCTACAGACTGGACGACCGACGCTTTGTGGTTCGATTCCCGGTAAAGGAAAGAGATTCTTCTCTTTTCCAAAACGTTGAGACTGGCTTTGGGGCCCACGCAGCTTCCTATTCAAATGGTACTGCGGGCGTATAGCGATCATTTGGTGTATCCAGCCTCTCAAGTCACCTAATGCTGAGGCTAAGAGTGAGTGGAGCATACATCTGCTTCCACCTATGCCTTTATTACCTGAATCGGAAGAACTTTATAGTGGCATTGTAGCCTATGTCACCATGTGTAACGAATGAGTGTAGACTCGGAGATGCTGGTAGCCTCCTACAGTACTACAGTTTCTGTTCCGCGGAAAGGACAGTCCAAAATGTGAAATGACGAGAAAGAAAATGTACGTGTAACGTAATACAGAGGCGCGTTCACGTAACCATTTTTGCCGTCGAAATGCGATAAATATTACGTGTCCTGAATCTGTGTCTGTGGCCTTAGTTTTCCAGCGTGCAAAGCGCATGCGCTGTATTATATTGCCAGATGTGGCGTGTCTGGTTCTACCATATTTTTCTGCATTAGGCGTATCTCACAAACGGCAGAATTTTCGGAGTAAAGTCATTGAACATAAAATGTGTGTTTGAGTTAGCCTACGATCTTGTCTGAAATATTTCTTATTGTAAGAATAATTCAGTCAGATGGTATCATAAAAGTACCTATTTATTCATGTAGAGTACCCGTTATTCTTGTCGTATTTAATTAAACTTGGATTTTCTGGACAAATTTTTGAAATAATTCTCAGATATAAAGTTTTATGAAAATCTCCCCTCCCCCCGCCCCCCCCCCCCGTGGGATCCGAGTTGTTCTATGCGGACAAAGGGACGGACGGAAGGACAGGCAGAAATGACGAAGCTAATAGAGTCGCTTTTCGTAATTTTGCGAACGCGCCTAAAAATGAAATGAATAAAGTCTGTATCTGCAAGCCTACTGCCTGCAAGTGTTCAGTAGGTAATGTAGCGCGCTGTAACACACAGAAAGCAGTGTTAATTTCTTACGCGTGGGATGCAATGGCTGAAGTTGATTATAATATTATGTAAAAAAGACCCTGGCGCAGAACCCTCATTGAGCATCTAACAGGTCTTAGGCTAGTTAAGAAATTCTCCGCATTGTATGGAACCAGAATTGTCGCTACCGTTTTTGCAAGAACCGGCTACTGGACGCTATGCCGATCCGCACAAATCCAGTTCACACTTGCTCATCATATTTTTGTAGTCTATTCTAATATTATTCTGTCGTCTAGTTCCGGTACTTCCAAGTGGACTCTTTCCTTTGGGGCTTTCCACCAAAACTTTGTACGTATTTCTCTTCTCAAACATACCTGTCATATGCGCCATACATCTCAGCCTCCTTAATTCTGTCCCTTATAACACTCAGTGATGGGCACAAGTTTTGAAATTCCTGTTCACATACTTTCCTCCAGCCCCCTCGTACTTCCTTCTTCTAGGTCAAAACA
The DNA here is from genome assembly GCA_013340265.1 of Coptotermes formosanus. Lineage (NCBI taxonomy): Eukaryota > Metazoa > Arthropoda > Insecta > Blattodea > Rhinotermitidae > Coptotermes > Coptotermes formosanus. Next base: position 515,705 of record BLKM01000554.1, on the reverse strand, counting down.
TATTTCTTAGAGCCCTCCTTTCAAACGTTTTCAGTCTGTTTTTTCCCGAACTTGAGAGACCAAATTTGAATTAAATAATTTAATTATTTATCTGCCTTATGGAAAATAGGAGTGCGAACAACAGGAAATTGTAAGTAGGCTTTTGAGACCGACCTGAGCCTAATCGGAAAGACAAGATCTCAATTCGTATATTTTCTCTATACAATCCATAGGTTAATTTTAATCTAAATATAGAGTATTCCTCAAAAGATAAGGGACATAGGCAATTTTTGAGTTTTCGATTCTCACAGATTAGGCCTGTTCTATCAAATGGCATAAAAAGGTAAAGCAATCCCATTACGGGCCTGGACACGCCCTTGGGGTTCCAGGAGGTTGGGGCTCCCAGATTTCTAGACAGTCGGCACATGAAGATGGTAAGGTCAGCCCCACGCACCGGCCGCGTTTACCCCCAGCAAATATTCCTGGTACTCATTTTTGTTAGAGGCTAAGTCGACCTCAGGGCCGTAGTGCGACCGGAAGGATTATGTCAATGAAAAATTCCAATGACACCGTCGAGAATCGAATCCGCGACCTTCCGGTTTGTAGCACAGTGTTATCAAATGGCGCTGCTGTAATTTCCAAGTTTGAAGTGTTTACGGTGGCCATGAGAGAATACTGGCAATAGGAAATCGTAAAGCAAATAAATGACTGTATTTTAAGTAGCGTCTTCATATTTCCTTATTCTAAGTCAATATGGCGGACTGTAGATCACAGTAACTGGTGTAGTATTAGTTTTCGAGTGAAGCTTAGACTTACTTACGCTGGAAGGAAACAGTTCGATATAATTACAGGACATTCAGCATTTACTCCAGTCGTAGTCATTCATGAGATACTGCTAGTCGCTCAACTCGTCAAGTAATTCATCTTTTATTAAACTGGAATATTTATTAGTTCTGAGAGACGCCTGCGCCTGGACCTTATCCCGAACCGGTTACATTCAGTGTATGTCCTTACATATTATTCTGGATTATCTACTTTAATACCGTTTTCCACCCCACTTCTATATTGTTCAAATTGTCCTTGCCTCTTAGCAACTTGTTTCCTTATTACACGCACACATTGACATCGAAGTGAAATATTTGTGGAATTAAAAATATGTTATTTAAAATATTAATTCATTTTTAATTAAATCGTCATTGAATGTGGAGACTTCCTCAACAAGATTCTGTGCCTGAAGACAAGTCCATGCTTTCAAGTGTCATGCCTGTGCAGGTGGAAATTATACTCAGGGTATTTCTGCGTGTGTCGGGTAAAGCCGTTCAAAAGCTGATCAGGAATGAATGACGGGTAAATAAGAGGCAAACATTTCCAAAATTTACGTTTGAATAAAATGGTCTTCCTTATTTTAGCTTTGGTTAACGTCCCTCCCTATTTTCAATTTCGTAGGAGAAAATTGGGATAAAAACTAATTACTCCAGTTTTATTGGTATAAACATACACCGAAATACTTGACGAAATGTTAGTGTGTAACCTCACTTAACACAAGAGTTTCGAGACCGAAAAAGTCAAATGAAAAACAGTTTCAATACATGCACCATCCTTATCCAGATATCTTAGGGTCTTTGGAAATTTCGAACTACGTTAGCCAGTCCGTGGGCACATTGTTGCTGATCACAGCTTTTGGAATTGTTGAATTAATTTTGGAACTGTATGCGCATTGTTTATACAACTACAGACCAAGACATCGCATGGTCTAAGTAAGAGTCAGAACGCGGTGCAAGCTGATGACCGAGACGTTGGATCATTATAAACACATCCAGCACTGCAATTTCGGTATGCGCTTTAGCCATATCCTTTTAACAAATATTTCTTCGAAATTAACATCCAGTCCTTTGGAGACGTGCAGCAGTTTTTCTTAGAGCGCACGGAAATAATGGTCCGAATTCACGGTATCTTTGGTAACATTTTGTTTCTTGTTACAAGCTGAAAACATCTAACGACGCCGTGCAATTTTTAGAGTGAAATCGATTCTTGATTACATCATGCACACTTTATGTTGCCAATATATGCATCTTCTGGTATTAGTGTAACCACTGAAATTAAAAAGGGGCCTCGTATGTTTCGCAGAAAGGCAGAAGCTTCTTCTAAAAGACCCAGAAATTGTCCAAAGAAGGCCATCTTCAGCCACAGTGGATTGCAACGTCTGAGTTTTGTACAGAAATAGTTTCGTACTACTGTGGGCTGATAAACATCCGAAGTCAGACTGCTGAGAGAAATACCTTGCAGATTCCATGAGACTGTACCTCAGTACTTGTCGAATAAGTGTAGCCTGTTGTGGTTTTATATATATATGTACACTTTTTCTTTCGTTGCAAGCTGTAAAGTAATATCTTTGTTGTAAACCCACGCTTACAGTCCTAACACTAACAAATATTAACAGGACAATTCTCATAATATTTTGGGTAAAAGCACACCCTGCTTTATTTTCTACGCCATCTTGTTGAGTGCTGCTTCGAGATGTTTCCTTTCGGGACACAAATACAGCCGTTACCGGTGACATGACACACAGCGGAACGTGTCACATTTTGTGTTAAAAAAACACAGTTACAACTGAGCATCCTCCTGGAGAAACTCTGTATAACAGCTAAGGAAAGACATTAGAAACAACTACTTTGCCAAACGCGTCATAAGGTACGTCATATTTCTTTTCACCGTGAAGTTTGGTCACTACTTCAGGGTCGCAGTTTTGCCAGACACTTTTAAGTGTGTAAGTGAATGTAAATATTTGTCTCAAGAAAGTTGTTCTTTCGTTGATTCACATGAATTGCCAAGTTACATTGTCACAATAATTAGAAGAATAGTGACCGGCAATAATAGGGTGTAATTATTTTAAATGGCCAGATCGCTAGTCACTTCCTGCCTTGTCGCTTATGTTTCACACCAAGCAAACTCTCTGGCTCATTTCGACACTGCTTAACGGAGGGAGGTTGCGAGGTGTATGAAACGTCTCTAGTCGCAATGAGGATACCACTGGAGCATCGCGTGTTTTTTTGTGATTCATACTTTACGTTGACATGCTACAAGTATTGTAATTTCATAAGAAAATTTCCTGATGGGAATGTTTCGAATCAGAAAACATTTTGAAAATTCAGATTACATTATAGGCAGCAAAATAAACATCACACAAATATTAACGAAGGGGAAACCGGGCGAGATTTGTGCTGTATTAGAAACATCTGTAAGAAAACGAGTGGGCCGACTTGCGTAGCTAAGGGGCGTGCCTGCGTCAGTAGTACAAAACGCAAAATAACTACTGCACACGCATGTCTATAAGACAACTTTGTTTCACACGCTCTAGCACGAAGATCGTGAAGCAAGGATGAATTTTGGGAACTGATGTATTCATGGCGTGCATACTGACTAAACAGGCGTGAAACACTTTTCCTTAGCTATACAGCTTCCTTTCATCTAATGGATCCGTGAACTTTAAGAATAACAAGCACTGGTCTGCAGACAATCACGTGTTAATCTGCGGAGTGTCATTGCATGGTGCTGAGGGCCGTGTCTGGATGTGAGGAGTGCAAATAAAATTGCACTTTTAGAGATCACAAATTTACATCTGTATATAGTACATTCTGAAGAAAATTTTGAGCACCTGACAGATTACAAGAAAGCATAGAATGTATGTAAATAAAGAGTGTGCATTGTGACTCAAATCAAGCTTGAATAATGGCGATCTTAGCCCTACTTATTGTCACGCTAAACGGCCCTGGTGTAGCGTGATGCTTGGAGCCATTTTAACCTTTTAAAGCCTAGCGGTAACTTTACATACCACCAGGTTTAACACTCAAAAATTCTACGTGGTGCCCACATTGCGTTTATGTGTTTTGTATGGATCTCAGAACAAACAGCGGCTTTTGCCTTATACGATGTTAACAGATTTGTTTTTATAACAGAAATGGAGAGTGTTTACTACGCGGTACGCGCTGAATCCTTATATAAAAACGAACACAGTTCATCTTTAAAGAGTTAACTGTCCCTGTACTTAACCTATATAGCCAAAAGACAGTCCGCGAAGATAATTGTGTAACTGTTTATTTTTAATGTGTTATTATATATTGCAGTAATGAGTAGCAATTGAGGTATTTTAAAACACCTCACGAAAATGACTGTTGTTTATAGTACAGAATACGGCAAAAGGAATGTGAATTTGACGAGTGTTGGGGAAGCTTGAGAAGTAGACTTCTGCTTGTTATCTTTGTGGAAAAAAATTTTTCAACCAGGAGAATTGTATTAATGTTCTTAAAAATCTTTGGATCACAAATTCATACAAAGTTTAATTAGCACCTCCATTGCCTGGTACTGGCTACTCAATGTATAGATTTGAAAAATAGTCACAAAGTCAAAATATTTGTAGAAATACGTGAAACAAAAGTGGAAGGTCGATGTATGTGCGTTGTTCAGATACACGCCTTGTGCAGCCGCGCCAGTATCAGAACCACTGTGGCGGAGTGACGAGGGAGCGACTCTGTCATGTTCCCCACGTTAATGAATCAGCCTCAATGAGAGCAACGCAAGACGAACGCCCCACTCCTTTTCCTCTACGCCGAAAGCTTCTACAGCTGTATATTAGATGTACACAAGTGTCGTCACCAAACTGTAGAGATTAAAACCAAAACACTTTACATACACGGATATTTCTCATCATGTAGGTACTGTATCTACGGAATCCAAATTTTGAACCGCATTGCTACCAAGTCCGCCATTACACATATTCTCAAGTCAATTCCTGTAGCTTTCCATCCTCACAATGTCTCCCTCTGTGGCCAAAGTTGATGTTATTTTCCTATTTGTCGGTTTTCCAAGTGGATGATTTCTATGAATTTAATGTGTTCCATGTCCGTGCACTGTATTATACAAAAACACTAATCACCAACAAATGCACAAAGAGAGTTTTATCATCAATAGTAAGACACTCCTACATGTTTCGACCCTGCTGGTTCATCTTCAGGGAGAATTGTTTCTATCGTTACACTAAGGTTGCGCTTTATAGTTGAGTGAGAATGTGCTGTTGACTGTGTACTGCGTTGTTTTTGGAGGCGTGAGAGTTCACGCCTCCAGTACACAGTACACAGTCAACAGCACATTCTCACTCAAATGTAAAGTGCAACCTTAGTGTAACGATAACAAAAAAGTTCTCCCTGAAGATGACCCAGCAGGGTCGAAACATGTAGGAGTGTGTTACAATTGATGCATTTGTTGGTGGTTAGTGTTTTTGTTTTGTATGAAGTTTGCCACAAAAATTTTGTAGGCATTGCATGTCTCCCTCGTCTAGGCACATTCCCAGTTCGTAACTCCTGGATTTCGTTATTCTGACAGTTATGTGTGATGTGCCGATGTAGAACGTAACTTGGCCCATCGTAACACTATTTACCATAAACCTTATATTCGTCAATGGAAAACGGTACTTACTGCAAGGTACCTGTAAAGTATATCTGCTAATAGTCTTCACGCAGCAGTCTTCCTTGAGAAGCTAGTAGGTCCAGAGCTAGTCAGGAAATTTCGCGCAGTTTATGGTTCATTACCGTATTCACAAGAGCACATCACTTGCTTACCTCATGAAATTCATACTTAGACAGGCCGGTTTTAATGAAAAATTTTAAGCCAAACATATACAGGTTTCTGTGGTAATTATTTCACACATCTTATATAAAAGTAACAAAGTAGTAACATTACTCTAAGAGTATCGCAGTCTGTAGTGGAATATCGCAACTATTCGACAACAAATGAATTCTCTACCGCAGTTTTTTCACGATTTGTCTGCACGAGACGTAAAGACTTTGGCGGCGATGGAGATGTCTGTGGTGTTACGTGGGACCGTGTACTTTGCTAGGTGGCAACCAGGATTTCGGGTGAATTGCTGCCTTCATTTTCAGGGAAGAAGTGAAACCTCGTTGGTTCATAACAATTTCCTACTAACGCCGGTAACTACGTACCACGCTATATGGTGTCATAAAATACATAACCAGTATTCAATATGGTTTCCCCAAGTAGCAACAGAAATTATAACTTATTTGTGATACACACCCAAAATGACTTGAGCAGGCCCACGTAGGCCCACAGGCCTAGTACAGATTTTCTCATCTCTTGTTTGTCGGAAGTTCTAATTGTAATTGTCTGTTGATCAGGCGTGACGTATGTGTCACTCTGCAAAATTAATCCAACTCTTCGACTTAGTAAGATGCGGATTTCATAGGGTCTCTCTCTTCATCAATTATGACGCCTCTGAACAAACACTTTCCCCGTCTTTATACCTCCAGCACAATTGCAGAATGAAGTTTCTCTCCATGAACAAGCGCACAAAAGTTATTAGAACATTTAACATTGCTGAAATTATGTGAAGAAAGAAACGTTTTGCTATGCGGAGAGCCAATTTCCTTACGTTTGTGACTCCACAGAACACAGGCCCCTCTTCAGTCTCTGATCACAAAGTTTACCTCCTGTTACGGAATTCGAAGTTCAGTTGTCGTGTGTACAGTGCCTCTTCGGTAGAATCCAGTTTACATATTCGCACCTATGTTTTTAAGATCCATTTTAATTCTAGTACCTCCTTCCCTTGTTCGGCCGCCAGGTCACCCAACTTACTTGTTTAGTTTACAAGTATTTGCCATGATAAATTATGTTTCCATTTGTCATTAGAGTCGTAAATTTAGATGCAGAAGAAGACTCTGTTATTTACAAGTGCTGCAACTTTAAGTTAATCTACCATGTTAAATTTAAGGTGCTCACAACGGTGAATCTTCCGATATTTGACTCCTTTGCTACAGGAAACAAAGTTTCGATCGCGCTGGTTTCCTCCAGCTCTGGGGAAGAAGAGGTATAACAGAGAGGTGGGAGATGTGAGGGTTCAACTCTTTTGTATCCTAAAGGCAGAATCACTACCCATTTAACGAACGAGACGGCGTCAAATCGCAGAAGCATATCCTTCACTCTATTATACACGAGCACGAATTTGATACTACATTACTCTTCCCTCGCTAGCTACTTTCTGCAGGTGCATTTTGGATTCCATTTTCATGGCTACTGTCCGGTAAGCACACATTCGTTATTACTGTTTCTAAACATTCCCTCACGGCACAGTTAAACAACCACTAAATGCAATTCCATGTCTAGTAATAACTTAATACCTGTTGTAGCTGTAGGAATGTAGACAGGACAGCGGTATGGCTAAAGTATACAACACTTCACACTAGAATAAACGAAACACGTGAAAGTACCATCACCTACTGAAACACGAACCACTCCGCCACAGGGCTGCTTATCTTCAATCACACTAACTGTGTCAAGAACGTGAAGTGTGATACGCAGTTGTCAGAAGCGAGTAGCGTCAAAATTGTAGATCATCACTAACGAAATATTCCTTTAAAATGACACTTGGCTATTTCCACATACGTCATGAATTTCGTACAAATCGTTAAATTGTCGAGGAAAATATGTAAAATACTTAAAGAAATGAAACATGTATGTCCTCCTATAGTTGAACCGAATGGGGGCACTGTGGTAATCTGATAACACACTAACCGTTACAATTAACGCATGTATTAATGAACAGACAATATATAGCCTACCTAGACCGCCGAAGCCATCACTGAAGCCCATGTTCACTGGACGAGAACCTCTCACCGAGTGACCAGGGCATGAAATTAAGTGACACGCTGATTGAAGCAGTCGCACCAGCCAGCCGAGATACAGTTCGTATGCACACTGTCTCGTCTGCACAGTGCTTCAATACTACGAATCTCTTGTATTTATTTGGTTTCTTTATTTGTGTATTTGTTTACTTTTTTAAAGAGATGCATGTTATAGAATCCTTGAATAGAATAGTCCAGCTTAAATATTGATGCATTCTTGAAAGTGAGCAAACTCAGTAGCTTGGATTTACAGCTTAACCTCCTTCTGTCAGTACGCTGCCGTGGTAACCTTACAGTTCTTAATTTAAGTCCCATGACGTTAAGGTGTATGGGGAAGTGGATGTATCAGGTACGTTCTGTATTCTTAACCTTGGCACTGTATTACGCTAGTGGCAGTTTTACGTCTCGGCCCCTTAAACCAGAGAATGTCTCGGCGCAGTGGGAAAAGAGAAAAATTTCTCCTGCTGTTGAAAATCCAAACCTTATCTTCCATCCTGTATATTAGCTTTCATACTGAGTAACCTCGGCTGTAACGTACTAAGATACAGTTTCTGTTTTTGAAGCTCTTAATAATAGAGAGAGGGCTCAATATGTTTATTTCACTCCTCTTAAACACCTAAATTCATAAGAGGATATACTGACTAACTACATAACTAAGAAACGCCGTGGAACATAGTTCTTCCTGAGAAGCTAATGTTTTCTCACACAATGAAGAAAGTTGCCGCTTTTTGTAAAACTCGAATGTTCGTTATCGTTTTCAAAACATTCCCCCGCTTGTCCCTATTCCAAGCTGGATACGTTCCACGCCCTTCCATCCCGTTTCTTTAACCTTTTAAAGCCTAGCGGTAACTTTACGTACCACCAGGTTTAACATTAAAAAATTCTACGTGGTGCCCACATTGCGTTTATGTGTTTTGTACGGATCTCAGAACAAACAGCAACTTTTGCCTTATAAAACATTAAGAGACTGGTTTTTATAATTGAAGTAGAGAGTGTTTACAGCGCGGTACGCACTGAGTCCTTATATAAAACAGATACGCTTTATGTGTTTATGTGTTTTGTACGGATCTCAGAACAAACAGCAACTTTTGCCTTATAAAACATTAAGAGACTGGTTTTTATAACCGAAGTGGAGAGTGTTTACAGCGCGGTACGCACTGAGTCCTTATATAAAACAGATACGCTTTATATGTTTATGTGTTTTGTACGGATCTCACAACAAACAGCAACTTTTGCCTTATAAAACATTAAGAGACTGGTTTTTATAACCGAAGTGGAGAGTGTTTACAGCGCGGTACGCACTGAGTCCTTATATAAAACAGATACGCTTTATGTGTTTATGTGTCTTGTACGGATCTCAGAACAAACAGCAACTTTTGCCTTATAAAACATTAAGAGATTGGTTTTTATAACCGAAATGGAGAGTGTTTACAGCGCGGTACGCACTGAGTCCTTATATAAAACGGATACACTTCGTCTTTAAAGGGTTAATATTCGTTTTGAAGTTCTGTCGCACAAATTGTGAAAAGTGGCTGTTAGGTCCCTCAAGACTGTCTCAACCTACCGTCTGCACGTAACAGCTTGCCTGATACTGAAATGATTCTCGTGAAATTTGATATAACTGATTTTCACAAAACCCCACACATCAGTTTCAAGTATGGGTAAAAGCGGACAAGGATAACAGGACACTTTACATGACTAACTACTCACATTTTTCTCATGGTGCATTACAGTGTGTTTTCTGCGAGTTGTGAGCTAAGTGTGAAGAAATAGCTGCTTAAAATGACAATTAAGACGAACTGTGCTCTCTGTGAGGTAAGAACTGTAGCCGAACAAGCAATGTACGAGCTAACATAATGTTCGAACATGAAACACGATTAAAACGTCTACCGAACGGGCTGTTGCCAAGATGCGAAGACAAAATTCTAGTAACAATTACAGAGCGGATGCAGCAGAAGTGTTACACAATGCATATGTTTCGTAGTTTATAATGTTACTAGACACGTACGCTGGCTTCCTCCGGGATGGCATCGAATCAGTGCGCATTATCACAAACGTAACGTGACACACACACACACGCTGTAGGTTGCTACGCTGTAACCTAAAATCATAACCATTCCTTGTGTAAAATTGTCTGTCCTGTGGACACTAAAGTTTATATTTCTAAGGACTACCACAAACTCTAGCGACGACAGAGCCCTCGACGCTGGCGTGTCAGTAAGAGATGCTATGAAACGTCCTGCACTCTTACGGGAGCGGTGTGAACGAACAAGCAGACAAGAAACTAACCAATCAACCAAACAAAGCAGGTATATATATGTAGAGAGAGAGAGAGATAGGCCCCGTCTACGACAAGGTCTTTCAAGTGGACTCTTTCTTTCAGGTCTCCTCACAGAAACCTTACATGCATTTCGTTTGTCTTCAATGCGTGCAATATGACCTACCCATCTAGTCTTCCTTACTTTGCTTACACGAATTATATGCAGTAAATAATACAGGTCACACAGCTTTTAATTATGCAGTCTTGACCAGCCTGTTACGTCTTGTCCGGTAGTTCAATGAAGCTTCCTATTCTCGAACACCCTCAGCCCATGCTTTCTCCTTAAGGTGACAGACCAAAGTCCGTCCCCATATAAAACAACGAACAAAATTATAGGTCTGTATATTTTAATTTTTTGATTATTAGATACGAAGTGGGTAGACAAAAGATTCTGGACGGATAAGTAGAAGGCATTCAAACATTTAACCCTTTAAAGACGAAACGTATTTGTTTTATATAAGGACTCAGTGCGTACCGCGCTGTAAACACTCTCCACTTCGGTTATAAAAACCAGTCTCTTAATGTTTTATAAGGCAAAAGTTGCTGTTTGTTCTGAGAACCGTACAAAACACATAAACGCAATGTGGGCACCATGTAGAATTTTTTAATGTTAAACCTGGCGGTATGTAAAGTTACCGCTAGGCTTTAAAAGGTTAATCTGCTCCCAGTCTGTACATTCATGTGACTTTGATTTGTTGGTTTTATTACCAAGTTTTTGTAAGTATTTTGCCATATTTCTAAACGATCTGTTATTAGCTTATTATTAGGTGCCTTCACATTGTGACTTTGTTTTACATTCTGTTGACGAGGCACAGACACTTACTTCGGTTTACTAACATCTGACTTCTAGACCAACCTGTCACTCGAGTCTAACAAACCCTCGGTGCCTTTTTTAAATAAATCATATCTTCACCAAATAAATTATCTCCCACAGACGAGTCCCGAAGCTGACAAGGCCCTTTCAATTTCAGTCTCACCTGATTCTCTTCTAACTTCGTAATGACGTATTCTTGACAAGAAAAAAGAGTTTAAAAGCAACGACGGTACGGCATCTCTTACGTTTATGCCATTATGAACAGGAAATGCATCAGACTGTATTTAAACCCTCCGGACTTTACTATGTATTTCATTTAAAAATATTTTAACGCTTCTAAATGGTTTGAAGGTTTCGCCAAATCCAATCAGAACGTAAGAATAAAACCTTCTTCCCAACTGAATCATATGCTTTCTTAGCATCTATAATACCTGATGTAAAAGGTAAAGCAATCCCGTTACAGGCCTGGACAGGCCCTTAGGTTTCCAGGAGGTTGAGGCTACCAGATTTCAAGACAATCGGCACTTGAAGGTGGTAAGTTTGTGAGCTGTACGCACCGGCTGCCTTTACCACCAGGAAATATTCCTGGTACTCATTTTTGTTACAGGTTGAGTCGACCCCAGGACCATAGTGCGGCCGGAAGGATTACGCTAATGAAAAATTCCAATGACGCTATCGTGAATCTAACCCGAAACGTTCCGGCTTGTAGCGCAGTGCCTCAACCAAGTGTGCCACCGCGTGCCCCAGCAACTGATGTACTGCCGGTTTTTATTCCCAGTACTACTCAGGTATGTGAGGAATGTAGGCTATATTAGCAGCAGCTGATTGTTATATCGAAGTCCACTCTTATCTACCTCTGTGACGTTTCCCACCTTGGTCTACAAGAAAGAATACACTTCACTGAAAACCACAGCGAAAGGTACGTGTATAGCCCTCTCTCTGAAATCTTATATCAACCTATGTCACGTACATAGAAGCACTAAACAAAAAGCTCTGTCTCAGTAAGGAAAAGTCCTACTTTCTACACAAATATGTACCAGCTGAATTAGAGAGTACCGGCCAGTGACGCAGATTATGTCCAGGCAGAACGTGCGGCGCGGCGCGGGGGGCCAGAGGGTCAGGGGGCCACCACACTTATAGAATATAAAAATTTGTTCTGAGTTCTTTTGGGATAGATTTCACTCTTCTGACAGAAGACAGTGTTCTGAAATCTGGGAGCAACTTCGCTCGTAATTGCAGGAGGGATATGAGTATCGAAGGGTGGGGCGGAGGGGCGTAAGGGTGGGGGCCAGGCCAGTTGTGTAGAGTACTGCTAAAAGTTAACAGCCATTCGGACATTGACATGTAAGACATATATATATATATGTGTAAGCCGTATATATGTATATGTAAGCCGTGTGTGTGTGTGTGTGTGTGTGTGTGTGTGTGTGTGTGTGTGTGTGTGTGTGTGTGTGTGTATGTGTATGTCTAATATTTCGTATTTCCACTAGCAATTTCTTTTCCGTGCAAAAATATAGCCAATTTTTGTACTGTTACATGTTCCAGAAAATACATGTAGAGAAGATTAAAATAGTTACAAAATGACAAATTTATAGAAGACAATAATTTTACAATAGATTTATTTTATTAAAAAAAGAACTACTTGCACATACAAAGCATGTGGACACATGATATTCCCTCCCACATGTTTCGGCGGTCGACCACCATCATCTGGGATTAGCACCTAAAACTTATATTTTAAAACGTAATGAAGCCATTATTTGTGTCAGTATATAAGTTAAAGTGATGTAATATAGTTATTACTTATTGGAAAATAAAATATATAAGAATGATGCAATGTGGGATTAAAATTTAATACAAATTTTCGAAACCCGCAAATCATATAGTGCTATGCGGGGTCTGTGAGTTACAAGACAGACCCTGCACAGCACAGAATACACCAACCATACAGCGACATAATCCATTATGGACTGTGAGTTACAAGACACCCTGCGCATCACAGAAAACACCAACAATAGAGGGACATAATCCACTATGGACTGAGAGTTACAAGACAGACCCTGCACAGTACAGAATATACCAACCATACAGCGACATAATCCACTATGGACTGTGAGTTACAAGACAGACCCTGCACAGCACAGAATACACCAACCAGACATGGACATAATCCACTATGTGAGTTACAAGACAAACCCTGCGCAGCACAGAATACAGCAACCATACAGGGACATAATCCACTATGGACTGTGATTTACAAGACAGGCCCTGCGTAGCACAGAATACACGCACCATACAGGGACATAATCCACTATGGTCTGTGAGTTACAAGACAGACCCTGCGCAGCACATAATACACCAACCTTACAGGGACATAATCCACTATGGACTGTGAGTTTTAAGACAGGCCGTGCGCAGCACAGAATACACCAACAATAGAGGGACATAATCCACTATGGACTGCGAGTTACAAGACAAACCCTGCGCAGGGCAGAATACACCAACAATAGAGGGACATAATCCACTATGGACTGTGAGTTACAAGACAGACCCTGCGCAGCACAGAATACACCAACCTTACAGGGACATAATCCACTATGGACTGTGAGTTATAAGACAGGCCGTGCGCAGCACAGAATATACCAACAATACAGGGACATAATTCACTGTGGACTGTGAGTTACAAGACAAACCCTGCGCAGCACAGAATACACCAACAATACGGGGACATAATACACTATGGACTGTGAGTTACAAGACAGACCCTGAGCAGCACAGAATACACCAACCATACAGGGACATAATCCACTATGGACTGTGAGTTATAGGACAGACCCTGAGCAGCACAGAATACACCAACCATACAGGGACGTGCTTGTAATCCACTATGGACTGAAACGAACATAGATAATCATATGCCAATAGTATAATATAACAGCGTAATACAACAAGTCAAGTCCACATACATTATGCTGTGCCACTTTCTGTAACATTAAGAAGAATCGAAAACTTATTAAGGTTTATATCTTAGTGCTTACCCTTTAAATACATCGTAAATCAAGGTGATGATAAAATTTAAGCGCTATATGTTTACGGGTTCTGAAACACTCATAATGTATTTCAATCGAATATGTTATCATTCTGTTATTTTTTGTTTTACAGTAAACAGTAAATTAGAACATACCAACAATTATGCACAAAATTTACAAGATTGTATTTACATTGACATTATTCCTGTAAATTTCAATGGACATGCCACCATCTTCAGGGAATGCAAAGTGTTACAGGTGCCAAAGCATCACAAAGTGTAAATTCTTCCTACATGCATCAAAACCGGTCTAAAATAAAAATCTAAGAAACGAGCAGCATATCAGTGTAAAGTTAATTAACGTATTACGTAGTTTTTGTACTAAAACACAGTCATTAGGTATACATACAATAAAATGAAGAATAGATATTCTTCTTAGTCCGAATTATCGGAGATACGAGTAAAATGCAGTACAAAATACAGGATAACCATAAAATATGTCTTCTTTAAAAGGGTAGGCTTTTTGGTTTTGCCAACGGCGTTGTGTATCAGATCGAAGATTAAAGGTCGAATATGACCCGTGTCTTAGGGTTATACCTCCAAAGTGTATGTGTAATGCAGTATTGGCGCGCGTCTAGATGTCCATGGCACAGCCTGTGGGATCAGTGGAATGTGATGTAAGCAGCAACTATGTTATGTCGTTTCAACGTATATTCTTACACAAACAATGGCTTCATTAGGTTTTAAAATATAAGTTTTAGGTGTTACTCCTCGATGGTGGCAGTCGACCGCCGAAACATATGTGAGGGAATATCATGTGTAGACACACTTAGTATGTGCAAGTAGTTGGTTTGTTAATAAAATAAGTATAATATGTCGCACAGAGTGAAGAATATCAGAACAATTGACGATACGAATTCAGATGCTTCACAGTGATCAACCGGCTTACCAACCGAGCAAGGATGTGTGGTACATTTTTTTGGGGGGGTGACTATTTTAAAGAGTTTTAATTCGATAATTGGCATTTTAGAATAGAATAGAATTTATTTGCTGAGTCATATTACATCGTTTCGGTGATATGTCTGCTAACACGTGGTTTTCTGCAGTGCACATCCCATATTTTAGGCCAGTCCTAGGTTCAAAACATTCTTGGGATATGTTGTTTGCCAGGCATTTGTTTTGCTTGTCAGCTCTTATTCTGGGGTTTGTTTCCTATTTTATATCTTATCGATTCTACATAGAATCTCGTTCCTGCACTCACCCCAACCTCAGTTCTGTTCTGTTCAGCTAGTTTGCCAATTTAAATTTTATCTTAAATGCAAGGATACTAAATTTTTAGTTTTGTATCCTTGTTGCCAGTGACTGTCTCCTTGAGCGCTGTTTGCCTGTTGCCAGTGACTGTCTCCTTGAGCGCTGTTTGCCCGTTCATGTTTGGCCAGTTGTTGTTCAGGAGTTCTTCTTTCCACGCGTGCGTTTTTGGGCATTCCAAAAATAATGCGAGTCTGTCTTCTCCTCCGCAAATAGGAGACATATGTCCCCCTCCGTACCCCCCCTTCGCCCCTCTCAATTTCCAAATTTCAAGCCTGAGCCATACTGTACCCCTCCTTTCTGTCGTAGTGCAATCAGGATATGTACACGTGTCTTCCCCAGGAATTTGTCAATCATCATGTTGTGCTAACGACCTCGTCTCCCCCCTTTCAGGTAGCCGTCTGTGTATATGACTCATTTTAACTGGTTTTGATACATTTTATCTGGTTTTGATAATGTGGCACGTAGTCTTTATCTCTGTCTCTTCCTCCCTTTGCCGCATGTAGCTCAGTCCAAGCACATCTTGTTCTCTTAGTTTCCGTGCCCATCACTCCACCCTCGACGGCCCAACCTGCCACTCGTAGGACTGTCCACTGGTTCGTCCTTCACACTCTGCTTGACGGTAACCCAGTGTTTTGTCGCACCACTCAGGATCTTTCCTCTCTTGCTGTCACTTCCACGCTCGCTCTCGACTGTCCCGTTGGCCGCGTTCCCAGCAATTCTTAACACTTTCTTGCACAGTCGCCGCTACACCTTGTCCGCTGATTCCCACCCCACAATTGTTCTGCGGATTTCCGCCTCTGTAACGCCATCTCGTAAATCTTCTGCAATATGTGTGTATACCTTCCTATTTGACATTCTCTTTAGGCATTTATGGATGGCTTTTAGTGTTTGGTTCACAGTCGCTTTGATCGTTGCTTTATACAATACAAACATTATTGCAGTTTACTATTCTGTGTAACTAGGCCTTTGCCTGAGCATAGGAAAACAAGATGACGTAACGCCTCGCGAGACGGAATCAGTACTCCAGTCAGTACTCTAAATAGTTTCATTGCTGCATTAACACAATCATTATCGCACTATTATTGCTAAGGGTATGTATTTTCTGCCGATGCCAGTGGCCGCGCGGTCTAAGGCATAGGTCTGCGGCCGAGCGCTTGCTGGGGTCGTGGATTCGAATCCCACCGCGGGCATGGATGTTTGTCTCTTGTGCGTGTTTGTATTGTCAGGTAGAGGTCTCTGCGACGGGCCGATCCCTCGTCCAGAGGAGTCCTACTGACAGTGGTGTGTGTCTGAGTGTGATCACGCGAAAATAATAAACAAACCTCGACACCTGCTGTGAGCAGGTAGAAGAGGTAAGGACTAAGAATTTTTCTGAGATCATAAATCCGCTCCAGTATATCACACACATTCTTACGCCATTTTATCTAGGGGTGTATATTTTTCAAGTAAATTGTATTTTTATTTTTCACAGTCTTTGTGTGTCAGAATAGCAATCATAGGACTGTTGTTTCCTCTTTTGCTATATCTAGACGCGTGCGATATTTATTCATGGTGCGTGTTAAAACTTGAATTTTTTGATAATATCCTTGGCGCTGAAGATACCTTAAAGAAAGCCTACGGAATGCACTTCTTTGGAGTTTTATCAGCAGAACTTCGACTTGCAGTGTTTGTTTTTTGTTTGTTATGTACGTGAAGCGAGTCGGCAAGCCGTATGAAAAAATGCGTATCGCATTCTCTAAATATGGTAAGTAAAAACATCGTATTAGCCCTTTAAAGACGAAACGTATCTGTTTTATATAAGATCTCAGTTCGTACCGAACAGTAAACACTACCCATCTCAGTTACAGAAAAGAATCTACTAATGCTGCATAAGGAAGAAATTACTGTTTGCTCTCAGACACATACACAACACGTAAATGCAATGTGAACACCATGTAGGATCTTTTAATGTTAAACCTGCTGGTATGTAGGCGTACCGGTAGGCTTCAAAAGGTTAAATCACAATATGTTGAACTGAGAGCAGTGAAACTGCACTCACTGCAAAGTGGAATAGTAGCGATCGCTGCGCTGCCTACTGTCACGCGATACGTTCCATGTGTGATACGTGATGTCATTTAAAATGATCCCTGTGTAAATGGTTGTAACACAGAAGCTAGATCATTATATTTCAAAACAATGGAATGTTTTTCGCACTCGTCTCGTACGCAGTAAATTATTCTTTTAATTTATGTGTGTGAAGTAAGCCCCGTGCTAACAAAGCCTATCTTGTCTGCGGGATATGATTTACATGCCACAGATAACGATATGCTGCACTGCTGTCATGCTTTGTGCTTCCAGTTCAAGAGGTTACACGCACTTCAGCGTACACCACATGACTTGCGATACTGCCTATCTGTACTGTTCCTGAAGACGGATGTTTAATATTTCCAAGTGGAAAAACACCAGTGTTACAACATTTGAGCTCATACAACAAACAAAAAAAAATTTATTTTTAAGGAAGAATTTAAACAGACCTACCTCGTTGATTTTCAGATTTCTCGCCATCAGCAGTAAAAGGCCTGGCGCTGTCGACCAGGCTGTAAGTGTAAAAGTGGTTACATGACTTTAAACGTACGCAACGTAGCAGGTCAGTGATTCTGTTTTCGAGGCGGGACACTTGTCTGTGATTTAGTTATTTCAGTGCCCAAAATAAACAATTCAGATCAATTAAAAACTGTATTTATTAACTTGGTATGTACAAAACATACAAATTTTATATCTGAACAAGAGTCATTCTCTGTTGTTCAGACGTTATCGTTTACTTGATATGCTAAAAACCACCGTGAGGCCTGAGTCCAGGCCGAAGAGGCAATTGTCTGCGCATCTAGGCTACAGACTTTTGTTTTTAGGCACTGTCTTGTTAGTGTACTGCTTCGTAGCAGCCTTTGGACAAGAATCAGTACATCACAATCTTCAGAAACAACACACAGGTAAATAATAGCATAGAGGTTTTATATTAGCCAGATTACACTTTCCTGAATTTAATACTAACACTAACACTAATAGGAAAAGTCGAAGGTTCATTGCTACCAATAACAGAGCACAGCTTTGGAAACATTCCCGATAGATAGGTAGGCAGGTGGATGGCTGGACGGATGGATGGTTGGATGGATGTAGAATTGGATAAGAAGTAGGTGGTTGGTTAGGTAGTTTAGTTCTCGTGTCGTGTTCTCAATGTATCGTCCTAATGTTCATCATAGTCTTCAATTCTTGGTGTTGTGAGTGAAGATTTCCAAAGTGGTTTCCCACAAAAATTATTCGTTATATTCGTTGTTTTTCTCGCACTAGCCACGTAACCCGTCCATTTTTATCTCCTTGATGTCTCTGACTTATTAAGACTTAGTTACTTACGTATCTCTCATTACATTTAATATAATGACTGCTCACTTACTTCATTATCGTTGATAACAGACATGTTCCTTATACTGTTTCGATATAGGTAAACCTGTTTTTTAAATGTGTTCCTTGTCCGTGCACTATATCATATAAAACACTAATCACCAACAAATGCACAAAGAGAGTTTTATCATCAATCGTAACACACTCCTACATGTTTCGACTCTGCTGGGTCATCTTCAGGGAGAACTTTCCGTTACCATTACACTAGGGTTGCACTTTACAGTTGAGTGAGAATGTGCTGTTGACTGTGTACACAGTCAACAGCACATTTGTTGGTGATTAGTGTTTTTGTAGGTAAACCTATGTTTTATTTACTCTTCTTCTTCAAAATCCCACGCCCCGCCGCAAAACTGGAAAAATAATGTGTTATATATCTTTATCTTAACCATTTTTTATAGTAGATATAATGATAAGCATTTTAAAACTGAATACTAGAAAGCAAATCCAAATACATTTGTCTGCTATTTTATCGTGATATCCCCTTCTATACCTTAATGTACTTCTCAAATACTTACACTTCGAAACACACTCAAATTTTTATAACACAGAGGCAATATTATCACGAATTTAATTTTGATGCTGGTTGTGTGTGTCTTTCTTATGTTCATTTGTTTCAGTTGACTTCGTCAATTTTTATGGCCTGTAAAAATTTCCTCCGTTATCCTTACTAGTAAGTGATACTGGTCGCCATCAGTTTCCTCCCTGAAGTAATTTTGATAGGGTTTCATTGGGAATAGTTTGACATACTCGAATGTATGAATAAAATGTTTACGTCACCCCCCGTTTGAGTGATACCAATTGATACCTCAGTTGAATGGCCAAAAAACGAAATCTTATGCTGGCCCAAAGGTTTGTTATGTTGTTCATTTATGTGTACGTACTTAGGTCACTCAAATCCCTAGAATAATATTGCCTCAAACTATCTGTCAAACTGAAAAGGCTTGCTTCCAACTGTTGAGCGTCTCTTTGATTTGCAGTGTGATCAAATGTCGGTGTGATCAAATGTCGGTGTGATCAAATGTCGGTGTGATCAAATGTCGCTGTGATCAAATGTCGCTGTGATCAAATGTCGGTGTGATCAAATGTCGGTGTGATCAAATGTCGCTGTGATTGAACCGCACTGTGATCAAATGTCGGTGTGATCAAATGTCGGTGTGATCAAATGTCGCTGTGATTGAATCGCACTGTGATCAAATGTCGGTGTGATCATCTGTCGGTATGATCAAATGTCGGTGTGATCAAATGTCGCTGTGATCAACTGTCGATGTGATCAAATGTCGGTGTGATCATCTGTCGGTATGATCAAATGTCGCTGTGATCAACTGTCGATGTGATCAAATGTCGTTGTGATCAAATTGTGTGGTAATTTGTCGGAGTGACCACGTGTCCATGGTAAATTGTCACGTGATAATATGTCGCGGCCCCGTCTTTCAAAACCTCTCTGATTCCACACTCTACCCTGAGTGTTGTATTAGTGCAAAAGTTACACTTTCCCTGTGTGTTTGAAAAGCATGTTCTTGTGTGCAACGTGTCACATTCTTGCCAAAATAAGCCATATAGCTTTTGGTACCTTTGCCGCTATAAGTGGTATTAAAATCGCAAAGGAAACCACTGTCACGGCTCGTGAGAAAAGCTTATGAACTGTATTTTGGCTGTGCGGTCGGAGAGAAAGAGAAAGTTTGGGCACCGAAGATTTGCTACAGCAGATATTCAAGGACTTTAGCAGTATGGTTGACAGGTACCCACAAATCAGTGCCTTTTGCTGTTTCGATGATGTGGCGTGTGCCCCGAGACCACTGAAGCGGCTGCTATTTTTGCATGACCAAGGTCACTCACTGGCTTCTCCCCATTTTCCAAGCATAAAACAGAATATCCTAATATATCTTCTGCTTTAAGACCTGTTCCTCATGACGATTCAATGCCAGTGTCCAAGCCACCAGAATCTTATACTCTTGACTCAGATTCAGAAGCGGAAGAGGCGTCATCAGAAGATACGGGTCCAGAACGAATGCAGACCCAGACATGTCAACACGTGATACTTCAGAGCCACGTTTCATCACTCAGGCAGAATTAAGCGTTTCATTTCAAGATTTGGACGTCCCCAAAACAAATGTTCAGCTATTAGGACCACGGCTTAAGTAATGGAATATTCTTGAAAAAGTTGTAAAAGTGTCGTGTTATAGGAAGAAACAGTGAAACATAGCGACGTATTACTCAGTGGATGGTGATCTAATGTACTGCAATAAATTTCAAGAATTACTGGAATATTTGAAACTTGAACACACCCCCAAGCAATGGAGGCTTTTTATTGATTCACCTAAGATCAGTTTGAAGGCAGTGTTACTCCACGATGGAAATAAGTGTCCTTCTATCCCACTGGCTCATGCAGTTCACGTGTTAGAAGCCTACGATAACCTTCAGGTTTTGATGCAAAAAGTACACAGTGAAGAACACCAGTGGAATATAACCTATGTACTAACTTCAAGGTTATAACAATGCTGATTGGGCTGCAAGGGAGATACACTAAATTCTGCTGGTTTTTATGTGAATGGTACAGCCTAGCGATGGAGTGCCACTACAGAACAAAAATGGCTACTCCTTTTGGAAACAACACCAAGTCAGAATAATGTGGCACATCCTGCTTTAGTGGATAAGTCAGAGATCTGTTCACCTCCCCTGCATATCAAGCTTGGTTTGATAGAGGTATTTGTCAAAGCGATGGATAAAGAAAGCAAGGGTTTTCTTATTTAAGGCGAAAATTCCCAAAATAAGTGAGGCCAAGATGGAAGAAGGAATTTTAATTGGTCCTCAAATTAAACAACTACTGGAAGACCACGGCTTGTAGTACAAAATTAAATGCTACGGATAGAAGAGCCTGGGAGGCATTTGAAAACGTCTGCAGGAACTTTATAGGCAGTGAAAAAGCGGAAAAATATTGTGACATTATGCAGGAGTCAGTTTCATTGTGACATTATGCAGGAGCCAGTTTCATTGTGACATTATGCAGGAGCCAGTTTCATCGCACAGTGCTCTGGGGTGTAACATGCCACTGAAACTTCTTTTTCTCCATTCCATTTTGGATTTTTGCCTGAAAACATGGGAGTCATCTCCGATGAACATGGCGGAAAGTTCCATCTAGACACATCTCAAATGGAAAAGAAGTAGAGAGGAAAAGAGCATCCAAATATTTTGGCTGACTGCTGCTAGAGTCTTATAAGGGAAACGCCAACTTGCGAATATAAAGGGCAAAAGGGGACGGAGTGAATGTTTCATGACGAATTTGTTTGTAGTTAGGATACCGTATATAGAGACAATGTGCATTGTTTGACACTGTACATTTGAATTTCGTTTCGCAGTCCTTACCTCTTCTACCTACTCACAGCAGGTGTCGAGGTTGTTTATTTTCACTTGCTTACACTTAGACACACACCACAGTCGGTAGGACTCCTCTGGACGAGGGATCAGCCCGTCGCAGAGACCTCTACCTCACAACACAAACACTCACAAGAGACAAACATTCATGCCCCCGGTGGGATTCGAACCCACGATCCCAGCAAGCGCTCGGCCGCCGACCTACGCCTTAGACCGCACGGCCACTGGGATCGACTACATTGTAATTAAAAAATAATGTAGTAATTTTTTATTACAAGCGCAGTTTTTTAATTTAATCCTTTCGTCCCTGACATTGGTGTGGGATAAGGCAATTTGGTTGGCATATTTGGATTCAGCAATGTCAAAACTATAACAAGCACCCTGAATTTTAACAGGGAGTGAATTTTCTTTTCGCCGCCCACTGTAACTAATTGTTATTTTACCCCAACAAATAAACATAATCATCACAAATCTGTGCACGATGGACCATTCGGGTTCTAATAAATGTTTACTTTCGCATACGAAATGCGGTGTTTCAGGCAGGTTTCATATCTTGCGTGCCTGCTGCACAGACATCTAGTCCTAATTGTGCCTTTCACTTTATGCGATTTTAGTTTTGTTGAGAAATTTCTACTGAAGTAACGAAACAGAGTTTTTACGCATTAAATAAAAAGGATAAAGTTTCAAGGTCTCAACTCCTTGCCATACTTCTAAGTGTTTGCTTAAGAACATTTCATACGTATCATGAAGGTATTTCCGCACCATATTTCATATGCCAAACCAATAAAACATGTATTAATTGTGACCACAAAATAGAATGTTGAAGAAAATTTTCACGCTTTCGGAAATTTGCTACTTTACATTCTGCAAAATTACTGCCTCTACAAAATCTGTGTAGTTTTTCATGATCCAAAAGTACCTGTGGCCAGTGTCACTTCCATCTCATATGCTAATGCGTCTAGCATATTGGCATTACACATTCTAAATAATTGAAACGTGCAGCTTTGGAGGAGTCCTCGATGGAATAAGGTTCATACTGTATTCCATAAAAATCGTTAGAGTGTCACAAAATTTAAAATGGAAAGCGCACACACTCAGTACATGGAGCATGGTGATTCAGTAAGAACAGGTCATGCCATTTTTCAAAGGAAAGTACGTTATGGAATATTGAAAATTAAATAAACCCCTGGTTTAGGACATTTTAGTTCTATTTCATACAGACTTATCTATATTTTAGAGCTACCATTTTTACCCGAACTTGGTGAGACCCGTAACTTAATGATTTCTGAAGAGAAGTAAAATATGCTTCGCAAAACTTTATAATTGATAGTTGCATATCAGTTAAGAGATGTAAATTTTAGTGAGTATTTTCTATTTGTAGGAAACACTGTTGATGTCTTAAGTATCTTAGAAACTTTTCATCGTTATTACAAATGAAAACTATTAAATATTTTCAAAAAATGACTGTTTTCGATGGTAACTTCTGGTACAAATATTTCTATCCTTTTCAACTCTTAACAGCTTTAGCGGTTAAAAATTTTTTTGAGAAAAGGAATCAAATTATGCCACACAAGAAATGAACTTTTATTGCAGAGATTTTCTCTGTTGGACGTATGTTGTATCCACACAGATTTATTACATGGCCGGCCACCAAAATATTTCTTGTGAGTAAAACTTCGAAGTAAGAAGCGTATTCTGCCCTTAGAATATTTGGAGTAAATACGTAAATGTCGTGTCAGGTAACTCTGTAAAATATGAGGGTCATTTTAAAAGGGGGTTCAAATAGAGTCTAAGGGATGTGAAATGGATATAAGTGGCTCAGAAGAGAGTTAAGTCTTAAAACCTCGTTAAAGCGGCAATGACTGGTAAGACATCCGTTTGTACGAAAGCAGTCTAATTTCTTACGAACTGACCATGTGTAAGCTTGCCAAAGAAAGCTGTGCACATCGGGTTTGACTGTTCATTTGTTTCAACCTAGTTCAACTGGCCTCTCCTCTTCACTGTTTCATTTTAAGCATACGGAAGTACAGCCGATCCCAGTGGCCGCACGGTCTAAGGCGTGGGTGTGCAGCCGTTCGCTTGCTGGGATTGCAGGTTCGAATCCCGCCCGGGGTATGGATGTCTGTCTCTCGCGAGTGTTGTGTTTTGCCAGATAGAGGTCTCTGAGATGGGATGATCATTCGTCCACAGTAGTTCTGCCGAGTGTGGTGTGTCTGAGTGTCATCGTGAAGCCTCGATAATGAGGAGGCCCTGGCCCACTCGTGGCTGTTGCGCCATTGGAAATACAGAAGTAGACATGTTTACTTCCTTATCTTTTATAAATTATCGTTTGGTTGAAGGGTAAATTTCGTTCGGCAATGATAATGTTTATTAAGCGCAAATCAGTTTTCCACTGTATTAAATCAGTTTACCACTATATTAAATCAGTTTTACACTGTATTAAATCAGTTTTCCACTGTATTAAATCAGTTTACCACTGCATTAAATCAGTTTTCCACTGTATTAAATCAGTTTCCCACTGTATTAAATCAGTTTACCACTATATTAAATCAGTTTTCCACTGTATTAAATCAGTTTTCCACTGTCGTAAATCAGTTATTTTGGTCTAATGAAAATAATGTGGATGGGAGGGTTTTGAGAACAAGTTGCCTAGGTGAATATTTGTTTCTAAAGGACAGCAAGATGGCAAAAATTCTACAAGGATGTGAAAGCCAACGTAAAATTTTCTGTGTGTTTGATTAAGCAACACACCGTGAACTCTTATGGTGAGTGGAAGTATAGCTCTGCAGATCCTTAAAGTTTGCTACTAGGTGGATTTGAGTGATATGCTTGACGCTACTTCCGCTTTACCCCAACAGAAAAAGCCGCAGGACTTCCTAGTTATTTCTCACTCCTTCCCTCTTCTACCTACTTTTTCACAGTAGCTGTCGAGGGTTTTTGTGATTTCATTTGATCACATTCAAGCACACACCACAGTCGGTAGGACTCATTTGGACGAGGGATCGGCCCGTCGCAGAAAACTCTAATTGACAACACAAACACTGCACAAGAGACAAACCTCCATGCCCCCAGTGGGATTCGAATCCACGATCTCAGCAAGCGCTCGGCCGCAGACTTACGCCTTAGACCGCGCGGCCACTGGGATCGACTTCCTAATTTGTAATATAAATATACGAAAAAATGAGGGTCATACAATCAAAAAGGAGAAGAAGATTGCGACATGTAGCATGCATGACGTACGAAAAATGTTTAATACAGTCCGGAAGTCCTGGAGTGAAGAGACCAGTAGAACGCAGGATTATGTTAAAATGAATATTAGGGAGGTCAGTGTGAATATTGGAGTCTGATTTAACTGGCTGATATTAGAGTCCACAGGCCTTTCTAAACACGGCGATCAACCTTGGGGTACCATAATATGCATGGGATTTCATGGGTAACTGTGCGCCTACCAGCTTTTCAAGATAAATGTGCACCCTGGCGTTGGGTGTTGTGTTAGCTCGATGAGGCTGTGCTGTGTGTTGTGGTGGCTTCAGCTACTCCTACTGCCACCTCTGATTGAGCAGCAATTTGTCAGCGAGACGTGACTTGCCTTAGTGAGCATCGGGACACGTCTTGAACATTTCCGAGGCATCAAAATGCGCTTATAGGTCATAGCTAGCCGTATGGGTTCAAACTTGTGTACGAATTTCATGGCTGGAAAGGTGGGACTATTTCGAAACTGTTTTAGAAAAGTAACTAAAGCCTATTACAGTGGTCCCAAGGCCCATTATAGTACGGTTTTCAATAACAAGAACAATGGGATCACGGGTTTGAATCCCTTCCGCAGTTTTGTATGTCCGCCTCTTTCTGTCCAGGGTAGTTCAAAGCCTTGTTGTTGCTGAGGATTCCTATCAGATATTTTTAAACAGAATTGACGCGCTTTTTGTTTAATGACGTTACTGAGGGAACGTGGAAATAATTTGAAAAGGGATTGCTGTAAAATCAGTACAAGCCCAATACGTGTATGATGTAGGCAGCTGTATAAATTTTACAAACTGGTTCAAGTGCCATATGTATACAATAAGAGCAGTCAGTCCACTTGGACTGTGTGGGCAATCCGGCCAGCCAGTCTGTTCCGTACTTCTCCCCACTTGGACTGTGTGAGCAATCCGGCCAGCCAGTCTGTTCCGTACTTCTCCCCACTTGGACTGTGTGAGCAATCCGGTCAGCCAGTCTGTTCCGTACTTCTCCCCACTTGACTTCCGCTCATTAGTGAGGACGTCAGAAAGTCAGTCCATGGAAGTTCCTTCTTTTCCACGTTCGTGTCGAGCAGCCTAGTCGTCCCGCATAACTGATAACTGTATACTTATCTGTTAACGTCACATTATTTTATAATGTAATGTTTTTCTAGAAACTGTTTGATGGCTGTAACCCTATGTACAAGGCGATTTGAATTTGACTTTAGGGTACGTATATTTTTTGTGGGTTTTTAAATTTATATCTCCTGCTCATTATACTTGATGTTAACTGAATTATTACACTGTTTATAACCTATCAGCTGTAAAGATCCTTGGTAAATATAAATACGTTTTTTCCAGTCGCCAAACCTGTTAACGTAGCGCACTGCTGCTTGAAGTTCGTACTACGCTGCAGTCACATTTCAGTTGGACATTACTTGCTTCGAAAGGGACGTCGACTTTCGTAGAAGCCTCCGCCCTTAGCTTTGTTTTTTTTTTCTTTTTGGAAACCGAGTGTAAATGGCCCAGTTGGGTAGTAACATTTATACCGTGTCTGCTGGCAGAGAAAATCCAATTCCCGAAAAGTTGAGTTTATAGAGTCATATTCGTTTGACTTATTGATTTCAGGACTCTTTGTTTATTCGCCATACGAGCGGTACGTATGTAATATGCCTATTTGTTTACAGCGGTAGATGTGAATTCGGCACTACAGAAGGCTTCATCTGACTTTGTACACTTGTGTTCCCTGCATTGTTCAAACTGGGAAGTGCGTGTTGCTGAATGAAACACATTGAACGGGCCATTAGAAAGCTCAATAAAATACTTTGACCTCAAAACCTTAGCGTTCAGAGCTGGGAGATTCTACCGACCACGTCCTCGGTGGCTTTCAATAAGATAAGTGAAGGTTCCCATGACTTTCAGGATATAAAGAGGACAGAAGCTGACCCTGCTGACCCCAGCAAACCCTACCTTCCTATTTGACGTCAGAGACATTCAAGTATAAATCTTCTCACTGACTGCAACTTCGCGTCTGTAATGATTGGAGATATTGGCTTGTCGATATAGTCAGGTGCTGGTAGATGCGTTGTGTATATATAGAATGAAAAGACATTCGCCCATAAGCTGTGCATGGTGTGATTCCTTGTTTAAAAGTAAATGGATAATGCTCTGCAAAATACCTCTCGAGACATTTAAATTTTGAGATAAACGTCACGATAAAACGGACTGACACAACGTTTAGAATATAAAACACTTTGTTAGTTGTTTTTAAGACATAACAGTACGCAGCACTGGTCAGTTGTAACCGCATTATTAAGTATACAAACAACAATTTTCGTAAACCTAGGCGTCTGTAATAGTCAAGCAGGTATTTACGCACCGGAATGCGCACTATGTTGTTCTGGTCGATGTCATCCAGATCCTAATAGTCTCGGACAATCCCCTCGACAAGTGAGCTATGACATCCGTGGTACTTGTGAATGCAGGTGGCACAGGGACTGTACGGATAGAGTGAATGAAAATTTCATAACTGGGCCTGTAAGAACGAAGGCGATAGCGCACGAGAATTGGGACTGTCCCGGGCATGGGTCCGCGAAATGCTTTGTGACAATCAGATGCATCTCTTCTGCAGCTGGTGGAGTGCACGTCCGTTGCGAGCTTATCATCCTCAAACGATAAACTTTGCGAATGGCTACGGTATGAACACGCCGCGGTTGTGCTCCTTTAGACAAGTGATACGATCCGTGTTTCACGCGCGAGGGTGTGTTCAAGGCCCAAAAGTCACATGAGGAAGAGTTAGTTCTCATGCTCTTCGCAAAAGTGGGTATCAGTTTCGCTTTAGCGTCAATGTTCGGGCTGGTTACCTCGTGTAAATTGTCAGGGGCCCCTATCTGTTACCTAAGAGTTTAAAAGTGCTTTACGATGTCATAATTTTCTTGAAAATATTCTACCGAGGCTGCCTGAAGACGTGCCTCTGGTTGTGAGATAGCAATTGCGGTTTCAGCACGACGGGGTTTCAGCACACTGTGCAGAAGATGCCTGGCAGTGGTGGAATGCGACAATCCTGTTGTACATACGAAGCATGGTTTTAGCCTTTGATACTTTACTGCAATTGACGATAACAAGTATGTCGAAAACTAAATTCTCAGGACATATATTTTATAACGCCTTTTAATTTTTTTTAAAAAAATCACAAAATCGGGCGTTTCTTCGCGAAGACCTCTGCATCAAATACAGCAGGGAAGTTCTTTGGGAATCGACACCATTTAAACTTCTGGAAATATGATAACCCTTGCAGAAGAATCAGTAGGCTTAGTTATAAAAACAAATGTTTTTTGTTCATACACGGGCATGTAGTTCGGTCTCTGTACGACTGATACGCGAAAGAGAAAATTATATTCCAAGTTTTACCCTTGCCTAATGTTTTTCTAATTTCATTCTGGCGAAAGGTTCCTGTAGCCAGGCCATGA
The DNA here is from genome assembly GCA_013340265.1 of Coptotermes formosanus. Classification (NCBI taxonomy): domain Eukaryota; kingdom Metazoa; phylum Arthropoda; class Insecta; order Blattodea; family Rhinotermitidae; genus Coptotermes; species Coptotermes formosanus. Next base: position 487,067 of record BLKM01000554.1, on the reverse strand, counting down.
GAGCCTAGAGGAGGAGTAGACATATAGCTTCGTTCACTCTCGACCTCGGCTGTAGTTGGCGGTAAGTGGTAAGCTTCAAGTCTCGACCGCTTTAGCCCCGGGCAAACACACCGGGGGCGTGTCTTGCTCCTGTCGTTAAATTCTCATTTCAGTTCTCTATGTGTTTGTGCGTTTCTCTGTTTGCCTTTGTTTGTTTGTGTTAACGGACTATAATTTAGGCGTTTAGTATTAAGTTATTTTTGGTCTCTGCGACGGGTCGATCCCTCGCCCAGAGGAGTCCTGCCGACTGTGGTGTGTGTATGAGTGTAATCAAGTGAAAATAACAACCTCGACACCTACTGTGAGTAGGTATAAGGGGAAAGGACTACAAGTACTAAGTTATTTCATATATTAAAATGCCTTTTCCTTAGAGTGTCAAATAAAAAGAGAATTAAATATTTTCGCTAGCTACGTTGTTTAAAGAATAATTACTTATTACATACACTAGATATTTCACACCAGTTAAACAGTCATATGCGAAGCGCATTAAACCTTTTAGCTAAATAACTTATGGAATAACCTGTAGTTTCATAAATTAACTGTTCCGAAACAGTAAGATTGTAAAACACCTATCGTCGTACTGTCTGTTCCAGATTTTGATTTATTCATGTAGTTAACTTATAAAACAGAAATAAACGGAGATAAAGGTAAAAGAAAAGTTGAAGTTGCCCCTGTGCACTCCATATGGGCATATAGAGGGAACAGAGGCGTAGCCCCACCCATTCTTAAGACTGACACTAAATGGAGTTGGGTGATCAATCCCACGCCCCGACAGTTTTACCTCCGGGAAAGGACGCCTGTACACCTTGAATACGACACTGGACGTTTTGAAGAGAAAAACCTTTTACTCCTGCTGGGATTCGAAACCCGCATTACCCAGCCCGTAGCCTGGTCACTATACCGACTATGCTAACGCCGTGCCGATATTCGAAACCCGAATCACCCAGCACGTAGCCTAATCGCTTTACTGACATCATCCCGGCTCCTAAGTCCGGCTGTCTGTCTGCCAGCAGTTACATAACTTCACGAAAGGCATGAACGTGCCAAGTACGTGTAAGATAGAGCCTTCAGCAATATGGAGTGCCTCATGTTGCCATAACCAAAGGAGACCCCCATAAATCTGTAGATTACAGGTACAGAAGATAAACAGCAAGTATTGTAAGTCCACTGTGCGTTGTCTGTTTAGTAATACCACCTGCTTTGTCACTGACAGTGTCAATGTCAGTCCAAGAAATGTCTTCTTCCGACGAACGTGTCGGTTAGATTCTAGTATCACTTCTGCTACGGCTCATCTCCTTATCCCGGTCAACTGACCTTTTCACGCTGTAGCTGTACTAATGCACTTAGAAGTAACACCACTGTTGGCGGTGCCATGTCTCAGGCGGTTAGCCGCCAGCCTCCTACCTCGGAGGACCGGTTTCGATGCCGGGTCAGTCTGTGTGGGATTTGTGTTCGAGAAAGTGTCACTGGGACAGGTTCTTCCCCGAGTACTTCGGTTTTCCCCTGTCAGTTCCATTCCACCGGCTCTCCACTGCTTAGAAAAGGATAAAAAATAATCATCTTCATCTTCATCTTCACCTCAGGGTTGCACAGGAAGCCTTAAGGCTGCGGTGCGTGCATAGCGTCTGCTGGGGGGGACCTTCTCCACTGAAAAAACACCACTGTTCGTGGAGTCAAATCAACAGAATATGAAGGCAGTGTCGTAGCTAAACCTTGCCCTGTTTCGCGCCATATGCATTTAGTTACATATGGCATGGAATACTTATACGCCTGGAAGTAAGAGTATGACGTCAGATAATTATTATAATAAATGATGCTGAATTCACAAAACAAAGTGTAAAATTGAATTAACAGTTTATTTGAATCAAAACTTGGAACAATTCAAATTTACACTAGTTTTATAATCAGATTTACTTGTTGCAACATGGCTTGCGCCCGTGACGTATTGAGCTACGTAAACTTTGCTCTGTTGCAGAGTCCTGGCGCGTGGAGTGACTAGCTCCATGGAGCACAGTCCTTCCTGAGAAGTTAACAGGTCCTCAGATAATCAAGAATTTCTCCGCATTTTATGAAATCCGAAGTTTCATTACCGCATTCACAAGAGCCCGCCATCTGTCCCTATCCTGAGCCAGAACAATCGAGTTCATACCTCCCCATCCCACTTCTTGAATATCCATTTTAATATTGCCCTCCCATCTACGCCTAGGTCTTCCTAGTGGTATTTTTTCTCAAGTCTCCCCATCAAAACCCTCTATGTACTTTCCAGTCCCCAGTACGTGCCACATGCATCATCCATCTCATTCTTGTTAACCTTTTAAAGCCTAGCAGTAACTTTACTCACTACCAGCTTTAAAATTAAAAAATTCTACACGCCGCACATATTGCCTTTATATGTTTTGTATGGATCTCAGAACAATCAGCGACATTTGCCTTATACAATATTAAAATACTGATTTTTATAACCAAGAATGGGTGTTTACTGCGCGATACGGACTGAGTCCTTATATAAAACACACGTTCCTTCTTTAACCTTTTAAAGCCTAGCGGTAACTTTACGTACCACCAGGTTTAACATTCAAAAATTCTAGGTAGTGCTCACGCTGCATTTATGTGTTTTGTACGGATCTCGGAACAAACAGCAACTTTTGCCTTATACAACATTAACAGGTTGGTTTTGTATAACCGAAGTGGAGAGTATTCACAGCGCGGTACGCACTGAGTCCTTATATAAAACAGATACGATTCGTCCTTAAAGGGTTAAAGGGTTAATCTGATCACCCGGAGAATATTTGGTGAGAAGTGCAGATCACAAAGCTCCTCATTATGTAGTCTTCTCCACTCCCCTTTTACCTTGCCCCCCTTAGGCCCAAATTTCTTCCTCGGCACCCTATTAAATTACTGTTTCATGAAAATTTCTGAAATCCTTGACAATTCCCTGTGTTCTGAGCAGCGGCTCTGAAGCGTACGCCTAATTCAACCTGAGCAACTTCGCCGTCAGTAACCAGTTTACCTTCACGCACACCCAACCGCGACGGATCGTGAAGCTGCAGCAATATGTGCGAAATACTTCCTGTTCCAAGGCCCTGAAGCTTCCACCTATCTTTCCAAAATGATAACTAAGGTCGAACGTGTGTCTTCCCTTCTCCTGTCGGCGTCAGGGACGTTAACCTGCACTGTGACGCCCACTGCACATTCAACAAATGATGTGTCATAATTTAATTTACTTTTTGGCTTGTACAACGAGGTTTTCTTCTGCTTCTCGACTTCATACCCTATTCACTCACACACACAAAGGAAACGTCTTAATTATTTCACATTCATCATATGTACCACTTATAGGCGAACCGCGGCTGGCGGACTGCATGCGGCCGGCTGGAAGTATGCCTGCAACTTGCCAATGTTTTCACAGACACTGAGCTTATGGTCCCTCCGTCAGACTAAAGGAGATTTTTAAATTAATTTCATGAAATTCGCAAACGTGGTTAAATTTATTAGACAAGATATAATTTGTATGTTATACGCAATTTTAGGACAAGTAGTTCTTAAGGACAAACGCGAGAATTCCCTGTGCTAAATCTACCGGCCATGAGGATACGCTTCCATTACTAGGAGTGGGGCCAATGCAAAAGAATGAAGTAGAAGACACGAGGAAAGTGAAGGAGTCAAGGAGTGAATGAGGTAAAATTGTCCCTGTTCACACCATGATGGTGGTCGCAGAAGTATATTTCCATTCATTCTTAACCTGGACACTGTATGAAGGAACGTGGTCAGCTTCACACCTGTCGCCTTACTGCCTAGCAAAGAACGCCGGTACCCATCGAATACCGGCCAGGGCGGGCGCCAGAGTTGGTCTGGACGTTTTAGAGAAAAACTTTGCTCCTAATGGGAATCGAACCACGGATCACTGAGCTCGTAGTGTAGTGATTATGCCGTGTGATCCAGCCGGTTCACTCTACAAGTGAGTTGTTACTCAACCTATGCCGGTGTCCTAGTGGCATAAGAAACACAAGTACGATGTAACGCGGCGTCGGTGACGGATGAAATTCGAGTGGATTGACGTTCCATTGACTTTGAAAAATAAATTATTATATCTCAGAATGGCTGCTATATCAATTTACTGCAAATAATACTAAGAATTAGTTAATATTAAGTCTAGTACATTGTTTAATATATATTTAACAATTAAATATTTGTTTTATAATCGATTTGTGGCACGCGCAGGATTTGGAGATTCCTGTATGGCTTCTATGCAATGAAAGGTTGCTCTGTATTGAATTGTACAATGCTTTGCAGAAGTGTTATAAAAAGCTTGTTCATATCGGTGTACGCAAAACTTTTGTTCTTTCCAATACACAGACACAACACGCAAGTAAAGAAGGACTGGAGGCGGGAATGTGTGCGTAGTTTACACCACGAGTTCATCTGTCTGAAGCATTCGTCATCCTTATTAATACCAACCACATCTATAGGCAAGAGAAGTTTGCAAATACCAACTTGCGGAGCAGTCCCGATTATTGCTTCATAAGAAGCTCTCTTGACACCTGAATGGTAGGCAGGGTTTCCATCTAAGTAACTAACGCCATGGAGCAGAGGCCTTCTTGAGAAGCTAACAGTTTCTCACCTAGTCAACAAATTCCCCGCATTTTATGGAACCCGGAGGTTCATTGCCGCATTCACAAGAGCCCGCCACCTATCCCTATCCTGAGCCAGCTCAGTCCAGTCCATGCCCCTTATCCCACTTCTTGAAGATCCATTTTAATATATCCTCCCATCTACGCCTGGGTCTAACAAGTGGTCGCCTTCCCTCAGGTCTCCCCACCAAAATCCTGTATGCCCCTCTCTTTTCCACCATACGTGCTACATTCCACGCCTATCTCATTCTTCTCGATTTGAACAACTCTTGGACCTCTAATCCAGTTTCTAGCAGATATTATGGAGGTTGTTAAATTCTTGAATTGTCCTTCGTAAACTTGCCATTAAGTTTTAAATTCGTTACATATTTCATGAAGTATAGCATTTCGCACATTCTCTGTAAACATGTCAGTTGACTTGTTTCTCATATTAACAAGTTAAAGTTCAGAATCTTTGAATATTAACTAAGGTCGATTCTTTATTCTATGGAATATCTAATTAAAGTATTATGCTCCATCATTATAAACTTACACTGCCGGTCTCCTTCACTTCGTACAATAACTAGGTACAGTGTCTCCTGGATTGTCGAATTTCACACTTCAATTGTAACATACTGATTGACACATTGGAGTGCCTAACTCATTGTCTGTGATGTGAAAATCTCTCACATACAATGGGGGTGTTTGAAAACAAGTGCTGAGGAGAATATTTTGACCTTATAGAGAAGAAGGAAAGAGGAACGTGAAGAAAACTGCATAAGACGAAGCGCCGCAAACTGTACGCCACATTATTAGCATGATGCAATCAAAGATGTACGGGACACGGTACAACGTGTGTGGGGGGGGGATATTAAGTGCTGACACTTCGCCCTATTGCATCAGCTCCGGATCACAGACGAACAAGTGGGATGACGATTGACAGGGGCAGACCGAATTACGCGAAGAAAATCCTCTGCTATGGTCACTCATTTCACTGCTGATCCCCAAAGGAATGCTGTGGGATGCCAGTAGGATTTCTGGCATGTATAGGCGACGACTGACGCCTGATATATGGCATGGCGTGCTACGTATTGGAGCCCGAAAAGAATATCAAACTTAAGGCATCACTCAGCTACTCAGCTCCCCAAGTTTCTGAATTAAATACAGAGTTTCTCTCATAAAAACACGTGTCACTGAAATCATTGTTTATTCAAACGGAAAATGGTAATGCAGTTTGTCTTTGAAAGTCTTTATCTTAACGTTTTAAAGCCTAGCGGATACTTTACATAGCACCTGGTATAACATTCAGACGTTCTACATTATATTGCGTTTGTGTTTTTATGGATCTCAGAACAAACAGTAACGTTTACCTTATACATCCTTAACTGATTGGTTTTTGTAACCGAGGTGGAGAGTCTTTACAGCGCGGTACGCACTGAGTCCTTATATAAAACAGATTACATTTCGTCTTTAAAGGGTTAATTTACTTTCGTTTGTTTAATGGCGCTTGTAATAGACTGCATTTTATAACCACTAATAATAAATTGATTAGTGAACAGTGAAATGGAAAAATATGTGGAAGGAAACTGCCGTGGTTTTATTTCAATTACTGCCCCGGCATTTGTTTCGAGGGAAGTTTAAAACCACGAAGTATCTCAGTAAAGCTAGCCGTATTCAAGGCCAAAATTTTAACCCGGGATATCTTAAATACGAATCGCGATTGCTAACCACTGAAATGCTATATTCAGTTTGTAAGGTTTTCTTCCCCGCGTTTATATTTATGGGATAAAGAAAATAATAAAAGGCTAGCTGTGAGATAAGGGGTCCTAGCACAGCCAGCTGCTGTATTTGGGTGTAACATCCACTGTCCACACACACACACACACACACACACACACACACACACACACACACACACACACACAAAATTAGACACACACACACACAAACACACACACACAATTAGACACACACACACACAAACACATACACACACACAATTAGACACACACACAAACACACACACACACGCAAACACACACACACAAAATTAGACACACACACACACACACAAACACACACACACAATTAGACACACACACACACAAACACACACACACACACAATTAGACACACACACACAAACACACACACACACACACAATTAGACACACACACACACACACACAATTAGACACACACACACACACACAAACACACACACACGCAAACACACACACACACACGTCTCTAGGAATATATGACTATATAACTACGGAGAATATATCTTAAAATTCCATTCTTTAATGTTTCGTACAAACTGTAGGATCTCCCTTTGCAGATTCAAGCGGAAAATTTGTCAGTTCTCCTTCCTAGCTGAAGTTTCCCCACGCAACCCTGAAATTAATCAGTTCTTTCATATTATAACCCTTGTGGAACTCCCTAATTCTACGTGTGTCTTAAACTTGATAATTCCGTGAAGATGGTTAAGATAAGCACAATAATAATAATCAATCAATCGGTATTTATTTATTTGCAGGCTTAACAGCAAAAGTGCGTATTATAAAGAAAGGACAAAAACACAAATACAACACAAAAATAGCACAGATACACAAAACAAACATTAAACAAACAAACAAACAAACAAACAAAAGAAAACAATATTACAGGAAAAGATATATAAAAGTAATGGGGCAAACCCCCTATGCTCTGAAGAAACACAGATAAGTTTATTTTAAAAATTCCCCTAATAATAATAATAATAATAATAATAATAGGTAAAGTTTACATCAGGATAGCAACGATAATGGTGTTAGAGTAGTAAACTTTGCCACATCAAAGAATCTAGTTGTTAAGAGCACTATGTTTCCGCACCGAAATATTCATAAATACACCTGGACCTCTCCTGATGAGAAGACTCACAATCAAATCGATCACATATTGATAGATAGGAGACGGCATTCCAGTATACTCGATGTGCGATCTTTCAGGGGAGCTGACTGTGATACTGATCACTATCTGGTGGTTGCGAAAGTTAGGGAAAGACTGGCAGTAAGTAAACAA
>BLKM01000554.1:391925-478975 GCA_013340265.1 Coptotermes formosanus | reverse complement strand
AGGGACAGGTGGCGGGCTCTTGTGAATGCGGTAATGAACCTTCGGGTTCCATAAAATGCGAGGAATTTCTTGACTAGCTGATAAACTGTTAGTTTCTCAAGAAGGCCTCTGCTCCATGGAGTTAGTTAGTTAGTTAATGTCATTTCTGCTTCCTTAAATGCGTTGTTTAGCGTACTAACGTTAGGTAGGCCTGTAGCTGCGGTGATAGATGAGGGAATGAGTCTTCAGCCTTGGTGAGACGGTATTCGCAAGGGAATACAGAATCAGTTGGAGCAAAACCTGTCCCAGTGCCACTTTGTACACCATAAAGCCCACATGGACTGTCTTAGGATCGAATCCAGGCCTGTGTGGTGACAGACATCAAATAAATTCGTACTACACCTTTAAAGCCTCTTTCTGGAAGAGTTTGATGTAAAAGCGGTACTGATAAATGTTCTAGAGGTAATTTTTTCTGAAATTGCCGACCCAGTAATACCAAGAATTTATTCCAATACCATTTATTGTAGTAACTCAAATTTCCATTTGGTTTTAATGGAAACAAAACACAAATTGACAAGAATCCCTTAACTTTTTAAAGCCTAGCAGTAACTTTACTCACCACCAGCTTTAAAATTAAAAAATTCTACATGCCGCACATATTGCCTTTATATGTTTTGTATGGATCTCGGAACAAACAACGACTTTTGCCTCATACAGCATTAAAAGACTGTTTTTATAACCAAGAATAGGAGTGTTTACTGCGCGGTACGGACTGAGTCCTTATATAAAACACACACGTTTCTTCTTTAAATGGTTAAAGCAATCAGCGTCCTTTTTGGTATGTAATTTTAGGACGCGGGGTTATAAGCCTTAATGTTCGCGTGTAATTTGCGCCTACAGTCTATTATGTGAGATACAAAATAACTGTTCTTAATAAATCAGACTCCAGGGTGTTAGTAGTCATTTTGAATAGTCAGTGTTTCGGATTCATATAAGACGTAAAAAAGTCACTTCATCCTCGGACATTCCTCTGGATAGTCGACAGTACGCACCGTGTTGGCCGAATCCCACCGGGGCATGGATGTTTGTCTCTTGTGAGTGTTGGTGTTGTCAGGTAGAGGTCTCTGCGACGGGCCGATCCCTCGTCCAGAGGAGTCCTACCGAATGTGGTGTGTGTTTGAATGTCATCAAGTGAAAAATCAAAACCCTCTACACCTACTTTGAACAAGTAGGTAGAAGAGGGAAGGACTACGAAACGCACCGTGTTACATGCTGGAGTGTTTTTGGAGTGACCGAATGGTTAACCAACAGGGACAAAGTATTTTTACTGGAATTTCACTTCGAATTATTAACTAGAGGGTGACTGAAATTAGCTGACATAGCATAAACAAAGTGATGGATTACGGATTCACGACAGGAGGGACCTGTTTCTCGCCAGCAAAGGGACTTTTCTCTTCGTCAGTATGTCCAACCAGCTCTGGGGATCCTAAACCTAATATGCACCGGTGGAGGAGGGGAAGGGGTGGAAGCCAGGGCTGTGGAGTCGGAGTCGGAGTCCGAAGGAATTTTAGGTGGAGTCGGAGTCGGTAACAATGTACCGACTCCGACTCCGACCTCAGTCTAAAATCTTAACTAGATACTCCAACTCCAGAGCCCTGATAGGTAGAGTAAGCATTAGACTTATACTTAAATATAGGTTGTGTGTCTAAAACGTAGCCTGATGATTCACGTGGTGGCGATGGTATGTCTTATAGGGTTACCATTATTAATACATATTGAGCTTTTATGAAGGAGTCGGAGTCGGAGTTTTAAAAATCGAGGAGTCGGAGTCGGAAGTTTTAAAAATCGAGGAGTCGGAGTCGGAAGTTTTAAAAATCGAAGAGTCGGAGTCGGAAGTTTTGTGTACCGACTCCACAGCCCTGGTGGAAGCAGCCGAAGTATGTGTCTGACAACACATGTTGGCCCATGCTGAGAATGGAAAGGACGCACTGTGTGATGCCGTACACCGAACTCCAAACGCTGCTGGCAGCAGATTATTACTTGCGACTGCTGGATGAAATCCGATTAAAGGTTTATGAGAAGCCCATTTATAACCTTAAGAACTCTGGACTTCCATGTGGGTCATTACAGCTGCAAATCGCGATTTTCTGACAAATTTTACTAAAAATGTCATATATCGAATTTACAGCATCTGTCCAGCGGTTGAGGTGCTGATACTGGGTCACACAGGGTAAAAAGAACTGACAATTTTTTTGTGTCTCCAATACAGCATTTTATTAAAATGTGTCCCGCAGATATCGACTTGTAACGTGGCACGAAAAACAAATGAATAGATAAATAAGCAAACAACTAACTCCATGGAGCAGAGGTCTTCTTGAAAAGCTAACAGTTTCTCACCTAGTCAAAAATTACCCCCATTTATGGAACCTGGAGGTTCATTACCGCATTCACAAGAGCCCGTCACCTGTCTCTATCGTGAGCCAGCTCCATCCAGTCCATTCCCAATCCCACTTCTTGAAGATCCATTTTAATATTATCCTCCCATCTACACCTGGGTCTCCCAAGTGGTCGCCTTCCCTCAGGTCTCCCCACCAAAATCCTGTATGCACCTTTCTTTTCCCCATACATGCTACATTCCCCGCCCGTCTCCTTTTTCTCGATTTGATTACCCGAATAATATTTGGTGATGAGTACAGGTCATTAAGTTCCTCGTTATGTAGTCTTCTCCACTCCCCCGTCGCCTCGTCCCTCTTAGGCCCAAATATAAATAAACAAATAAACCATAAAAATCCGCAAGACGTGGGGTGGTTGTGTATTGGTCACAAAACACGTTTTCATTTTTTCGCTACAGTGTTTTTCCGAAACATTTGTCCTTCTGTCAAATATTTAGCGAGTTACTGTCGGGACGCTCGCAGAAAAGCACGTAGACCATTGTGTAAAGTGTCCGTTACTTTTGTCTGATTTGAACCAAAATTTGAATTGCCCGACACATTTTAGTAAAGTATACCGTGTCGAAGTAAAAAAAATCTAACCGTTTAAGCGTTGATAACAGACAGACGGACGGTCAGACAGTCGCCGTATAAGGTTCTTGTTGCATTTGTAAAGGACGCTTAATAGTCTTTACTTTCATGCCTAGTGCTTGGGCAGTGAGTAATGGTTGCACGAGCAATACAAAACTTTTCAGATAAATTAATGACGTTAAATGTAATTCAATGAATATTCCCTATGAAATTTCTCGCAAAGACCCCCCATAAAATTATACTGGTCCTTCACTGAAGAATTTTGCTTGTACAAACATGTGCCTCACTGTTGCTAATTGTTTTGTCCTGGACACTTAATTATATCTATAGATATCTTTTGTTTTTCTTTTCACGTTTTTATCTTTCCTGTGCAAAAGTCATTTATTAGTTGAACACTGCAATTTGTAACATTTCAACTGTTTTTATCTCCGCGATGTAATATTTAAATTGTTTATAAAATTCTGGATATTACAGTTTCAAATAGTGGTAATACACCGTGTTTGGTATAGGCGACGTTTCGGGAGTTTGCTGCACTTCTGTCTTCGGTTGTTACCTTGCCAGGTACGTTATTCATCTCCTTGACTTCGATAGTACCCGCAGCGACTGATGTCTATCCCGAAACACTTTGAGTACGGGGCTAACACGCTATATTCCACACCATTGGAACGGCACAGGTATGTTGTTGTTATAAATGTCCTTGTGTTACACTATTGTCTGAAGCGATGATAATATTAAAAATAAGGTCCTTCCAGAAAATACGCGACATCCGAATTCCTCACATCAGTGATGATGAAGATTTCACTCTTCTGAGATATGATTCATTGTATATTGTTACATACGTTCCAGGGTACGGACTTTCCTGAACGTGGAGGCAGCAAATTCCTCCGAAATCAATGTGTACGGCGTAATATTCCAGAAGAAAACATAGCTTTCCTGGTCAAGTTGATAGTTAATATTGGCTTACTGCGCGTTTTGTTTTACGCCCTAAACTTATTGTCCTCCTCCTCCTCCGCCTGTAAACCTCCATGATGCTTGGACTACATCGATAATCCCTGAATTTGTCAGACCCAAATATGCAACACTGTGCGAGAAGGCTAGACACCTGTCTTCAGATCTTGTAAAGACCGTGCTAATAATTGCCAGAGTTCAAGGTCTCATGGCTGTGATTATGGAACATACTGTGTTCTAGGAATGATGACGTGAAGTGTGGTACAAATTTACCGACATTTCGGAGACATTTTCTGGCTCCACCTTCAGGGTAAAAGGCTTCTATTTCTTTAAAGATATTATGTTAGAAGGAGCTATATTTCATAGCATAATTCACACAATAATGGGTCATGTCTACGTAAGAACTTTAAAGTATGGTGCTAGTTTATTTGTACTCCCTCAGCGTAAAAGGTCGGAACTGTTAAATATTGAGAGCCAACACAATAGTATTTCAGAACCCCTTGGCGTATGATTTTCCTTTATTTATATATTAGTCCATCGATTTTTGTGTAGTATGAAATTGGCTCCCTGCTACTTTTACGCAAACATATACTGTTTTGTATCCTTTACTCCCGTTTTGATTTTGGAGTGACATTCATACTGCAACGGCGGAAGTAACGGGAGGCAGAAGAAAAATGCACAGTGACGAGCTTCATGATTTGCACTGTCCACCTCATGTTGTTAGAGCCGTCAAGTAAAGGAAAATGAAATTATTGGAACATATGGCACGCACGGGAAGGAAAAGAGATGTGTACATGGATTTCTTTGGAAAAAATTAAAGGAAACATACCCCTTGGAAAACATAGGCCTTGATGAGATGATAATATTAAAGCAGATCTAAGAGATATAGAATGGTTGGGCATGGACTCTATTAACCTGATTCAGGATAGCGACAAGTGTGGGGTTCCTATGAATAAACTAATGAAACTTTGAGATTCAATGAAATGAGGAACATTTTTTGATTACCTGCGAAAGGCGTAGATTCACAAGGAGGACTCTGCTCCATGGAATCAATTCATGAGGGGCGTAGTATAGTTAAAATTGTCGTTTCCCGTTTTACGAACGCGGAAGCCTGGGTCAGATCCCAGGTCAATCCATATTGGATTTGTGTTAGCCAAGTAACACTTGCAGAGACTTCACACCAAGTACGTCGCGTTTTCCCTGTAGTTTATCATTCCATCAGTGCTCAGTATTCATTCCTCCATCATCCGGGGCTATTAGAGTGGGTTGCGTGAGCTGCTAAAACACCATGAGACTTCATCTCGCTGCACCCCGAGAATTTAAAAAATGTTACAATTAATTCATGCTCCGTACCCCAAGGTCGGGAAATGTATTTCATTGCCTTCAGCGTCTCTCCTAATATTTCCTATTATTATCATAACTTATACTCTGCTAGTACATTACGGAGTTGATTCAAGAATAAGCTTTGAATTAATTCTCCTCTTTCATTCAGGTCGCCAGTTGCTATGGCACTCGGAAAATGTGACTGCAGTAGACGCTCAGAACTGCACACCACCAGCGATAGCAGATTTCCCGTCAGACCTGTTTACCGCAGAGCAGAGGCGAGCAGGAGCGATAGCCATCCATGTAGTCATCTGCTGCTACCTTTTTGTAATGCTAGCTCTGATTTGTGATGACTACTTTGTTCCCTGTATTCAGCAAATGTGTGAACGTAAGTACAACAATAATTCTTCTAGATAATATTGCGTCGATCCCAGTGGCCGCGCGGTCTAAGGCGTGGGCCTGCGGCCGAGCGCTTGCTGGGATCGTGGGTTCGAATCCCACCGGGGGGCATGGATGTTTGTCTCTTGTGAGTGTTATGTGTTGTCAGGTAGAGGTCTCTGCGACGGACTGATCATTCGTCCAGAGGAGTCGGGAGTCCTACCGAGTGTGCTGTTTCTGAGTGTGATCTAGAAACCTCCAAAAGGAGGCGGCCTAGGCCCGATTTGGGCTGTTCCGCCACAGGAAAGGAAAGGTAATATTGCTTTATTGCAGTTTCACTGTTGCAACTAAAGATGGGATCAATCAGGACGGTGTGCTGTGAAAAGAGAGAGAGAGAGAGAATCGGAGTTAACAAGAGTGGCACGTGAGACTCCCCCCTCCTGCCACAACTCTTTATGCCTTTTGATACAGAAGATATGCTATTAAATGTCGCACTATTACTCATTAGCCGATCCCAGTGGCCGCGCGGTCTAAGGCGTAGTCTGCGGCCGAGCGCTTGCTGGGATCGTGGGTTCAAATCCCACCGGGAGCATGGATGTTTGTCAGTTGTGAGTGTCCGTGTTGTCAGGTAGAGGTCTTTGCGACGGGCTGATCCCTCGTCCAGAGGAGTCCTACCGATTGTGGTGTGTGTCTGAGTGTGATCAAGTGAAAATAAACAACCTCGACACCTACTGTGGGTAGGTAGAAGAGGTAAGGACTAAGAAACGAAACTATTACTCATTAACCATCATTTTATTAATGTAATCACGTGTGTTATTGCAGTGTGTTTATTCCAGTCGAATTCGCCCCTGCTAAGGTCAGCGTCATATGTGAACAGTATGACATTTCACTAACAGGAGGGAGCTTTCAGTAACAACAACCGAATTTTGACTGATGTTAATTTGCATTTTGTCTTATTTCTGACGTCATTTTCTAAGTAGTTTCGAATTTCGGATGGGGCAGGGGCGTCCAGGTCTTTCTATTAGTAGGCCAAATGGTCACAAATCGATGTGCGTATGGGCCACATTAATATATTGTTGGTCACCGTGGTTAAATGCACCTTGTACGGCTTGTTAGCTACCCAAAAATGTAGATTTTTGCTTGTAACAAAAAAGGAGTCCAAGACTAGTTTAAAGAGGTGGTAGGTGGTTACGTCCCCCTGGCCTTCCGGGTCGAGTGCCCTAGCTAATTTTGTAAAAGTTCTTCTTCTTCTTCTTCTTCTTCTTCTTCTTCTTCTTCTTCTTCTTCTTCTTCTTCTTCTTCTTCTTCTTCTTCTTCTTCTTCTTCTTTCATGTTTGAGCTAAGAACTTTTTACGCAGGCAACGCCCCCGTCCGCATGTAGGACACCCCGGGGTATAGGAAGACTTGCATTAAATTTAGCATGTCGAAACTGACGTGGCTAATTTGCGAAATAGGAAAGTATGCCTATACGTATACAGTCGAAAAATATGTGTTATAGTGTAATGTCGCGTTTTAATAACCAATGATATAATTTTGAAAATACCGACTTCCAAACTCCATATGAAGTATGTTTCACTTTTATGTTTCACTTCTATTGTGTGCGTATTTCTTTTAAAACATTGCCATGCAGAAATTCAAGTAGGAGATAGTCACAGGATTTTTTATTTGTTCACTATTATGACATTATTTTCAGTGAAATGAAAGATTTTTGTATAATTCTGTCGTGGAAAAAAACAGCCAATGTTCCCTCTAAGCTGCGCGGGTGCTCGGCCGCGCAGTAACTGAAATGCTCCCGCGCACACTGAGTTGTTGCCTCACAGCTGAAATTTTTCAATTTCCATTGTAAATATTCTTATTACGCATATTACAAAAAACTTTTAAAGTGCCGCACAGTCGTCAGGTCATGTAAAAATTTTCTGTTCAGAGCAGTAGGAGATCCACGCAGCTGTAAAAAAAAATTAGAGGGAACATTGCAAACAACAAAGGAATATAATTGCCGTTGGATGTACAGTTTCCAAATTAGTTCATTATGGTCACTGTTTACAGAGCTAAACATGTCTGAAGATGTGGTCGGGGCGACCTTCATGGCGGCAGCAGTGTCCAGCCCTGATCTCTTCATTAATATTGTGGGCACATTTATCACGGAAGGAGACATTGGCGTGGGCACTGTTGTTGGAAGTGCCGTTTTCAATGGGCTTGCTGTGCCAGCTTTCTGTGGGCTCTTCGCTGAAAAGGTTCATGTTGTTTTATCATATATACAGTATTTCTTAAGGACAGAAGTTTCTACATTTCATTATTCTCATAAAGCGACAGTCTGCCAAATGTTGTGCAAAATTACATTTATTGTCATATTTTTATAAGAAAATATGGGCCGGGATAGCGCAGTCGGTATAGCGACTCGCTACGGGCTGGACGGTCCGGGGATCGAATCCCGGTGGGGGCGAGATTTTCCGCAGCCGTCCAGACCGGCCCTGGGGCCCACCCAGCCTCCTGTACAATGGGTACCGGGTCTCTTTCCCGGGGGTAAAGCGGCCGGGGCGTGGGGCTAGCCACCCCATCCCCTCCTCGTGCTGAGGCTCACGAACGGGTAGAGCTATACCTCTACTCCCCCTCTTGGACCCTCTGGGCCTGTTATACGGTGAACCTTTACCTTTACTTTTATAAGAAAGTGAGGTACTTAATCCACGGTGTTGTTATTATATATGCTGCACAATTATATTTTTAATACATGTGCAAAAGAAACCTAATAGGCTATACACTTACACATTATTAAAAAATACCACATTCAGTGAAATTACACGCATTCTTATTGTACCGTATTTAGATATAGAAGTCCCCCTTAGTTGTGTGTGTGTGTGTGTGTGTGTGTGTGTGAGAGAGAG
The DNA here is from genome assembly GCA_013340265.1 of Coptotermes formosanus. Classification (NCBI taxonomy): domain Eukaryota; kingdom Metazoa; phylum Arthropoda; class Insecta; order Blattodea; family Rhinotermitidae; genus Coptotermes; species Coptotermes formosanus. Next base: position 470,445 of record BLKM01000554.1, on the reverse strand, counting down.
AGAGAGACAGAGGGAGAGAGATATTTGCCACTCATGAGAACATACGTTAAAATGACAGTAATGGAGGACGCTAGTAATATATTATAGCGTCGTTATTGTATATATTCGAAATTGCTAGTCAGTTCCTTTTCGGATCATTCCTGCCAACGCTGCATATTGCAGAGGCGGTCAGTTCTTGTACCAGTCGCCTGCTGTCATTATGCGAACTCTGCTGGTGCAACGAGTGTTTTGTGTTATACGAGTACGCACGCTAAACGAAGTTCCTGCAGAAGTAGTCGTGACTTGACATGATAACAAATGATGCAAGATGTACACGTGAAATTAAATCCAGGATTGCTATAGCAAAAGCAGAATTCAACAAGAAGAAGGCTTTTTTTCCCCAGCAAATTGGATTCAAATTCAAGGAAGAAAGTAATAAAATGCTACATTTGGAACGCAGCTTTGTATGGTTCTGAAACTTGGATACTTCGGAAAGCGGATCAGAAATATCTGGAAAGTTTTGAAGTGCCGATCCCAGTGGTCGCGCGGTCTAAGGCATAGGTCTGCGGCCGAGCGATTGCTGGGATCGTGGGTTCGAATCCCACCGGAGACATGGATATTCTTCTCTTGTACAGTGTTTGTGTTGTCAGGTAGAGGTCTCTGCGACGGGCCGATCCCTCGTCCAGAGGAGTCCTACCGACTGTGGTGTGTGTCTGAGTGTGATCAAGTGAAAATAAAATCCTCTACACCTACTGTGAACAAGTAAGTAGAAGAGAGAAGGACTACGAAACGAAGTTTTGAAGTGTGGTGCGGGACAAGGATGGAGATCAGTTGGACTAATTGTGTCAGAAGTAAAGAACTATTACAAAGAGTCAAGGAGGAGAAGAATATTCTACAAACAATAAGGAGAAGGAAGGCTAACTGGATTGGTAACATCTTGCATAGGAATTGCCTTCTAAAACACATTATTGACGGAAAAATAGCGGGAATGATACAAGTGACGGAAAGACGAGGAAAAAGACGTGGGGAGCTACTGGCTGAGCTTAAGGGAAAGAGAGGATACTGGAAATAGAGAGAGGAAGCACTGGATCGCACTCCTGGGAGGACTCACTTTGGAAGAGGCTGTGGACCTGTTGTTAGACAGAATGAATGAATGACTTTTTGCCAATGTATCTGAATGGGTCTAAAAGCAGACCAGGGTATGGTGGAATGAAGCAGAACAACAGAACTAACAAACTCCAAATAGCATGGTTCTTCTTATAAAGCTGATAGTTGCACAGCTGGCCAAAAATTCCTTGTCTTGTGGCAACTAAGCTATTAAACATAAAAAAACTCCAGCATTTTAGTATTATCATCCTATCTTAGGTTATGTCTCCCGAAGTCTCCTTCCTTCAATTTTCCTTAGTAAAATTCAGGTCTGTGGAGTCGGAGTCGGAAGGAATTTTAGGTGGAGTCGGAGTCGGAAGGAGTTTTTAGGTAGAGTCGGAGTCGGAAAAAATGTACCGACTCCAACTCCGACCTCAGTCTAAAGTCTTAACTAGATACTCCAAATCCAGAGCCCTGATAGCTACAGTAACCACTAGACTTATATTTAAATAGAGGTTATAAGTCAAAAAAGTAGCCTGATGATTCACGTGGTGGCGATGAAATGTCTTATAGGTTTACCGTTATTAATACATATTGAGCTTTTATGAAGGAGTCGGAGTCGTACTTTTAAAAATCGACGAGTCGGAGTCGGAAGTTTTAAAAATCGAGGAGTCGGAAGTTTTAAAAATCGAGGAGTCGGAAGTTTTAAAAATCGAGGAGTCGGAAGTTTTAAAAATCGAGAAGTCGGAGTCGGAGTCGGAACTTTTTTGTGCCGACTCCACAGCCCTGCTAAAATTTTACTTTCATTTCTCATATCCACCTTGCATGCTAGGTGTCTTACGAGTACTGTAGTTTGTAATAATAATAATAATAATAATAATAATAATAATAATAATAATAATGTGTGTACAAATTATTAGGCTCGTCTGTATGTAATGTAAATTATTATGATATTACTTGCTGTCCCTTAAATCCACGTGTAAACCTCAGCACTTTTTTGTCATGTGTCCTCAATCTGCATTCTCTCGTTCGGACGGAAGAACAGGAGCAGAAACTAATGACAGAATTTTTCACAGGCGGTGGAAGTGAATTGGGTGTCGCTGTCTCGAGAGTGCAGCATATACAGTGTCGCAGTTGTAGCCCTGACTGCAGCACTGTGGGACAGCCGAATTGAGTGGTACGAAGCCCTCGCTCTGGTGCTGCTATACACTTTCTACGTTTTAGGTCTGTATATGCTACACATGCAAAATTTCATATGCCTTTGCACTTTATGGTGCTGTGTACTACATTGGTAACTGTATGTACCATCTGCTATGATCCGCAGTAACTGGATTTTTTTTACCACACAGAGTGTATTTAGCAGATAGGGTGTATTCTGGATTCTCAGAAAAATATAATTGTTACTTTTCTGAGAGCCATCAACGAACTGATTTTGTAGTGAAACTCTAAAAGTTTATGAAGCTTGTCATTATGCATTTCTCTCTGTTTTGTTGAGTTCTCTATTTTTTATCCGTTATTTTCCTCAGCATCCTCTTTTCTAACAGTTTTCATCCATAGCCTCACCGTAATGTCAGGAACTAACCCTAGCATCAGTATAAACCAGAGGTTGAACTATGGTTTAATAACTATGTTACTCCAGTGTTTAATTTTCAGGGAGTAGCTGTGAAGGATAAAACACTTAAAATAAGTTTAATTGTTTATAAACAAAGTGATGTCTTTTCAACAGCAGATCAAAAACAGTCACCACAAAATTTGTTCGTTCGCTGTGTATACACGCGAGAAACAACACATAAATCTGAGTCCTTTCTGATCTTTAACTGGTGTGTACTTTTGTGTGTGTCTCGCTAAAGCGGTAATTTATTTTATCTACTCGGTGTTCTCTTTTACTATTTTGAATTAGTCAGTTATAAAGTTGGGCATTTTCAAGGCTTCTATTCGCTAATAGATTCACTTATTTTTACATGGATTATACTTTCATCCTACCACATGTCTGCATTGAACTCTTCTGTTTAATATGAGAGTTATTTAAAAATAGTGTATCAACAGTGACGTAGATAGGTTTTAGGGACCCAGAATGAATAACCACAGTGGCTGTTCCGTAGAGAAGTTACGAATTTTAAAAATCACAATTATTTATTAAATCTATTTTTATCTGGCTGAATAATTAAAAATTTGTAGAGGGCAGGGAATCACATATTTTAATTCGAAATACTAATTCTGCTGTCCACTCTGTCACCTGAGGCGGCCACATAAATCATCCCACACATAGCTACCATGTTGAGAATCAAAGAGCTTATAATGTCAAGTGATAGGATCAATTGTGGACAGTGCGAACTGCAAAGGATTTGAAAGGAAGTGGCTTTGGCCTAATGAACGTGCTGGTTGGCTTTTGCGTGGAAGCACTGACTTAAACAATAAACGTTTAAGTCAGAAGGATGTTGCTCAGCCCTTTAAAATGAAGCTGCTAAAAACGCAACAAAAATTTAAAAAATCATTGGAAATAACAATTCCAACACCGAAGAAACACGACATATGAAGACAAGATTTGACGACGTAGACGTAGCTTTGCAGGCCTGGCGTTATAAAAAAGGGAAGTAACGAAACTGAACTTGTTATACTTGTAAGTGGTCGAGTGTTGCTGGAAAAGGAAAACAGTTTTGGGAAAGGCGTGGCTCACAGTGAAGGTATTTTGCAGCCCTTATTGATCGATGGATAACTTGCCACAATATTTTCCCTGAGTAAACCTGCAGTGAATCGAATAGGAATTTGTTGGTTATTATTTATTAGCTCCAGCAGCTTTATTCCCAAGGAAAAACTCCTTCCAATTATTGTATATATTCGCTAGAGTGAGAATTTTCAGATGCGATAATCTTAACCTATTTTGCATAACTTAAAATTTTAGCCCAGCATTTCATGGGATAGAAACCCTGTAGCCAGATGCCGTTCCGGGATCGACTTTAACTACATTTTTCACAGCGCCTGTCACTGTCATCTTAAACAGACGCCCTGACCTCCTGGCAGGATTTTGATTGTGTCTGACACAACACATTTCGTAAAAGAACTCTCAAAATTTCAAGGCCCTATCTTTATTTTCTGATGACATATGGCTGCCACAGTCAGACACAGACACCCCGACTACATGTATCGACCTTGACTATGGTTAGCACGTCACATCTCATAATTCTTCTAGAACTGCTGCCAAAATTGCGAGCTCCAATTTTTGTTTTCTGATGTACTACCACAGACAGAAACACGCCGACATTACGATCTCAAGCTGATTTTAATTTTATTTGGCACGACACATCTCATATCTTTCATAAATTACTTCCAAATTTCAAATTCCGATCTCTATTTTGTGAAGGGGTGTGACTGTCAGAGGCAGATAGGCACATGGGCGCAAGCACAATGCACACACAAACGTCGTCTTTTATTACACAAATCAACAACTTTTAGTCCCACTGTACAAAATTTCGAAAAATCTGACAAAATAAAATAAGGTCCTCGTATTACTAACAAAATACGAATCATCCCATACTAATGACCATATCTCGTGAGTTATTCAAAACACAAGGGTTGCAGAAATTATAAGAACCACTGAATGACAATAAGGGTTCTTCAACTTACGTCTCACCAAATAAATAACGTTCTTTACTAACGTTTAAGTATTAAAAACAAATGTACAACAGAGAACCCGTAGTTGTAATAATTTTACTGGCATTTTAAGTTGACAAATTATGTATTCTGAATTAGCTGAATATGGAATAAGGCAGAAGCATGTCGCAAGTGCAAATGTCCACAACGAAAAATAGCTGTCAAACTGTGCCGACTGTATTAGTTTAATCCAATGAATTACACAGAGTGTCTCTCAAATGTGTGGCAAAACTTCGGGATTACGTGCCACATACCAAATGGATGAGTATATGGTCTGTAAATATGGGTCCGGAAATGCTTACTTTCGGTGTTAGAGCTCATAACCCGAAATGTCTAGGCAACCACACCATGGTAGCAGAAAAAAAAAGGTGCACAATCCACACGTACAGTAAACGATGTAGTGGCTGCCAGCACACTACTTCACGTTGCTGGTGTTCTGTCTCTCGCTGTTTTAATCTGTACTATATGATCAGTGGTTTTACTATAATCATGGCCTATGGCCATAGCAGCGCGACAGAGTGCAGCAGCGCTGCAGAGCACAGGTCATCTACTGCTGCAGAGTATACTAGAGTTGAGTGCGGTGGTTATGGCCGCGCAATGTTGAGTGACGGTAGGTGAATTCATCTATGAATTGGCGGTAGGTACTAACCCTGCAAGCAAACGTTTGTACCAACAATAGATACCTGAAACGACTGTGTCCAGATAGGAAAACATTTGAATCGATCCACTGTGGTCGTAATGAACACGGAACGTTTGCGGGTACTGCTGACGGGGAGACAGCCAGAAGAAGAGATAGAGGAAGAGAGTCCGCACGTGGTCGAAGAGAATCCCAAAATCAGCGCAAGGAGGTTAGCGTTACGGAACACTGTTGCTGTTATGACGGCCTGAAGAGTGTTGGGTAACCAGCAGTCGTGTATATACCATCCGCACCGTGTGCAGGCATTGCCACCATCCCGCACGATGTAGGTTACGTTTTGCCAGTGGTGGTTGCAGCAATGTGCTAACGCCGATTTGATTAATTTAGTGCTGCCAACGGATGCGGTACTATTCACCGATGGAATCGTGAATTTTCACAATCAGCGTATGTGGGCAGAAGAGGTTCCTCGTGGAATTGATGCATCGCGCCATCAGCAACAGTTCTGCATCAATATTTGGGCCGGTATTGTTTGTGATTGTTTATTGGGTCATGTAATACTTCCACGCAGCCTCAGGAGACCAAAGTACGTAGCGTTGTTGGAAAACCATCAGCCCCTGTTGTTGAACGTTTTCCTGTTTATGATCAAACACACCATGTGCCTTATGTATGATGGAGGCTCCCTCATTTCAGCTTCACTGCTCGCCAGGTTCAGAATAGTTGCTTGTTGGATATGTAGAGGTTGACCAACTGTATGGCCTCCGTGTCCCCTAACCAAAATCCACAACGTGTTTTTTGTGGGGCATTTAAAATTTCTGGTGTATCCATCTCTTCTATTAAAAAATTATTCTTCCAGTAGATTTTCAATAAACCGACAACCAATAGTGGCAGTTTGACATGAAGTTGCATATACATTTTCAGAAAGTATGTCAACAGATTACTGTAAATCTAATAAATAAATTTTTAGGCACTATATCAGGCACTCTCAACCTGTGTTAGATTTCAGGGGGTCCATGAGCTTCACTGGGCAAGAAATTACGGCTTTATTTTCACTAACCTATAACTGAAGTTATCTTTTCATTCAATAATGAATGCTGGCAACATAATTATTCATGTCCTGTATGCTTAAAAGAAAGTTTGCAACTTGAATAAATCTCGCTGTCTGTAGTTTATGCAGTTAAATACATTTTTCTGAGAAAGGGTACGTAGGTTTCACCAGACTGTCGGAGTGGTCCATGGCACAAGAAAGATTAAGAACTGCTGCACTATATAGAGCACAACTCTTAGCAATTATGTTGGCACAAATGAGAATATTACCATAACATTTCTAGTCAAAATATGTATTTAGAAAACATAATTCTGCATAACTATTATGAAAAAAATGTGCCAATTATACATACATGTTGTAGTTACTTCACATCACATGTCATTGAAGCAGCAACATACATGACAACAAAAAAGACAACAAAGAAAATATTAATACAATCAAAATAATGAATACATGCTCTTTGAAAATGCAGAAGCATCCTGACAATGAAAACTATTAAGATATACTGGTTAACACGTAATTCAGAATTAAATGGAGAAAAAATATAAGGTTGCTGTAAGGTACAAGATGCTACCAACTGTAAATTGATAAACCTCGTCTTTTAAGGTATGAGTCCTGATTTTAATACTTTTACTAGATATGTGTTGAGTATAGCATTATCTGCATATGTTATCAGACTAAGATGTCAATTCTGTAACATTTACATTCTAAGCCCTTCTCTTGTTCCACTCATGATGTTATTAAATGGTCTCCTTGAAGTTGATTTTCTTGATTGAAACCTCCATGAGAAAGATCGTAATGTGAAAAAGTGACATACAAAATGCAACATAGGCCTGCTGTGGTACAATTTTGCTTGATTTTAACCTTATTGGGCTGTGTTGAGCAAGGACAGCATGGTTGGTATAGTGACTAGGCTGTGGGCTGGATGATCATGTTTTTGATGCCCGGTAGGGGCAAGAAATTTTCATCTTCTCGAAAACATCCGTACTTGTTCTGGGGTCTACTGAGCCTCCTAGTTAATGGGTGCTGGGGGCTCTTTAAAGCCACCTGGGGTGTGGAGTTTACCGCTCATATATCTGTCTATTGCCAAGGTTAAGAATGAGTACAGCTTTAAGTCTTCCCACTGTATGCCTTCATGACATGGACAGTGACAGTGTAATTTGTTTTAGCTTTTGTCATTCCCATGTTTCTTCTCTGTGTGAAGTTCAAATGTTCTCAATAATTTGATTTCAAGCATTTTTTATTTCTGCATTTTCCTCAAACTGGTACACTGGGCATCCCACTGTTGCAGAACAGTGGACATAATTGTAGTGTCTGTATTTTTTTTGGTGAAAGACAGGCAAGAAAGCAAAAAAATTCTGACATGAATGGCATTAGTGGCATTTGCATTCATATTTCATTATACTCCTATACATTTATTCCAATAAATTTTCATTGTTAATTAATTTATTTTTGGAAAACTTAAATAACCTTTTCTGGGAAATGAGGAACTTGAAAATATAATTTATGTCCTGCAGCTATGTACTATAATGTGGAAATTGGACACTGCTTAAGTGGATGCTGCCGTAAACGAAACCGGCAGGGTTATTTACATATACCTGGAAGTGCTATCACAGCAGAAACAAACCATCTGATTGCACAAGATGTGCATGGGAGCAAACTAATGACACAAGGTAAGCTCAGCACTAATTTAAAAGTAATGCCTTACCATAGCAACCAAAAAGTGGTAGGGTCAATAGATGTTATGTTTTCGATAGGAAAATTCCTGAAATTTTGAGAAGAGTCTCATTATACTGGTTTGTTCCATGTTACCAATAGTGGAGCAGTGCCTTCAAAAGGTTTTATGAAGTTGTGAACTTACATGTGAATGTTTATGAAGTATAATATATTTGTGACTGGTACTTATTGCTCACAAAGCATGTCCACAAATGTGATTCACACTGATAACTTCTTACATGTGGTGACATGCACTTCAAACTTGTCACTGTCACTGGAGGTCAGATCTAGATGAAGGGTAGATATTGTCTTCGAGTTACCCTTTTGCTAGACCTGACCTCTGGATCAGGATTTTCTGCTGGTCATTGTTGTTTGCTTTTCTGTATGTGTGTTTACTGAATTTGTTACAGTTGTGAAAATACAGACAGCCATAATGTCATGAAACTACTTGTGCAATGTGAGGAAACACTTCAAATTTATCAGCAGGTGTTTGAAATTAGCTGCAGGTGTTACTGCGCAGATGTCTGAATGATAATTTGATACTTCCTGTATTCACTGCAGTATATGTTGGCCTACTTTGTGTACCATCTGTGTTGTTGCTGCCTGTGGAGGGCTATAAGCCTGACACCATGCCATGTTCTTCATGAGTCTTAGAGAACTAAATCTCAGTGTGTCAGATCTTGAGAATGAGGGACATGGAATAGGTGCAGTCTGTCCAATCCATTAGCCGAGGAATATGACGTTTGAGATATGAATGACTCCGTGTGTGGAAATTGGCAGTGCACTGTCTTGAAAAATCATTTTTCCATTGTTATAATCCTGTTGCTGTGGCATCAGATTATATTCCAGCATATTGAACATCAACAGATATATATGAAGTGCTTCTGCATATGTCTGCATGTTTTTATGTTGCAGCTTTCTGTATTTTTATAATACTTTATTGAAGTTGTTGTGTAGGGTATGATTTTTTATCTTTATTAGGCTGTTGTGTTAATTATAATACTGAAGGAACAGAACACTGTCAAACACACCTGGTGTATATTATGTACTTTATTATGGCAACATATTTTAACCTAGTTTGGTTATCGTCAGGCCAATAATATGAAATTAATAAAAAGTACTGTATACAATTGTATTAAAAGATATTAATAATTGAGAGCTCAGTTTTTACAGTTAAAACAATACATGTTGCTGCGTATGTTATTGGCTTGAAGATGACCAAATTAGGTCAAAGTATGTTGCCATAATAAAGAATATAATATACACTAGTTGTGTTTCACAGTGTTTAATTACTTCAATATAGGTTACAGGCTATTCAGTGAGAACACATAAAACCTGCTTGAATGTTGCAAAGACTTCTGTCCTCACAAGCCTTTTGTTCTTTACGTCACATATTGCTGATTGTATTTATAAACTTCCATTCATGAAGAAGACTTCATGCAAAATATGGCAGGTGTGGACAGATCATGTTGCAGAATTTTCCAAAAATGGAAGGACAAACTGAAAATACATCAATCCTCACAGTAATCAACAAAATGCGATACCAAAGCTACCTTGCTGTAGCAGAGATGTCTGTCCTCAACATAACCATCAGTTTCACTGTTCCCAAAAGACAGTGCTGCAGAATCTGTTGGTTCCAGACTTCATTATGTAGGTCTAACTTCATATATTAAGTTAGATTTGTCTTGGAGTATTGAAAATTTGCCAAGATGGACCTCAGCAAAACCGTGCTTAAGGATAGACACTCTCTTTAGGCAAAGACTGTCCCTGCAGTTTAATGAAATTGCATGTTCTAAACTGCTAACAGTATAAGGAATGGACCGATTCCATTGTTCTGTTTGATATACTGCTTTATACCTGAATATGGAAAGGAAAATTCAGAAACTGGAAGCTGAATATAACTTCATTAGCCACCATTTAATTTTTACACTGTACATGAACATTACCTTAGTACGAGATGCACATATGTAAAAGATTTATCATCACACATATTTTCAATACCCTAGGTTGTCACTCCCATATTATAGGTTGGTGTGTCTGTTGTGCTGTTATTGCAGATCATAAGAAGTATATGAGCCTGGGGTATCTCTTAACACGTGGCCACTGTGCCCATTTTACTCAGTTTTTCTGCCGGTAGAGCCTGGACACAATCTGATGGCACTGCGCAAACAACTGATTTTAGTATTTCCATTTGGTATCATTCACAGGCGGTTCTAGAGGGGTGTCGGGTTAGTTGGTTACAAGCAGTTACAGAGTGGTGGAGATTGTTCCTTGTTGCCAGCTATTAGCTGAACAGAAACATTACCCTTCTTAGACTACTGCTACTACACTATGGCCCTAAGTAAAATAGGAAACCAAACAGGTGGTTGTGGAATACTTCTGTTATCATCAGACTCCGACTAAAGAAATGATATGAGAACGTAAGAACACAAACGCATCTTTTTAGAAAGAGAGGTGACACACTGCACTCACATTCCGTGCCCCTCATCTGCCCACCCTACCATTCACATTATTCTCATACGATAGGCTGCTTGCGCATCGGAATGTCATAACTTTGTGATTTTGTTGTACCAAGCTAATATCTCTTGTATTTGCGTGTGTTGCCCTCACTTATGAGAGTCGCTGGTGGATTCCACAACATCTGCATTTAGTTTTCCTTCTCTACATACTGATGCTGATGTTAGAGAGCATTAGTATCATACCACAACATGTGCTGCACCATTAACTTTTGCGTGGCGTGAGACCACTGGTGGCTGTCATGGTACATCCTGAGTGACCATGCGCGAGCCACTGGTATACTTCAAGGAAGCCAACGTGTATGGGAGTATTTGTACCAAACATTATATCCCATTACATCACCCCCCTTACGTGCTGTCAGTGCTGTAGGGAGCTCTTCACCATGTTGCAAAACTACGTCCATTGTGTCTGTGCTGGAACCGGCACTAATTATGGGTCCACCACTTGCAGTACTGCTCTGTAATTAACACCAACCCTACTACCCACAGTATCCTAGTGTGCTGTATACACCACCAGCTGCTGGACAATATCCTGTGTGTTGTGGACCTTGTCTCTGCATCCCGCAAGTTTGGGTTTGAAATGAAGTCAAAGGGTAGTTAGGGGTCGTAAGTACCATATCTAAGTGTATCAGTCAGCATTGGTCTCATGCTAACATGCCACCATTTCACAGTTTCAAGTTGCATGAACCACTAACAGGTACTAACTCGGCCATTGGTCATGCGGTTCCCTCATTACAGGGTGGGTTCTAATAAGTGATTCGGGGTGCATCTCACTCCAAACAAGAAAATGCACATGGTCCTATATATACATTATATACAATTATTACAGTGGTTAAGTTTGACTAGAGCTTGAACTATGACCGTTATCACTCTTACCCATCTGGCTGTTTCCCTTGAGTTTACCGTAAATCGCACACCCACGAACCAGACAAAATATTCAAATAATGGCCTTGCCAGGCTTACTTTTGACACTAAAGAACAGTGAAATGGTTATAATGACATCCATGTTACATTCTAAATTGATGAACTGATGTTCAGCATGTCCCTTTAACACTGCTTGTGTTGTCCATCATGGTCCCAAAATGGAGGTCTATATATAATCATATATTAGCTTATTAAAATTTTTTGTTACGCATTGTACTGAAATCTTTGGTCTTGTCCTTGTGTTCTGTGCACATGCATGTATGTTACCAGTAAACCAACAAATTGTCTTAATATCTGGCTTAACAACTTGCATAATTGTAACCTGGTTTCTGAGTTGTATCAGTAATAATAATGCTAGCGTAACACATAGTGTAACACCAATTTCATGAAAATTGGTCAGTTGGTTCAGTAAGTTAAATGGGGGACTATGACAGTGTGAGGATCTCACAAGCCCGCCTTCATTCCTTAGGACAGGTTAGTAGGCTAATATTGAATAAGAAGATACAGATTTAATGTGTAGCATTTTATTTTCAAAATGCTGTTACTGTAGTTTATGTGACACCAGTGACCCAAGAAGGTAACTCAAATTTTAGCTTTAACAGACACTTTTCATGAGCATTATTCATTGCCAGTCATACATGTGATGCCAAGATCCACATGCTGGAACTCTCACATTTCACATTAGAAGTGTCCATGGGCATTTGTATTGTCTTCTTATGTCACTGTCAAGATGTTTCTGTGTAGTGGAACCATAGCTGTGTTAACCGTCTGAGAAGTCCTGTGTATTAGTAGCATTTGTATATCTGTTCCTTCCTTGGCTGTTTCAGTACAAAGAAGATAGGAATGGCAGTCAAGCAATCAATATATTGTAAATTTGTCATTTTGCAGAGAATGGATGTGCAATATATGATGAAGATTTAAAAAGCACAGAGATTACTGCCTTTAGTATTGACATGAAAGTGCCAGGTAAGGACTTATGAAATCATAATACATAAATCAATTGAATGAACAAAATTAAGAGGGAGTTTGCAGTAAGGTAGAGCTCAGTACGGATGTCACCACTTACTGACAGGCATAGATGAATAGGCAATATTAAAATGAATGTAAAAAGTAATAGGGTCATAGTGTGTGGGCTTTATCTGACTCAGGATGAGTACGAGTGTGGCAGGCTCTTATGATGGTGTTAATGAGTACATGGGTTTCATAGATGGCAGGAATGTCTGGGTTAGTTGACCAAATACCAGTTACTAAAGATGGACTCTAGTCTATGAAGTAGTTAGTTAATGAGAAAGTTTTGTGGCATGAAAGTGTGCAAGAATATTATGACATTCTCGAAATAAGCCTTTCATACAAGGAAGTGTGATATGTGTTTCGTATTAAAACAAATAGACCTATCATTTCACAAATACTTCAACAAAATGGCAGTACAGTATGAAGTTCCTATGTGTCACAGAATTCCCTAAAATTTCATAACTACTATCATATTTTTCATTACTGTTACTATTTTCCGAACTTTAGAAGGTCATATTGGCACCCCTTTGGACCATAAGGTGCACAAGAATTTTATTGTGGTTTGATATTTTCCAGGAAAAGGGTGCATCTTAAGGTCAGGAAAACGTACTCGAGAATGGTATATGGTAATAAGTGTGTACTTCAGTTTGATGTAGCGTTGTTCATTTATATTTAACACAATATATTAAAAAAAGTGTAATTATGAACCCTATAGTAAACTCGCCATACCAACAAATATTTGAAAACATACTCCCAGAATTCTAAAGCAGATTACAAGGTGCAGGCATAAAAAGGACATGGTACAACAGACTTCTGACAGGATGTGGAGAAAAACAGAAGGAAGAAACTGGAACTTCTATAGAACATGTGGTGTTATTTTACTGCACGTTCAAAAAATAAATCACAAATATGTAGGTAGGTTCTGGCAAGTGGGATACTTGTCACAGACTGTGAGAACATGACTCAGAATGCTCAAAAATGAATAAATAATTGAGTATATTATTTTATGTGCAAAAATAGTGTTAATCATAGTAGTGAGCTTACTCTGGCATCCTGACATCGTAGTTGTTTAAAAGTTATTACAGAGGAAATACTAAGACTTACAGAAGAGAGGCAGTGTGTGTATAACATAACATTGAGGCACATTCACGTGACCATGGTTGCTGTGGAGAAGCCATATATGTTCTGAGTGTGTGTCTGTAGCCTTAGTTATCCGGCATGCAATGCACATGTGCTGTATTATATTTTCATCTGTGGCAGGTCTGGTTTTACTATATTTTTCCACACTATCTCATAAACAGCACAATTTTTGGAAGAAAGTTATTGATTGTGAATTTTGTGTTTTAATTTTCTCCACAACTTTTTCTGAAACATTTCTCATTCTGAGAAGAATTGAGTGAAATATTACCATAAATGTAAATGCGTCTTCATTTAAAGTACCTGTTGTTCGTGTCAAAGTTTGATGAAACTTGAATTTTCTGGACAAATTTTCGAAAAATACTCAAATATGAAATTTCATGAAAATCCATCCAGTGGGAGCCAAGTTTTTCCATGTGGGCAGGTGGACGTTTGGACGGACCAACAGATATGACGAAGCTAGCAATAGCTTTGTTTAATTGTGCGAACACACCAAAAAATTATGTGAAAAAGAATTTTAATAAAGATACTAGAACTGATATCAACAGAATTCAGTTCAGAGTCACTGGTATTTTAAATAATTCTCTCCTCTTGCAACATGAAATATACACATTATTGACAGCCTGTTATGGGAAAGAATTTTAGTCTTGCCTCTTTCACTTATTCCACCATATATAAAAAGCTATTACACCAGACATTTATGATTATTCTCATTGTTTCAGAGAATGAAGCCGGGTTATGCGATTGGCCATCAAATGGCAGTTATTGCAGTAAGCTGTGGTGGGTGCTTATTAGACCAATTGCTATATTACTGGCTGCAACAATCCCCAGTTGCCATTCAGAATTCTGTAAGAGATTCTACATGGTGACCTTCTTCATGTGTATTGTATGGATTGGTGTAACTTCATATATGGTTTCATGGATGATAACTATTATAGGTGTGCAGAAGAGCAAAATACTGTCTTCTACTGTCCAATGTAGTCTATGTTATAGTGTTAAAACTGTTTCTTATTCTTACTTACAGATTTAATATAAACTTTCATAGAACTGTCACTATATTATATGCCAGCCAATTTAATAGCTTTGTGATAAGGCTCCAATTGACAACAAATTAATATGATACATTCATTTTCAAACATAATGCTTGACCCAAGGCCAAACTCTGTTCTCTTTAATGGGAACTGTTAGTCACTTTTACTTCATTTTGTGTGATGTGAGAAGTACCAAACCTTTTTCTGTATGAGCTTGTAATTGGAATAAAATGATGCTCTTCTCTTGCAGGAGACACTTTGAAGATTCCAGATTCTGTGATTGGCCTTACATTCTTGGCCGCAGGAATGAGTATACCAGAAGCTGTTTCAAGTGTAATTGTAACTAACCAAGGTAAACATAAGATAATGACCGACTGGCTTCTAAATAAATAACACGATGGTGCAGAATCCTCCATGAAAATCATATGATGACTCATTTAATCCATAATTTCCAACTATTCTTGGAAACTGAAAGTTTATTGCCATGTTTTCAAGACACTTGGACTGAACCTTTGTATTACCATGTTCATAAGGCACTGGGATTGAACCAATTTATTACCATGTTCTCAAGACACGGGGGCTGAACTAGTTTCTTGCCATGTTCACAAGATGCAGGGATTGAAGTAGTTTATTAACATGTTCACAGGCATTGAAACTAAACTAGTATATTACTATGGTCACAACACACTGGCATTTAACCAGTTTATTACTGTGTTCACAACACACTGGGACTCAACTAGTATATTACCATGTTCACAACACACTGGGACTGAATCCATTTATTACCATATTTAAAATACACTGGGACTGAATCGATTTACCACATATCTCATACACCCTATAACACTCTTCCGCCCAAATTGTGTCCCGTGGTTCTGAGACCAGTGACATTAGTTGAGATGTAAGCTGAGGTTTTCCCATAAATGCAACAATAAAACTGGGGTGGTGGTTCCAGACAGTAAGGTTTGGCCAAGAAAAATATACACATTTGAACTGAGTTATAATGACCTCAGTTTGTGCGACACCTTGGCTATATCATTATACATTCTGTGGTACCAGTTAATTCCCCATAATGTACATGGTTTTCTGCAATACTGAGTATGACATACATAAGAGCATCTACCTCGGATATAACATAATTTCCAATCATCTGTTTCAAAATAATTTTCCGAGAGGCAGGCTATTTTGAGAATTCAACCCGCTCCTAGTCCTTGAGAAGAAAAGCCTTCGGCTTTTTCAGGTAGTTATACTTGAGAATATTACCATAAATTAGAGTTTTGATGCTGTGGTAGTAAGATCCTATAAATGCAAGACTTTTTATAAAGTTTTATAAGTATAAAAGGCTGTGATAGGCAGAGTTAGGAGTAGACATGCAGTGAAATCTATACTGAATTCAATTATTGTTTTCTCAAACCATAACAACATTTATTTTTGATCTTGAGTATTCCATTACAAGCAGTATTAGTATAAGTGACCAAAAATACAAGAAATTAGTTTCAGTCACTAACCTTTTTTCAGTTCTATAACTGCACGTCATGTAGCACACTGTTGCAAAGGGTGTCATAATTTCATAGGTTTCAGGATTCTACACTGAATAGCTGTCATGAAACATCCCACAGCTCATATTTTGGAGACTTTAAAGTAAATATTTGATAATCATGGTATTAGATTTATAGCTGCAGGCATGTGCTGCATGTTGTCAATATGGAGTTCCAAGATTAGCAAAGATATACAAACAACACCACAGAAGCTAGTTCTTGAATATTCACAATAAAAATCTTGCCTGAAAGTATTTCTGTTAATTACCATCCAGATATTCCACGCCAATATTATCTTTTTTACATAATTTGAATTATTCTGTTACAGGTCATGGAAGTATGGGGATCAGTAATTCTATTGGTTCTAACACATTCAATATTTTGCTATGTCTTGGATTGCCTTGGCTGATCAAGTGTTCCTTTCTACCTGCAATTGAAGGTCAACATTATGTAGGGATTCATTCTGGTGGCATTGGATACAGTTCTATTTCTCTCTTATCTACATTATTGATCCTTTATGCTACTTTCTTATTCAATGGATTCATACTAGACCGCAAAGTGGGAGTAATTTTTCTTTCCATCTATGTTATATTTCTTGTTATGGCAGCCCTTATAGAACTGAACACATTCTTTATGGTGAATCTCCCAGTATGTGGCCAGGGATATTAATTTAACCCTTCAAAGATTCTGGGGTTTAAGTGTCAGCTACTGCCCAGGACAGAGGCGTTTTTAAATCTGTGGTACTCCTAAGTACATTTACAGCTGTATGGCGCACTGATGCTGGAAACTTGAATAATTAAAGGTCCATACATTGCACTGAGGCTAGCATTGAAGGGTTGAACAATCCTTCACTGATTCTTACAAAATAGTCTTTGTGTCTATAAGGTTGTAATAATTTCTACATCACTTATATAATTTATAGCCAAACTTGTTCCTAAATTTTCATGTCACATACATGACTAACGTTTGTCTCACAAGAGGAAAAGAGACAGTATTAAAAAAATTATGAGAACCTAATTAAATTCAGGTTCAGAATCAAAGATTATGCTGATTTTCTAAATTACGCACCACAAAATGGCTTTTAGCTCGATTAAGGTACTGGTGTTACTATTTTTGGCTTCATGTTTGTTAATTAATCAGCTGCATACTGTGGCTTTTGTTTGGACAGTTTAAAATTGTGTCACTTTTCAGTCATACACTCATGGCATTTGTTATGACTGATCAGGGAGGTGTTTGGATAGAAAAGTGGTTTGCGGATATGCAGTGTGAATGCAAAGAAAATGCAGAAATTGCAGTTTCAAACAGCACTATATGTCAACTTAGTTTGTTATCTTTCCCTCTCCTACCTACTTGTTCACAGTAGGTGTAGAGGGTTTATTTTCGCTTGATCACACTTAAGCACACACCACACTCAGTAGGACTTCTCTGGATGAGGGATCAACCAATCGCAGAGACCTGTACATGAAAACACAAACACTGTACAGGAGACAAACATCCATGCCCCCAGTGTGATTTGAACCCACAATCCCAGCAAGTGCTCAGCCACAGACTTACGCCTTAGACTGTGCGGCCACTGGGATCGGCTGTGGTACTTAGTATGGGTTTAAATTCATTATTACATTAGTGTTTTCTTGGTTGACGATTGTATGGTGTTCATGGCATTGTCTGTGTATTCTCTTAAGTGGATAACAGTCTACTGTTGTAAAGTACATTCTGTACATCATATACAATAACATTTCCACCATCCTTTGTCAGCAGTAGTATACAGCAATATGTTGCAGCTTAGGTAGTTATAATTGGGTCACATGCATGTGCCCAAAATTACAAATGGTGTATTCTACTTTACTAACAAATTCAGACAAATTCAATGTTGGTACAGTTTTCCATCTTATTAATGTCTAGGTTACTATGTAAACTTATGTGCATATGCACATGTACAGGTAAGTTTACAGTAGATGTTGTAGTGACAGAGAATATACTTTAAACAGTGGCTGTGAAAACAGTAATAAATTATGTATATAATTCTGAAATCCACAACGTGAGACAAAAAATGTCTCATTCCAAAAGTGTGTAGTGGAACTCAAAGTTTCTAGCAGGTACCCAATTTTTATCTGCCTCACCACACTTGGCAGACTCTTCTTTAGTTGGAATTTCAAATATTTTTGCATTGGTAAAGCTGTTTGGTCGTAGACATCACTGTTTGAGTGTGTGGTGCCGAAGTTAAAGTCAAAATTAAGACTGCAGAGATCTGTACCTCACTGCACCATATGTGCCTTAATGATACAGTGTCTGGGCACAAGGGAAGATTTCCCTTACAAAAGCATATCTTGGTGTGTCAAAGAGTTTGCCTGATGTCTAATTAATTATGCAAACAACATATCTCACTTAGAAACATTTACTTTTCTAGTGTTAATTTGTGGAATTTGAGAAGAGCATTGGAAGAAATATGTTCTGTGATCTCAGGTACAACTATTTATGGTATTTTAACAAAAATGTTGTCTTGGAAATACATTAAGAGGAGTCTTTAAATAAAGCATCATGCAAAGGGTTAATTCTAGACTTCAGATTACAGAGTCTCCGATCTTGTGTCACCTGAAATATGTTAACCAATTATATAAACTGCTGAATATATGTGATCACTGACCTCAGACCAAGTGAGCTCAAAACTGAAATTGGAGAAATCTAAGTGATTGTACCGCCTCTTTTGGGGAATGTGTTCTTGTGGAAAGTTAATCAAACTGGACAAACTGTGGAAGGTCAGGGTTATAAGTACACATACAAACACAAACATAAGTCAGAAAACAATAACAGCAGTTTAATAAAGGGAACAATGTAAGGTGAGAAGCAGAATTACATACAGAAAAGAGTGCTGATTACTCACATGTATCAAATTATGCTATCAAATCTGAAAAGACTCTTTACCCAATTGAAATTAACACAATTTACAAACAAACACAAAACCTGCAAAATATTGTGGATAACAAAGAATACAATAAGGATTCAGACTTCTTATCTCAAAACATCAGGCAGGGGTGGTGGTGAGACCCAGTTCAACCGAAACATGGCTTTTGAAACAGAAGACTGAGACAGTTTGACTGGGATAGTGACGGACTGCCTCACCAAACTACAGTGACTTCCCAAGGTCGAATGGGATCGCAAGAGAAAATTTGAAGGGAGGGGAGAAGTGCATTTGCATGTGCTGAGCTACTTCCACGACAATGAAAACGTTATATAGCAATGGCACTAGACCATGGATAAAGAGGCGTCTGCATCACCCTCTTTGCAAACCCAGTGTTGTGAGTTTTCAATCATGCCTGTGATTAGATTTCAAGAAATTCATCTTTAATCGTTAGTTGTTTAATGAATTCTGCTTGTCAGTTTTCTTGCTCTGTACAAGTATTCTTATGCCTTCTCCCTGTTGCTATTGTGAAAATGTATTTATGAAGCCTGACCTCTAATATGTGTGTTGGCAGAATTTGGTCTTCGTGTATGTTCAGAATTTTTTATAAACATGTTAAAGCTGAAAGGAGAGGTACAGTGCAGAGAGTGTAATTGTCCGCTGTTGTTAATTATCATCAGCAGCATCCTACCTCATGGTCATAATGGAATATACAAGTAAAAATTAATAAGCTTAGAAATATATTTTTATGAAGAAATTAACTAACTAACTAACTCCATGGAGCAGAGGCCTTCTTGAGAAGCTAACAGTTTCTCAGCTAGTCAAGAAATTCCCCGCATTTTATGGAACCCGAAGGTTCATTACCGCATTCACAAGAGCCCGCCACCTGTCCCTATCCTGAGCCAGCTCAATCCAGTTCATGTCCTCCCATCCCACTTCCCGAATATCCATCTTAATATTATCCTCCCATCTACGCCTGGGTCTCCCAAGTGGTCGCCTTCCCTCGGGTTTCCCTACCAAAATCCGGTATGCACCTCTCTCCTCCCCCATACGTGCCACATGCCCCGCCCATCTCAGTCTTCTCGATTTGATTACCCGAATAATATTTGGTGATGAGTACAGGTCATTAAGTTCCTCGTTATGTAGTCTTCTCCACTCCCCTGTCGCCTCGTCCCTCTTAGGCCCAAATATCCTCCTCAGCACCCTATTCTCGAACACCCTCAGTCTTTGTTCCTCCCTCAGTGTGAGAGACCAAGTTTCGCATCCATACAGAACAACAGGTAAAATTATAGTTCTGTATACCCTAATCTTTGTGTTTTTGGATAGCAACCTGGAAGACAAAAGATTCTGCACCGAATGATAGCAAGCATTCCCCGACTTCAATCTGCTCTTAATTTCTTCATGAATGGAGTTTCGATTCGTTAGGGTTGCTCCCAAATATTTGAATTCTTCCACCCTTTCAAAGGATTTATTATCTATATTTATGTTGCGATTGTGTCCTGCATTCTGATTTCGAGACATGACCATGTACTTAGTTTTCTCAGCATTTACTTCTAGACCAATCTCCTTACTAGCAATAATTAAATCTTCTGCATTTTTCTTTATGCTATGTACGCTTCCGCCCAATATATTAACATCATCAGCATAAACCAGAAGCTGATGTGTACCATTCAATTTCAAGCCCTCCTGGTTTGCCTGAACCCTCCTAATGGCATATTCTAAAGCAAAGTTGAAAAGCAATGGCGACAGAGCATCTCCTTGTTTCAAGCCATTCTTAATAGGGAACGTGTCAGACAGATGTTTGCCTACCCGAACTCAGCTATATGTTTCACTTAGGCACATTTTTATTAACCTTACTAGTTTCATGGGGATACCGAACTCAATGAGAATATTATACAAGACCTCCCTCCTAACTGAATCATAGGCTTTCTTGAAGTCTATAAATAGCTGATGCACTGCCTCATTGTATTCCCATTTTTTCTCAAGTATTTGACGAATGCTGAATATATGATCAGTGGTTGACCTGTTATGTCGAAATCCACACTGATGATCCCCAATAATTTCCTCTGCATATGGAGTTAACCTTGACAAAAGGATGTTGGATAGAATTTTGTACGTAGTCGACAAAAGTGATATGCCTCGATAGTTATTGCAATCTGTCTTATCACCCTTCTTATAAATAGGCACAATGACCGACTCCTTCCATTCCTCAGGCAATTCCTCCTTATTCCAAATAGAAATAATAAGTTTATGGATTTCAGACCGAATAATCCTACCCCCTGCTTTAATCAATTCTGCTGGAATCTGATCAATACCTGGTGATTTGTGGCTTTTTAGTTTTCCAATAGCCATCTCAACCTCAAAGGCACTGGGCTCAGGCACTAGTGGCTCTGCTGTGTGTACTTCAATCTGCCTAACATCGTTAACCCCGTGTATATTCAACAGCTGGGAGAAATGATTCCTCCACCTAGTCAAAATACTGTGGGAGTCTGCAACCAGGTCACCCTTCTCATCCTTTACTACATTACTTCTAGGCTGGTACCCCCTCTTAAACTCATTGATACCCCTATACAAGTCTCTTATATTCTTCTTCTTACTGTTTGTTTCAATTTCATTAATTTTAGCTTTCAGATATTCCTTCTTTTTGTGCCTGAAATGTCTACTAGCTTCACGTCTTACGTTGTGCAGATTATCTCCATTATTTTGGTTTGGATTCTGTAACCACTGAATTTTAGCCTGCTTCCTTTTATCTAAAAATTCTGCACATTCTGCATCAAACCATGGTTTATGCTGTTTCCGTTCGTGTAGGCCTAGACTCTCTTCAGCCGAGATTTTGATATTCTCTTTAATGTTTTCCCAAGCCCTATTCATGTCCTCACTAACATTTAAGCTTTCCAGAGCTGCAAACCTGTTTGAGATCTTAAGCTGATACTGTTTCCTAGCCTCTAGTTCACTTAGCTTCTTGAGATTAAATCTCTCTACATCAAACTTCTGTGCTGCTTGTTTACTTACTGCCAGTCTTTCCCTAACTTTCGCAACCACCAGATAGTGATCGGTATCACAGTCAGCTCCCCTGAAAGATCGCACATCGAGTATACTGGAATGCCGTCTCCTATCTATCAATATGTGATCGATCTGATTGTGAGTCTTCCCATGAGGAGAGGTCCAGGTGTATTTATGAATATTTCGGTGCGGAAACATAGTGCTCTTAACAACTAGATTCTTTGATGTGGCAAAGTTTACTACTCTAACACCATTATCGTTGCTATCCTGATGTAAACTCTCATTCCCAATAGTCGGTTTGAAAATATCCTCTCTCCCCACTTTTGCATTAAAATCTCCTAACAGAATTTTCATATGGTACTTAGGAAAATGATCAAAAACCCCTTCTAATTCCTCATAGAAGCTGTCCTTTGAATCATCACCCTTCTCTTCCGTTGGTGCATGCGCATTCAGAACAATGATATTACACCAGCGGCCTCTCAGCACTATGTATGACATCCTAGCACTAACAAACTCCACTCTCTTGATTGCTGATACCTTTAGAAGAAATTAACAAATAAAATTAGGCTTACATTAATATGAATATGTTACAGTTTTAAACTGTTCTATTAATGAGACTGAAATGTCCATTAACCTTTATTATTTGTGAATATGGGGTATTAAATCCCTCTGTGTTACGGCACTTGTTGGTGAAATAATGATATTAATACTGAGCAAATTAAACGGTTGGCAAAGGGGTCTGTATGAGTGTGTGCACCATTATAATGCCATGCCCACAAATACAAGTACAAAGTAGTAGAGTATTAGTGTAATGTAAGATGTCAAACCTAATTTACTTAATTGATTATGTCACTTAACATTATATACAGGTATATTTACATTATTTTAATTCTGTGTTGTCTGGAAATTAAAGTGTATTTGGTTGGATTTTATTTCCATATTTTCACGCAGTTCTAGTAGAGGTTGCTCATGCCTTCCCTACCACACTCAAGTCAACTTACTTATTATATAGTTATATAGTAAGGTTCAGGATTATTATTATTATTATTATTATTATTATTATTATTATTAGTAGTAGTAGTAGTAGTAGTAGTAGTAGTAGTAGTAGGTGATATAATTTGCACATGTGTCATTGTTTCTAGATACATCCCAAAAATTGAGGCTTAAGTCATAAATATCATTGCTGGTGACTAACCAACTCCGTGCAGCAGAGTCATTTAGAACCTGATATTTTCTGAGAGAGATACTAAACAAAGATCCCATCTTTTACAGAACCTGAAGGTTTATAAGGGCCTACCCCTGGACCCTTTTCTGAACCACAATGGTAGAGTCCTCACCCACATGCTATTTCTTTGAAATCCATTTTAATGTTGCTGTACCTAGATCTCCCAAGAGTTCTCTTCTCTTCAGCTTTTCCATCTAAAATTTTAAGCATTTCACGTATGCCATGTGCATTGCTTTCACCATATATTTCATCCCATTTGATTGCCATACGTGGTGACGAGTAGAAGTTATGAGGGTCTTTATGATGAGATTTTTTCAAGCTGTCTGTTGTCTCTCCCAGTAAGGTCTAAATATTCTCCTTGGATCCCTTTTGTCAGACACCTACATCTTCCGTTTTTCATTCAGAGTGAGAGACGAGGTTCCACGCCCGTACAATACAACAGATCAGTAAAATTAGATTTCATGTGTGAGATAGGAAGACAAGATGAATGGTAGCAAGATTACCCATATCAAGTCTGCTCAAAATGTATGCATGGACACAATTTTTATTTGGTACTAACCAACTCCATGCAGCAGAATGCTTCTTGAAGAGCCAGTAGGTCCTCAAAAGGTCAAGGAATCCCCCTCCCCTCACATCTTACAGAACCGAAATGTCCATTACCCTGCCCACAAGAGCCTGTCATTTGTTGCTTTCCTGAGCCAGATGAATCCAGTTCACACCCTCCCGTACTATTTCTTTAAGCTCTGTTTTATATTATACTTCAATGTATTCCTGGGTTTTTTCACATGGTCCTTCTATTCCCAAATATTTTCAAAATTTGAAAGATTTTTAGAGATTTATTAGCTGTCTTTATATTATGAATCTGTGTATTCTGGTAATGATACATAAACTATAGAACATAATTCTGTCACTCTAAGCAAAAACAGAACAGGAAATTTAAATCTACACTTATGTCCACTAATTCTGCTGCCATCCATGACATATTGAGTGACAGGCTAACTTAAATGCCGAATATGATTATGGCTTTTGAAATACTGATTTTGAATTTCTTTATGATTTGTGAATAAAAGTCAGCACTGACTGGAACCTCCTCTCCAAACAGAAGCATAATTGTAGATGTAATGCAGGCTCATCTCTTTAGTTCTTGTTTTTTATGTTTGAAAAGAATTTATTCTAACAGAATTTAAGTACGATTTTATTTGAAACTGTCATTTTAAATGCTTGACAGAACTGTCATTTCTAAGAAAAGCTTAGTTTATTCCAACATGTCATTAAGTTAATACTGTTCCCATTTTTAAGCTCTGCCATGTTCAGATAAGCGTAGAATGAAGAATGTTGGGCCTCAATTTTAAGAAGACATAATGGGTGAGTGACAAGTACGTATTTATACTGCAGTGAATATCGTTATTAAAATATCTTTTTCTTTTATACTTTGTATGTTAGACTGACAGTGTGTAAATCCATTGAGCATCTTTGGAAATGAAACTGCAGAGTGCCTGGCGTGACCCACTGGTACATACCGTCTTTCACATCCTGTTAAATTCAGAAGAATGCAATTCAGAGACATACTAAATGAAGAATTCAGTTGTTTGTTGGTAGTAGTAATGACCACAGTGTTTCTTATTTATATTAGGATTAAATCAACAAAATCCCCAGCATTTTGCATGAACCTTCAGCACAAGTCTCACAAACCTTACAGTCCTCTTACCTCAGTCACACAATGGCAGCTACTATATAAGCAGATGAATACTGGCATCTCTACCACTTTGATAGATGCACACTAACCTGTGCACACTCTCCTGACTTGTGACATCAGGTTAGGCTTGCTAACATTACCTGCGCCTGAGACTGGAGACTTTGTGGAATTACTGCTGCTATAACAGTATCATTGTAAAAGGCATACCAGCTGTAGATCTTTTCCAATTAAATGCATGTTATGCTTCAATGAATGTTACTCTGATTTTGTGTATCTTACTGGTTAAAATTCTTTCACAGATTTTGTAATGGATATTTGAAGCGTTATTCCTCTGTAACTGTGGTGGAATTACTTGTCATATTTCTCACAAGCCTACATTGGCATTCAAACCTGGCATTTCATTAGAAGTGAAAATTGATACATTGTATTAATTTTAAGTTTACAGCCTCTTTGTGACATTTTACTACAAAGCAGATGTTGAGCAAACCAGATCCAACCAGTGTACCACAAAAAGTATTTGAATATTAAGTAAATGCACTTACGGATTTCTTTATCTGGTGGTATGCAGGGGACAGTACATTTTAAATACATCATGTATAGTAGGGTATATGTAATCTGAAGCTGAGATAGTTCTGATGGTGTAGTGAATATGCTGTGGCTTGGGTGACCAAAGTGTAGGGATTCTTTTACAAATTTCAAATAAAATATCACTGTCAATGGAACTTTTTGCTGTTTGATAATTGATATTAGATCACAGAATTAACCCTTCAGTGCCAGCCTCAGTGCGCTGTAAGGACCTGTAGTTCTTCACATACTGCCAGCCTTGGTGCACCATTTTGGAATATGAATGCCTCCACTCACTCACACTTTCATTCTTTTTATTCTAGGAGTTCCCCCATTCTCATTAAGTTGCACATTTTGTATCCTATGGCTGTCAATCACTGTAACCTCTGTCCTTCAAATTTGTGCCATCCATTCCCTGTGAGAACCATGCTTTGTTCTTGTGCTTGTTTGACTGCGTTCAAGACAGTTTATTTTGCTTACTTCCATTCAATAATGGAGTATGGCATCATATTCTGGGGCAATTCAACAGAAAGTAAAGGAATTTTTCAGCTACATAAGAAAATAATTAGAATTATGACTGGATCTAGATCTAGAATTCATTGCAAACCACTGCTGGAGATACTGACATTACCTTCCCAATACATACTATCCTCAATGAAATTTTGTCATATAATTTGGAATTTTATGCATCTAATTTTTCAGTTCATGGTATTAATACGAGAAGTTGGCTCCAACTACATAAAACAATAGTTAATCTCACACTATATCAAAAGGGAGTGTATAATACGAGTATAAAAATCTTTAATGAGTTACCTGAACACATTGCCGAATTAGTAGGGAACAAAAAATGTTTTATATCAACTTTGAAAAAGTACTTGGTTGACAAATCCTACTGTTCACTTGAAGA
This sequence comes from Coptotermes formosanus, assembly GCA_013340265.1. Classification (NCBI taxonomy): domain Eukaryota; kingdom Metazoa; phylum Arthropoda; class Insecta; order Blattodea; family Rhinotermitidae; genus Coptotermes; species Coptotermes formosanus. The sequence goes on along the minus strand of BLKM01000554.1, from coordinate 443,880 downwards.
ATTCGTTGATGATTGAATACTCATATGAGGTGAGGCCCGATTGTTTACAGAAGAACACCTTTTAGTATGCTGGTTTTACAAATATGTAACTTGATTGCTTATTGTATAGAATTGTAACTTGTATTGTTGTATTATGTTTTTAACCATAGTTTTAAGTATGTTAAGAATGACCATTGATTGGTATAATCATATCTTATGTTTGAGACATGTCTCATATCCATTCACCCTGTATGGGTACCTTTGTGGATTGATGAAATGTATCTGTATCTGTTATCTGTTACAGCCACTTTTTTAACTGAGGGTTTCTAGTTTAGATGTGCCATAGTTGATCATGTCATCAATTGTTTGACCATGCTTTTCATTCATACATTCACAACATTTTATTTTCTGTCATCACCACATTGCATTATAGCGTGTGACCAATAAACTTCATCTCTTATCTTCAGTTACTTCATCTCACCCATCAAGCATGTTAAAAGAAACTACTCTTCCCACACAGAGACCCTACTATAGTAGTACATGGCATTGAGTTTTCCTCAGATTACTTTATTAGCACATTAATATGCACCTTTTCTTCTTTTCACGTAGATTTAAACATTTTCCTCAACACTTCTTTCACATGCCGATCTTTGTTCTTCCATTATTGTCAGAGACCAAGTTTTTCACCCATTCAAAAAAAAGGCAGGTAAAATTATAGTCTTGTGGATTGTGAGGGTAATATTTGTTTTTTTTTAAGGTAGGAGATGGCAAGGTAAATGCTTTTGAATTGAATGGTAGCAAGCATTCCACATTTTTAACCTGCCTGTATTTTCTGTGTGAATGGAATTTGACTTCTTACATATGAACTAGCTGGCTGACTGACTGACTGACTGACTGACTGACTAACTAACTAACTAACACCATGGAGCAGAGTCCTTCCTGCGAAGCTAACAGGTCTTCAGCAAGTCAAGAAATTCCCCACATTTTATGGAACCTGAAGGTTCATTACCACATTCACAAGAGTCCACCATCTGTCCCTACCCTGAGTCAGACACATCCAGTCCATGACCCCCATCCTACTGATTGAAGATCCATTTCATTATTATTATTATTATTATCATCATCATCATCATCATCATTGTCATCATCATCATCATCCCATCTAGGCCTAGGTCTCTCAGATCTCCCCACCAAAACCCTATATGCACCTATCCTGTCTCCTATACATGCCACATGCCCTGCCCATCTCATTCTTCTTGATTTGCTGACCCAAGTAATATTTGGTTAGGAGTGCAGATCTTAAAGTTCCTTGTTATATTGTCTTCTCCACTCACCTGTTCCTTGATTTTATCAGCCTAAAAATATTCGGTGAATAAAAATGATGAAGCTACTTGTTATGCAACGTTCTGTATCCCCCTGTTACTTCCTCCCCTTTGATCTACATATCTTCCTCAGCAAACTATTCTTGAACACCATCAGCCTGTGTTCTTCCTTAACATGAGAGTCTGAGTCTCATGTCCATAAAAACAAGATACAAAATTATAGTTCTGTGTGTTCTAAACTTAATGTTACTAGAGAGGCAACATAGAGACAAAAGATTCTGGACTGAATGGTAGCAGGCATTCGCTGAACTTAATGTGCTTTTAATTTCTACATGTATACAATTTTCAGTTGTCAGTGTTGTTCCCAGTATTCAAACTCTGCCACATTTTTAAAGGTTTTGTCAACAGACTTTACATTGCAGTTTTGTCCTCGATTCTGTTGAAAAAACGTGAATATATGCTTAAGTCTTCTCAGAATATACTACTAGTGACTAATAAAGCTTCTGTGTTTTTATGGTGTTTATGTTTTTGCCCAACAAATCAACATCACCATCAGCATAGACCAAAAATTGATGTGTCCCATTCAGTTTCAATTCCTTCATGTTCACATGTACTTTGCTAATGACATATTCTAAATCCAAGTTGAAAAGGAGTGGCAACAAAAAATCTCTATATTTCAGACTGTTGTGAACAGGAAGTATACCCAACAAATATTTTAATGTCGTGGAACTCTTTCCTGGTCATGTTGTAAAGAGAATATAAAGTCGTCCCTCTGCAACCATGAAGGGATATGTGAGTGTGGAGGTACAGCTTTTCATATTTTTAACATCAGCGTCAGATGGGGTGAGTGGCCAATTTCATGCTCCAGCCACTTTACCTGCAGGGAGAAAGCTTCCAGTATCCTTGAACAGAAGGCTGGCTCAGCCTCAGAGGCAGTGTGGACGCTTTGGAGAAGAGAAAACTCTGTTACTTGTGCTGAGAACTGAACCACAATACCTCACTTGGCCAGCCCATATTCTAGTCGCAGTAGCAATCATGCTCACATACAAAGAGAAAATAAAATCCTGTTGTAAAATTTAATTTGACAGGAAGTCTGTGAAGGAGTAAAAAATATGCAAGATAAATAAATATTAATGAGAATTATTTTCATATGTCAGAACATAAAGGCTTATTAACTTCGAAGAATACATTCATTTCCATGAGAACAGAAAAAGTGATGAAGATAATGTACATGGTGAGACATGTGAACCCTTGGCATTTTCCAAGCAGGAATCTGAAGGCGGCTAGCACAGCAAGAAGCAGCAAGACACAGGAGATTAGAGCAAAACAATTGTAGGTGACTCCTTCTGATATAATATGAACAGTGCTGCTGCTTGTATCTCCAGTCTGGATGATTTGTACAATGCATTTAATAAACCAAGGCATGCCCAAACAGAGAAGAATGTCCAGAGTGTTGGCTCCAATAGACCCACTGATACCCATGGCTCCAATACCTGCAGTATGGAAGAAATTCATACATTGTCATGAGAGTTTGTAAATCTGGAATGGAATCTGGATTAATTAAAGGAAAAGTATCAGTAAGATACAAGGCTGTTAGATAATGACTGAGTAAAAAAGTAGGTATGTGACTTATTCACAAATATGTAAAGCTGAAATAGCAAGACAGGTTTTAAGAAACTAAAATTCATACATGCAGAATTTATGGATTTTGTACTTCGGTAAAATATTTTTCCTTTAATACATGTTTGAAACAGGACAAAATATGGTAGATGTAGACATAAAGTGACAGAGAAACACCATCATAATGAGACATCGACATGATGTGAGAGAGATCAAATATGGTAGTGAAATGTGAGTGTAATGTGAGAGAGCCAGAACATGGTACTGAGGTATGTACATAACATGAGAGAAAAAACACTGTAGCGAGATGTGGTATAATGGAGGACAAAAGATGGTAGTGTGGTGTGGGAGTAGTGTGAGAAAGACAAAACATGATAGAGAAATGTGGACATAACAAGAAAAAGAAAGTTGGTAGTAAGATGTGGACATACTGTAACAAACAAAAAATATAGTCGTAGCAGGAAGATGTGGACATAATATTACAGAGAAAATATATGGTGCTGAGATGTGGGCATAATATAAGAGACACAAAACATGCTACTGAGATGTGGAAATAACATAACAAAGACAAAATGTCACAGTAATATGTGGACGTAATATGACAAACAAAATATAGCAGCAAGATGTGGACATAATATTACAAAGAAAATATATGGTGCTGAGATGTGGACAAAGTGTGAGAGAGACAGAACACGCTACTGTACTGAGATGTGGACAAAATATGAGAGAGACAGAACACACTACTCTACTGAGATGTGGACAAAATATGAGAGAGACAGAACATGCTGCTGTACTGAGATGTGGACATAACATGAAAGAGGCAAAATATGGCAGTGCTATGTGGACATAATGTGACAAACAAAATATAGGAGCAAGACGTGTACGTAACATTGCACAGAAAACATATGGTACTGAAATGTGGGTGTAATGTGGGAGACAGAAATACAGTAGCAAGACGGCTGCTACAGATAAACTACTGTTCAGATGGTCGTGTGACCCTGCTGCACAGAAAGGGAAGGGAGCTCAGGAACGATAATCGTTTCTTAAAAAATATACTTTTGTTTACATATTTACATTGTGTTAAATATTGTTTTTGTTTATGAGATATTTTTATCTTATTCCTTAATTATTTTCTTCATAATGTAATACTAAATTCAGTCATATCAATTTGATATTTACCCTCATCCTTTTCTTTACATATGACATCCCCTTGTAATAGGCCTGTGTGAGCAAAAGAAATGAAGAGAGTCAGTCACAAGTGTGTTTATACCATTTTGTTCTTGTAAGACTAAAACAATATAAACACAGTTGTGACTGATGATTTGTACTTCTTCATTCTTGCTCATCTTTTTCTTTAATCTTCTACATTATCTGGTGTATCTGATTGTCTGACTGCCCTTCACTCCCACTGAAGTCAGATAATTGGGACTGTCCTGTATAAGCTTATAGTAAATATCTGTTTACAGTTGTAGCAAAAATAATTAAGCAACAGTACCATCACCAGTCTTACATACATATTTTATAATAACTGACAAATTTTTATTGGGGCATATTCTTGTACGTGACTCACCCTTTCGTGCCATAATGACAGAAGAACATGCCTCAGGTAAACTTCCACCTGCTGCAAGCAGAGTGAGCCCCATGACCGAATCAGGAACTCCAAAAGTATCTCCTACAAAATATAAGAACAGTACTTAGCATACTGATTTTCAGGTCTCTATCACTGTAATTTATTATTGATGAATGTTTTTGTGTTGTTGTATTTCTACTGTGGCTTTCAAGCGGAAGACCTCTTCCACACTAATGCACGATGGAGTGCAGGTGGGAAGTTATTGTTTCATTCAGGGACTAATTGGGGCTGTCTGATGGGGACAGTTTTGTATTTAAAATGTATTTAAATAGATAGGTATTAGTTACTCTGAATCAACACAGTTCTTGGATCAACATGCATAAAAAGTAACATTATTAATCATCTAAGAATGGACTGTCAGTATGCCTAGTTTGTATATAAAATACTTGTTGTTTGTCGTAATATGTGACATATATTTGGCCCCATTTAATAGTGACCACATTCATCCCTTTTTTCCAGAATTGTTTTTGTTCAACCCTTGGCACTTAACATCAGGTGTAACCATCACTCAATGCATGCTCAAAACGCCAATGACAAGTGTAGCCAATGGCATATTGTGGCCTTTGTTATGCAACCCACATCTAAATTCTGATCTTCTATGCGTCAAACTAAGCACTTAATTCTGGTTAAGAAGTATATATGCAAATGGCCATATGCAACAAGAAAGAAAAGTCTTATGTCAATATATTCATCAGTAGCTCTTTACAGGTTTGTAATTAATTCCGACATGAAAATTTGATCCCTACATCATTTTGGAGCATACATTTAGGGTTCATGTTTACAACTTCAGAGTTTAAACTGTGTAAATAACACCATGATTACGCGCAATGGAAGAGAAGTGAAATCAAAATTGATTGTGAACTATAACAGCAGTATACTATAAATTCTGAAGACTCACGAAGACTCAGTGCAGGATAAAGAGGAGGCTGGAGCAGTAGAGTGGAGGAAGCTAATCTAAAACTCAACAATTAAGTGTTTAAAGTGTGTGACTGTAGATGGTTCTACTATGACAACAATCATGATGATCATAGAGGAACTCAGTCAGTAGAAGTAGGAACAATGAAGGAAATGGTGGCAGTGACAAACAGGCAGATGATGACCCCAGCTGTTATGTTTGGTGAGACAGTCTCAAGTTCTGAAACTGTAAGGAGACATTTTTGCTCCTACAAGATCAATGATGCCAGTCTGAGCAGACTTGAATATCTGAAGAGACAGCTTCTCTTCATCCATCACACTTAATCAACAAAGAATAAATCACTCTTGATTATTTTAAAATAACATACCATGTATAAATGTGTTTGTATTTACATGTACTGTGTTTGACTGTTCTAAATGGAGTCATATTTTGCAGCACCCGTATGTTAGTTTCTTTCCAGCTCTGCTGATAGAAGGATGAACTGACAGAATGTTTGGGCAGTGAAAATCTGATTTTAATTTGTTTTTCAAGATTAAAGGAAGTATTTAAGTGCAAAGTGAATATATGTTTTTGTGATGATGGTAGTAATTTTCTGTCTGATTTTGCCACAACTCCTATGTAAGATTTCTCTTGATTTAGAGCATAAAAAGCGTGTTTCATCCATTTAAGTCAAACATCTGAAATAGGAAAGGTAAATTCGATCAATCACAGTTTACACATACCAGTAACTAAACATATCACTGTTCACACTACATAAACATGTTTAGACCAACACTACATCAAGTGATACATTACAAACTCATCATCTCATCTTTCACTCATGGGCTAATATCATCCACATTTAACGTGCACAAACTTATAAACTGTAAAAATCTCATCATTCATTCATTTATTTTTATTTCAGTATTGTTCATATGTTATATGTGAGAAAGTATGCGTCAACTAACTGCTGTATTATTAGTATTCCGTTAATATAAAGTTACTTCCGGCTTGGGGCCACATTTGATCCACTCTACTACCCTGATCAAATTCCTTTCTTCAGTTACAGATTGCTGTTGTGATTATAAAAATAACATGATGTTTGCGTTGTACCTGTGCAATGTAATGTACCACACTCAGGAACAATTCTACCTACACCATAAAGAATGCCATGCTACAGATGATTCAGGATTGGGGAAGTTTGTCTGAGAGATCTGATGTAGGAATACAAGTACCTTTGTATGTGACCACACATGGTTTATTAAACCTCAATTAATACCTAGAAAACATGTCAAGGTTGAGGTTGCCATGTCAGTGTGTATTCTGAATATGGTCTTCTCACTCATGATGGTGAGTAGTCTTGTTGGTGGGTACCAACATTTTGGCAGAATATGTTGTCTCTTGTTTGCTGAACGTGAGTAGAATATGAATGTCTCCACACATTTCCTGTGTCTCCTGTCCTCTGCTCATGGATCTTCCATGCAGCCTAACTTAAAATATTGACTTCAACCACAAATATGGAAGCAGCATGTTCCTTCAAAACTCTGGTATTGAGCAAGAAGACATGTGGCATCACACTGCAGAGGACTGTAACATGTATTAACCTTTAAACAGCCAGGTTGGTATTTAAATTTTTGCACTTGTTTTATGAAAAATGTACTATTTGAACACAAAAAATATAAAATTATGAAATAAAGAGCATTTTGTGGAAAATAAAAGATTATGCAGCATGTCTTAAAAATGTAGTAAATTCCCTTGTTGCTTGACTGTATAAAATGAATTTCTAGGATTTTCGGGCTTCTTTAATGTGTGTTCACTTACAGGAATGTAGGTCCTTTAAATGTTATGCTATAAAGTATTTTGACAGTCAATTGATAGACCAAGTAACCGGCAAATCAGTTGTACTAGTATTCTGCAATGTGATATTTATAAATATGGATAGAATGGTCTTAGTATGTTTAAAATAACCGATGCCATGTCTCATTGATCACTGCCAATGCCTCTAACTGATTAAATTATATTTTTAGGAAACAAGCTAAAGAAGTTATGTGACCGTACCACTGTAACGTATATATAGTAGAATTCCTTTCACCTTTACCTATGGCAACAGTGATTTGTGTTGGATATGGTAATAGTCAGTATCAGGAAGAAAAAGTGGGAAATGCATGCATGTAAAATTTGAAATATAAAATAAGGAGAAGGAAGAATTTAGAACTTTGAGGCTTACTAAAATAAGGCCAATTTATTCAGATACAAACCTATAATTGACATCATCCAGGCATTGAGGTATGACGCTGTACCTATCCATACAATGCACATAATGAATGTGAGAGGATAAAATTTACGAAAGTGATTTTTGCGGCAGTCTGGAATACTGATGAAAACCAAGAGTGACACTGGCCATGAAAATATAGTCCACACTTGCTGCAGTAGCCCCCCTACTGGTGGACACACCAGGCGACCTGCTGGACAAAAGATGCTTTAGTACCAGCCTCACAGAAGTGTTGGTGTGTTCCTGTTTGCAACAAAACCAATGGACTTACCCTTTTGTTTTCTTACAGGTGATTTTACTGTGTCATCTGAAGTAACTTTGTTACTAGTAGTGAAATCACCATGAAGATACCAGCGGAATATTCCAGGACCAACGCTTGTGTAAACCTCTGATGAAGCACTCTCTGAAAATATATAAATAATGCAGCAGTAGTAGTAGTAGTAGTAGTAGTAGTAGTAGTAGTAGTAGTAGTAGTAGTAGTAGTAGTAGTAGTAGTAGTAGTAGTAGTAGCAGTAGCAGCAGCAGCAGCAGTAGTAGTAGCAGCAGTAGCAGCAGCAGCAGTAGCAGCACTATTGCTAGCAGCAGTGGTAATAAACTGCAATGAGAAAATGAACTTCCTAGTTTAGGACCATTCTCCTTAATTCTGTACTCAAAAAATTTCATGTTCGTGGTACACTAACGTACAGTACACTACGTATGTTTATTTCTGGCTACTCCAATTTCTACCATTACCATGGTTACCTTTGTTACTGTGGTCCCCATTATTTATATGGATGCTGCGGTTACCTTGGTACCATAGTTGCCATTATTACGAACATTACCATAGATTATTTGCTTACCATGGTTACCTTGGTTACCAAAGTTACAAATTCTGCTATGGCTACATTTGCTACCATGGTTACCAAGGTTACTCTTATCTACTGTTTGCTATGGTTATGGAAGTGCCATAAGTTTTTCATTGTGCAGACATTTCATGCCATGTCATTTTTAAGAATTTCCTTTCCAGTTGGTACAGTGACCATCTGCAGGCTGGATGATTGCAAGTCTGCTGTGATATGAAGCCTTATTGACTGGTAATCAGTTACCAGCGGTTTGGAGGATCTTGCTCCCTCTGTCTTGACTGTAGTCAAAGAACAGTAAGATTCAACTGTCTCTTGCACACATTGTACAGTTTGTGGACTAACCAGAAGATGGAGGTATCAAGCTTCTTCAAAACATCACTAACTAGTTACCAATCAACATAGCCCGTATCCCGTAAGACTTCAGTCTTTATCAACAACACTGTAAAACCTCGTATCACACAAGAGATTTTCTGTTTGCCAGCACACTCCAATCAGCTCTCAGGCCTTTGAAGTCTCCTACACAATGGGTACTGAGGGCTCAGCATCCCTGGACATAAATCAGCTGAGAGTGTGAAGCTGACCAGTCACCTCCATCTAGTGTTAATGTTAATATCTGCCGGTTTGGCCAGAAGACTTACTGTAAGTAGCTTAAATTGGCTTAAAATGTTATGGTGGTATCTGCAGCATAAATTTGCAATTGTGCTGTGTTGTGTAAAAATTACAAGGATTCTTTTAACAATGGAATTAAAGAATTTGTAAAATAAATATGTAGTGGATTCAAAGAAAGCCTTTTCTTCATACAGATACAAGTTCTGTGAAGATTGCAGACTTATGGGTTGTGATATCATACAGTGTGGTATAGAGCAAATATTTTCAAGGAACCTGCTGTCTCCATTCTCACAGTATAATGGAGCATTCTTCTTTAAGAGGACACTTATTGTACTGTTATAAGGAACACAAACTTACCTGGATCATTCAGAACAGTTTTACTGCCAATAAGTTTGACTTCTAATTTCTTAGCCAGTTTCATAAGGTGACCATTAGCCCACATTATGAGGAAGTATGCAATATACATAAGCATTAGTATGACAGCCTCATACCACTCAACCTTCCCATCAAAAGTCACTACAGTCAGCACTCCAATTGTGACAATGTAGATGACACTGTCACGTATTATTGGCCACCATTCAAGATGAATAATCTGAAAGGTAACATGAACATTGTAGTGTTGCCTTTTATGTTTTTATGTTAATCCTATTTCTGGGTAGTGCTACTGGGTACAATGTACTCTGCATTGCTAGCTTGTAATACACAAATCAAATGTGAATTCCTATGAACCCATGGATCTATAAGTATGTATGTGTCCCAGTATATGAAGCAGCACAATTTGACAGCCCATGCCTTGTCAGCAGACAGATGTGACATTCCTTACTGTTTTGTGGAAATAATTATTAGTTAGAAATTAACCTCATGAGGCAGATATTTGAATCACCCAAACATATGTTAGTGTACTACCTAGTATATTACCTCCTAAACTCTCAGTCAGTCAGACGATGTTGTAGAATTAAAAATTTATTCTTGCATATTTTTTCAATTAAAAAACTGAACATCCTGTAAACACAGAGCAGTTAAAACATATTTACAAGCCACTTTTTTATTTATTTTTTTATTTTTTATTTGTTTGTTTTTATTTTTATTTTTTATTTTATTTTATTTTATTTTATTTTATTTTATTTTATTTTTTTGCAATCTGTGGGACAAAATATACAGAAGAGGGCTGCTTACATTGTCATCTGTCTAGTTTTCCATTTCATTATCATGAAAATTTTGCTAGTGAAAATGATGCTTATTTTATTATCTAAGTGTCCACATTCAGGTAACTATTGACCTTACCTTTGAAGCTGCAAGACCAAGACATGCCGCAACCCCCAGTGTATTGAACACGGCTGAACCAACAACTGTTCCCACCCCAAGGTCTGATTCAGTGACGAATGTTCCAATGATATTAATGAAAAGTTCTGGTGTTGATGTGGCAATTGCCATGAATGTTGCTCCAGCCACATCCTGTGTAAGGTTCAGATCTGTAAACATGGTAGAAGAGAAAATACAGCTATGTGGCAAACTGTACAGATTTGTCTTGTCTGAAAGGAGTGGAAAGGTGTATCAGAAAACACATTCTTTCCAAATGTGTTCTCTGCTTTTTTACATTGGTATTGCTGCTAATGTACTGCAGTTACAAATATATTATTGCATGCTTCCTTATACTAAAAACAGTTAGAAATACGTTCTTTTATAATTCGTGACGTGTTTTCATAATGGGAAATGTTTCAATTGCAGGTCTACACCTTGAAGTAATCTACGTTTGGCCCTTTATGTACTAATTCTTGTGAGCTGCTCTGAGAATTTTGTAAGTTCAGTTTGGGTTTATTTAAAGTGGAGTTATAACTGATCATTATTCACAAACAAGTAAATCAGACAACCTTTACTGTGAATTCTGAGTGACAAATTTAATCAGTCTCTTTTCAGCTTTGGTAGTGAGATAAAAAAGTCACACAGATCTACCAAGTAAGAATTCACTTTATACACTTCGTACAAAGAAGACATGAAAATGTTCATGCATTCTGCTCAGTTCCTCATGATATGTTACTGGCTTATTAATGAAGAGTCCTAAAATGTCTTTGTTTAAGCCCCTAGACATGCTACCAGCTACATACATAAAGGAACTCAGAGACTTTTTTGTCAACTAAAGACAGAAATTACACTCATCTGTCATGTTGTTAGAATGCAGAGGAACAGACTATCCAAAGTAGTGTGAAGCAAAATCCTGTGAAATAATAAAAACTCTTTCAGTTTTTCCATAAAATTTTCTGGAGATTGAAATGCCTTTCTTTCACTGAAAGGCTTGCACTTAACTGAACTAACTTACTAAACAAGCCAAAAGTTATGTGAATACCCATACACTTACTGGTGACAAGAATAATTAGAGAAATATTGATGATGCAGAGGGTTAGTCACTGAGAATTGCCCATATTGGTGTTGACAACTTCCTGGATAATTCTGTATCAAATTTCACTACCCATAGGAAAAATAATGTATTTATTATATAACGTCAATATATTTAGTCCACTGAAGTTACAATCTGACAAATGTTAAAGGAGTCTTACTTAATGTGATAGAAGTAAGCTCATTAAAATAATCCAGATTTGCCATAGTGCATGCCATAAGTCAGCAATTTAATCTCTGATCCGAATCTGTAGCCCTGAGGGAGTTCAAAACAGGTTTGAGCCTAGGATAACATGTGAAGATATCTATTGTGTCTGTGTTTGCGACTAAATTTCGTGAGTGAACAGAGACACATGTTGAGTTGTAAAAACCAGCATGCAGAAACCTTAATTAAGAGTTTTGTTATCAGACATACAAAACTATCAGTTATTACAGCAAGAAATTTTCACATGTTAACATATATAAACCCTGTTTTGCCACTCATATACAAGTACACAGAAGGTAAAAAATGAGGAGGCTTGTGTTTATATGTATTTTTTCTATTTTGTGAGTGTTGATATTATTTAGGTGTGTATAGTAGAGAATGTGGTTTTGAAAATATTTTCTTTCCACTCTGGGTACCTAGCAGATGTTTATACAGGTGACATCATTAATACTATCTGATGGCTCTAATGAGAAACTAACAAGTGAAGCCACATGGACTCTAATTAATAGGGCATGAGTTATTACAGCATAGATAACTGCTCTAATTCACATGTCATGGAATTATAAAACATACCTCAGTAAACTCTATACTGTCTCCTAACCATTTCTAGTGTGTTCAGTAGCAGTGTAAGGTACTATTCTAAACTGCAGTATGTTATGTCATCGGCCACCATGATGGTATTAAGAAACAGACTTTCATTGTCCTGTGATTTCAGATGTGACTTCCAATTTCACTTAGAAGTCTCTTTCATGTACGTAGCTTTTAATCTGTCCATCAAAACCATTAAGACTTCTCAGCCATACATTTGATGTTACTTCTTCAGTGTGAAACTGCATTTGGCAGAGTCAATTATGACACTCTCTCTCCCAATATCTCAATTCTTAGGCAACTTTCATAACCTATAAATCAACAATGATGCTATTGCCTAAACAGAGCCTACTTGAAGGAAACTGCTACTTGTTACAGCTCACTTCTAATGCTCTTTCAGCTGAATATTTTAATTCTCAATTGTAACAGGGAGAAGACCAGTCTATAATATCAAACCATGTTAATACTGGCAAATAAAAATTGCAGTATAATTAAGCATAACACAGTTTTCATGTGTTGATGATGTGATACAATGTAATACTAAAGTACATATTCCTTTCCTTCTTTCATGTATTTTATATTATGACCCCATGTTTTGTTTTGTTCGGCGTAAAATAACACAGGCATTTGAAGCTAAAAAAAAACAATCTTTTTAGAAATATGTCTTGTCTTTTACTAGTACTGAACAATAGGTTAAGTTGATATTGGGATTTTTAACAAAAGACTTTCTCACTTCATGATGGAGGTCACATAAAAAGTGTGCTTTTACTCTTCTCTTTCCCTGGCATACATCACACATGGAGAGTTTTAACTCCAGTACAGTTGGAGTCTGTCGGTAGTTTGCATTCAGTACACATGAGTCAGTATATGCCAGGCTTTCAGGAGACCAGCTCATTGCAGTGTCTTTGTCAGATATCCTTTCCTGAAATATATCGTTTGAATCCAACTGCAATCTTTCACATGCTTCCCTTCCTGACTTCCTTAACTCCTTCCTTTCAAAGAATCTTTCCTTTCATTGGCTAGTTAATAAAACTTATTTTTTTCTTTTTTTTTTTGGGTACTTTAGCTGGCCAAAGTACTTGAAGAAACCATTCGGACTGACACATACATTTTCTTTGTCGTGGCCACAGATGAAAGGTTCGTATTGGTACCTTCTTGGTCTCTGTGTGACGGAGATGTTTTCCACTTTTATTCAGCACCAGAAGGTGCAGAACGACACGCAACATCCTCACTTGGCCATGGATTGGCATGCTGGTCTTCAATTGGGTTTGGGATCAACTTATTGATGGTCTCTGCAGGAAGAAACAAGAAGTCTGCAAGTCTATATCTGCATTAAGTAGCCAAATGCCAGTTTTCCTGAAACCACTTTCAGCATTTTGAATGCTTCCTGCATTGCAACAGGCAGTGGAAAAAAGTATATTAATATGTTACTGTGTAATGTTTCTTCCAGGATTTGCTTTCAACCACTTTGAAGCTTCCTGATCACAGCATGTTGTTATTGCCCCATAAAAGGACACATCTGAGTGCTGAAGTCAATGTGTACAGTGTTACTTCCTTTTGTAAAAGAGTGTACATCAACCTTCTTATGGCTGGAGTGTCTATCAGCAATGAGGGCTTTGTTTTCCTGCGTCTTTTACAAATGACAAGCAATGGTTCAACCATTGCCAAAACGCCTCACCTGTCATCCAGCTAGTCTTGTGGACAATTCCTGATGTTCCTACAGGAGTGTTATCAGGTTTCCAGTTTTAACGCGGGAAAATCAAAGCTATGGAAATACAAGAGATGTGAGTTGAGAATATTCTCGAGTGAATATTCCCCAAAAGATTATTCTCCAAGAATATTTGAAAAATTTCTCAAAAATGAAGACTTGAATCTTCCTGAACAGTTTACAGCTTTGGAGAATGTTCCAGGATGTCACGTGTACCCGTCGAATTCTTGATAATATTCTAGGGCTATGGTAGGGGCGCAGCTGCTCGTACTATGTAGCACAAATCGATTGTTCCTGAAGATCCCGTGCGGTCCCGAAGGAAAAACCGTGCGCTGCAAATGCGATGGCATTACACTGGTGGACAGGAGGTAGTAGCACTAGGGCATTGGTTGCTGAAACTATTTTCTTTAGCGCTGTTGTCTGGCGCTCTAATGCAGAGATATACTTTCAAAAATCATTGTTTTTTGTTCCACCTTGCGCTGCTTACAGAATGCATCTGAAGGTACAGTTGCGACATTCCTCAGCACTCGGAAAATTTCCTGAATAGTAGCTTGCCACAGAATTTGTTGGCTTCACTTGACGGTATGGTAGCGAATACACTATTGCTTCCTTTGACGTGCACTGCACGTACTGCGGTACAGGATACGTGAAAAAGGCAACAAAAATGGAGAAGCAACTTGTCAGTTGCTCAAAGGCTCCTAGCTGCATAAAAGGAAAAGTGCAGCTCCATTAAATGCGGGAAGTGAAGCAGCAGGCGTCACAAAAACTTGAATGTGAGTGAATGTAACTGTAAAAGTAACATATCAATGTAATGGATGCATTAGACAAAATAAACATGATTACTACAATATAAATAATATTTCCTTTTTCTTTCTTTCTTTCTTTCTCTCTTTCTTTCTTCTTCTTCTTCCTCCTCCTCCTCCTCCTCGATACGTTGTGCTTTTACCGACATGTGTTTATTTTGCTCAGGCCCATCTAGCAGAGAGTACATTAGTAATTATGCACAATAGTAATGTTACGGGTTCGTAGTTACGTGTTTTCTGATAGGGAAACAGGAAATTCTCAAAAATTCTCGTATCAGAAAGTATTCTCGCCAAGGCGATAATTTTACATCACTAGGAAATATGTCTAGCTGGATTCATGCAGCAGCCAGTAGAGACGTGTAGCCCCCTTTCCGCGCTTCTTAAAGTAGGCCTACATA
The DNA here is from genome assembly GCA_013340265.1 of Coptotermes formosanus. Lineage (NCBI taxonomy): Eukaryota > Metazoa > Arthropoda > Insecta > Blattodea > Rhinotermitidae > Coptotermes > Coptotermes formosanus. The sequence continues at coordinate 428,615 of BLKM01000554.1, read as the reverse complement.
CCATTCTTTCCTTCACTTTGTGCAAATATTTTTCGTATTTTCTCAATGATAGATAAATGTAACATTTGCTTCAGTATTGCACTGACAGCATGATTCTGTATAGCTTCTTCACCCCCGGGCTTTCTCTTTGGTTTTCCCGTATCATACCAACCACAGCAACAAAAAATGAATGTTAACTGGGGATTATACAGTACAAAATACTATCCGTTCAAAACAAGGGCGCATCAAAGGGGGGGGGGGGGGGGGCTGCCGGGCTGCAGCCTCTCCAGAACACCGAAACCTGAAAATTAGAACACACCGATTTTGGAGATATTATGGTATGAAAAGTTTTACGCGATTTCCCCTTAAGCTGAAATCAGCCACTGAAATCAACTGATGACTGATACATTAGAATTTTGAAAAATAAATTAATACAATTAAAAAAAAGACGATAGGACACTGTCATTGAGTCATTGAATATTTAGTTTTATTGGTGCATATATAAATGCAGTGGCAGATAGTGTTATGTTGTACTTACATGATTTTTATAACAATATTTAAAATCAAACGTAAATTATTTATAGCATCAGGGTCAGCCCCACCTCCCAACGAAAAATTCTGGGTGCGCACCTGGTTCAGAATGAAACTAGCGGAGTAACAATTGCACCGACAGCTATATAATTTTTAAACGAATCCGTTAGTAAAGAAAATGACGTTAAAATTTGCAACACGCTGATGTGCGTTTATTTCACTCAGATATACACTATAAATGTAGCCTCAAACATCGAGCACTTACTTCACGGTACAGTGACATTTTTGGTTGATAATAAAATGGATATCTCAAGTCAGTCTGGGTAAACGGGCTTCTACGCTCAACGCAATCTAAGAGCAGTAGTTCATATTTTACACTTGCGGTGCTAGAAATAACCTTAATTAATCAACGTGAAAGTACGACACAAGAAACAATACGAATCAGTTCTAGAAATGTCTGGCAACTTACCTTCCAAATATTCCCCATTCGTGCAGAATCTTCTCACACCTCCAACTTAAACAAAGCCACGCTCTTGCCAACGAAGACTCTACTAGCTCTAATCCATGCTATTAGCTACCTTTCTAGCAGCGCTACAACGGCAATTCCCTGAAACACCACCTTTGTCTTTTTAAGCTGGGATGCCTATGTACTTTTATTGAATAGAGAAAGGCTGTCGTTATAAACGGATATAATATGCAAAATTCCTACGATGATATTTTCAACTTCCCATTGATTCCAGTGTACCATCCTGCAGTAAAATGGTTGAAGGAAAGTGGAGTGTGTCAGTTTCATTGCATTATCTTGTACCTAGATATCACCTGCCGACCTACAGATTTAACGGTTCCCACTAACACGAAGCAACTGCTAAATCCTTGGCATTTATGTGCAGTATTACAACTAACCTGTACAAATGCAGTCCACTGATGACAGAAAGTAGTCATTGCAAACTATAGCAATCACTGCGAAACAGTAGAATGCCAAGAGGAAGTGTAGGATTAGGGCTCCAGTTTGCTTCTGTGCGAAGGTAAAGAGATCATCGGGGAAGTCAGAAGCTGAACTATTTACGCAGCGCTGGTCATCTGCAGATGAAATATTAAAAAAAATCTTTATTTCAACCCTTGTATAATGGACTTAACTTGATATAAAATAAGAATTTTTGTACGTCATGATAAACAGGCACTCTCCATTATAAACACAGTTTAGTTAATGGTGTTTAGAGAATCAGTCATTGAAGATTTACACCTGCTGGGACACGACGCTGTGCCGCTGGGCAAGTAGATTCCAACGTTTGAAAGGACCTTTGAACCTTCAAAATGTCGGGAATTGCATGCCCATCGTCAAAGTATCACTTCACAGAAGATTCGAATCTTCAAAAACACGGCTGTACGCACGTGAAATCTCTCATCAAAATTTTCTGCTTGTGCAGAAGTACAAACGGAAATAGGCCTACATTTTGTGGAGAAAATTCAGGATGTGTAATGTTAAAATAGTTGGGTGCTATATATACCACTGTCCTTTAAAGGGTAAAGCTTTTGTATACATACTATTTTGTTTAAAAAAGTGTTCTATTTTTCTGATATTTCGCAACCTATAATTTCCATTGTCTCGAAATTGAAAATTAAAAAGAAGCGTCAGAAAATTAAGAAATAGATTTTCTTTAGTCTGTAACGTCTCAGTAAGACAATGGAGGAGTTAGATTTGAACATTCTTTACCTTGTTTGCAGCTTGGAAAGTTTTAATTTGATTCATATTTCATGGGTGTTGAAATGAATGGCAAATTTTTTTAAGTTATTCTATACTAGAAATAATTGAACCACATTGCAATACTTCATTCAAATGCATACGTGTTTGTAGTGAATATTTAGTTGAATATTTTATGTGGGAAATTCCCTGAGATTTGGAGACGGTGAACTCAGATTCTTATTATTTGGCGAAAACAAGAAAGGGTCTCAGGACAATTATATACGTTGGTCCATTAGTTTTCAATTCATTTGTTTGATGGCGGAAAGGAGAGCAGCGAAATTCTGTAAGTACTTGCCGAGAGTCATTACTGAAACATGCTGCACAGAAAATTTCCAGACTTGTTCAAAAAGTAGATGTAAGCTACTCTCATCTTCGTTTCTTTCCTTATATGTTTGTTAATATCAATTTAAAACTTTTAACACAAATATACTTGGCTATAACAAACATCACTTTTTTCATCCACATCTTTTCTTTATACCAAAATTTCACTCTATTCGAGAAACTAATTTTAATCTTAAACACTGGAATGAGCTTCAGTATATAATCACCATCGTCTTCGTCGCCTTTCAGTATCAGTTACCCATGCAAAAATTATCCTGTTACACATGTGTGCGCTGCAAATGGTTATTATTGTTAATGTAAAAGCTGATTAAGTGTAAAACTTCATTTTCTAAACAAGCATTTAAATATTTATAAAATAAATTTTTATCCTCAGCCATATATTACATTAGCATTAATAATTTTGTTTTTCTTCGTATACTTTATGCCTTGTGAGAGTTTAAACTATATTAGTCATAACCATGGCCAGCGTCATCCCTCCAACTCTTACTGTTATTTGGTTGAGTTTTTTTTGCATTATGTAATTTTGTGTTTTCCCTTTCCTGTTTGTTGTTGTTGCTGTTGTTGTTATTGTTGTTGTTGTTGTTTGCCTACATATATTAGACGTGGGCCGGGATAGCTGAGTGGTTCGGGGATCTCATCCTGGTGGAGGCAAGATTTTTCGGACCCGTCCAGACCGGCCGTGGGGGCCACCCAGCCTCCTGCACAATGGGTACCGGGGCATTCCCGGGGATAAGCCGCCGGGTTATGACGTTGACCACCCACCTCCAACTAGCGCCGAGGTTAAAGAAAGTATAGAACCTCAGGGTCTTCATGGCCCGTTCTAGGATGAAATTTACCTTTAGATTTACATATTTGAGACTCCTGTGTTAATGCGATTTTACAGTTGGTTGTTAATCAGCAGATAAATAAACAAGGACCGAATTGAAATGAATTGACTTGTAACAACAACAACAACAACAACAACAACAACAACGACGACGACGACGACGACGACGACGACAACGACGACAACGAGATTCTTACTGTGGTGCTAATGAAGATTTAATTTTTCTGCGATGTTACCTTACTGTTCACTGCAAAATATTTACTGACGTTTATTTGACACATAATTGAATGAGAAGTACCGTCAGATTTGTATGTGTTCAAGACAGTTAGTGAAAGTTCAGAGCAATGAAGAAATGTCCATTTTTGTGAGTACTCACAGGTTTAACTGGCTCAAATGTATTAATTCTTTTATTTTTTAGTGAAACTCTCTTTACCATAATTGCAGTACGAAATTTCTGTTCCATTGGCGTTTATATGAAGTACCGGGACTCTTTCTAAGGTGGTAGAGTGGCCGAGGCGTAAAGCTGACCATCCAACCCGTCTTGCATCGAGGTTAGGAAGGAGTGGAGCTACACTTACACTTCCCTTCTATACCTTCATAGCGTACACATGAACAATTTTACCTATATCCTTTTACCAAGTAAAGTGGTGCTGAATAAGTTTACTGCTACATAATTTAGAGATAATATTATTACTTCAAAATTGTACCTAAATATTTCTCCAGCTCCAGATTTGTTTCATGCCGCCCAACAATTCAACAGGGCGTTACACAATTTACGTACACGTTTCTAGAAGTTACGATAATTAATCTCAAATGTTTTCGTCTTTCCTGTCTTAGCCACTATGTTCGAGGCGGATCTGGGAGAATTTTCACCCCAAATTCAGTTGGTGCTGGAGGCACAGCGGTCGTGTCGTTACGTTGAACACTTACTTCCATCTAGGAGCGAGATAAAAGAGTGTGTGGAATTACACTTTCACGACTCCATGCGCTACGGCGTAATCTTTAAGTAATTACGGTATTTTGATATGTACGTTTTTCAACATAGTTCTATATAATACAGTTAACTCCTTATTTCCATGAAGTTGAAATCAAAATGTATCAAAATTCTCCAAAACACCTCAATGTTGTAAAGCATTTCTGAATGATATGAAATAATGTCTACCCCTATATATTCTATTGTAATTTTAAAACTTACGCATGTTCAGTATTAAACTGAGTCCTAAGGCACAGACATATTAAACAAACTAAATAAATTACTAACATTTTAATTCCGTTGCTTTAAACTAGTCCATCAAATACAATACTTATCCAACCAATACAATGTATTCAATGTCTTTACATTACAACACTTGCAATATATTTACATCTTGCTCCAACATGTTGCCATCCTATAGGATCATCATCAGGGACCCTTATAGAATTTAAATATTAAATAATTAAAAATACCCACGCAGATTTTACGGAATATGTTGCAGAACAAGGAGTATTTGGTTGACATAGATTTCTGCTTGTGTGGATCTCTGTGGCTATGCTATGTAACGGGAGCTGAATGTGATCGGCAGATGGTAGAAGCACACAACCGATCGTATTAAAATCCCACTACATAGCATAGACACAGAGAGCCACATACATAAAGCTCCATGTCCACAAAATATTTCTTGTTATACGACATATACCGTAAAATCTGCTTGTGTATGTTTTAATTGCTTAATATCTAAATTCCAACGGGTCCCTGATGATGATCCTACAGGATCAAAGCATGTTGGACCAAGATATAAAAATATCACAAGTGTTGTAATGTAAAGACATTGAATACATTGTATTGGTTAGATAAGTGTTGTATTTGAATAATTATCATGCACGGGTTGAGCAATATAATATAGTCCTCCTAAATCCAATTACGATTTTGGTTGTTACAGTTGCCTAACTTGTAGGGTAATTATTTTATCCTGAACTTGTAGCCAGTCGCTGCCCCTCGGTTTCCTCTACGTGTAACATTTCAACGTGGAATGAAAATACGACGCGTGTTTGTGAGCCACAAGAAAATACCAGTATTTACAAGTTCTTCTTCAAATTTTATACATAAAAAACTTAATATTTGCTACCACATATTAAAATAATTTCTTGGGAAACAACTTAGGGCAAGGAGGAATAGCAGCGAGTGTTACGCTGCCTGATTTCACCCCAAAGGTTCTGAGTAAGGGGTGATGGAGTTTACGGGACTAATCATGTCCCTGCGTTTTAAATATCTAACGAAAATATTGTAAAGATTTTGAGCGCCATTGCATCAGAAGGCTACAACAGAACCTGCAACAAATTCCCATGTCGAGGGGCGAGTCATGATAAATAGCAAAGCAAGTTTTGGGAATAAACGTAATGTGCTCTGTTCTGTCTGTAGCATTTTGGACTGCATCGCATAAGAAAAAGAAGGAACCTACGTATTACACTATAATCCTTAGCCAATGGTGCAACATGCGAAATATCACTGATATATACTGGAACTTTTTCCATCGTCACTGATATACAAACGCGACATTGAACAAGCAGTATATTTGTGAAACTTCGTGCTTTTATACGATCTCAGTGGCCGTGCGGTCTAAGGCGTAGGTCTGCGGCCGAGCGCTTGCTGGGATCGTGGGTTCGAATACCACCGGAGGCATGGACGTTCGTCTCTTGTGAGTGTTTGTGTTGTCAGGTAGAGGTCTCTGCGACGGGCCGATCCCTCATCCAGAGGAGTCCTACCGAATGTGGTGTGTGCCTGAGTGTGATCAAGTGAAAATAAACAACCTCGACACCTACTGTGAGTAGGTAGAAGAGGTAAGGACTACGAAACGAAACGACTACGTGCTTGTATATCAGTGATAATGGAAAAAGTTCAAATACAGATCACTGATATTAAGCATGCTACACACTACATTTTTCCAGCCAATACGACGCCACTTCTTTTGTTCGAGTTATCTACAGTGGGTCAAAAGCTAACGGTTTCACCATGTTACACAAATCTCTGAAGTGCTATCTCTACTGAGATCAATAGTGTGACAGGCGCTTATTAATTCACGGGCTGTATTGCAATATGTACAATCCATTTAGAACTATTTACATCGATATAGCAATCTACACAAAGCAGAACGAGAAGTGATTTAACATGGTGCCAAGTGTTGAGCATATGAGAACATGGACAGGGAACTGCAGATTGGATATAAGGGAGAGAATTCCTTTACAGTTTTATCAGCCTTTTTATAAAGACTACAATGGACGGTTAATACAAAAGTAATTTTATATCTGTACCTGAAGAAATAGTTCTTTCTCTATTTATTCTACGTGACTGATATATTTCTTTTTGTTTATCTCAAAGATATCCGCATTATTATTAACACAAATTTTTTGAAATTCCTTATTAAGTGAGTCAGTTAGGAAATCAGAAATTTATCAGATATGTCGTTATGGAAACTTACTCCGAACCACTAGAAATTCGAATTTCATAACACAGGCTGACATAAACATTCGTATTCGCATAATGGTATCAGCGAGTAAAACGCTGATCCAAACAGACATGTTAACAGACATACAGGAGTCCGGTCGCAGACTTGAGGCACCTGTCGTTGCGGGAAGCTTGCTTAGAGCCCGGCCTACGGGAGGATTGGGCCTTGTAGTGCAGACACTTGGAGAAAGCAGATATGTCTGCAGCAATTTTGCCTGTCTTTCTAAAATACTGATTTCTCTCGTCTCAGTACAAGTAGCTATTTCAGGGCCAGCACTTGCTTTGTAGCGTAAAAATTTGTCCCTCTGCAGTCCATCAAGGCAGGTGGGAGAGAGGAAGTACAGAGATGTCGCTGCACTTATTCTTAAATTCCACACAAAGTGGAGGTAAATGGTCGCCTTAATGCCGCTGCTGCTTTACGTACAAAGAAAGAACCTCCGATAGCCACTGGGTACCATCGAAAGCAGGTTCAGGAGAAGTCTCCTTTTTTTCTGATTTCATCGAGATCATCTGCAGCGCAAAAATATCCTTCATCGACTGTGAATTTTTCAGTATTGAGAAAGAAACCCTCGCTCTATTCCAGTTTTCTTTCTTTCGCTCCCTTTTCCTTGATTTTTGTGTTTTCTTTTCGACATGTCAGTGGTAAACAACACTTTTGAATAAAGTCTCTTTAGTGCAAATTTTATTCAATGTAAAGACTCTTCTGAAATGTAGTTCCATACATTGAACGCCATTTAATGTCTTGGACCATGCATGACTCTTTACTTTCCTGCTAGTGTTTTGTACAGAACGAGTATTATATAAGGAAGAGTGTTTTTGGGGTTACTAGTGGGCATCACAGAACCATCTACGCCCTGTAACTCCTTATAAGAAAGTAACCCAGCACTCCTGTAGTAACGCCCGCGGACTAGTCTAAGTAGAGCGACTGAAGTCAGTTGTTTGCCCAGTGCCTAAAGATTGCGATCGGGCTCCTCGTACAGATTACCTATTGGAAAACATGACCTTGAATGGCGCTAAAAGAACAGGTGAGTTTAACTATGAAAAACAAAATTATACATATCAGTATTTCAAAATCTGTTATCATGAATATGGAAGGCTGTGGAGGCGTATGAATAAGATAAAGTTGTGTTATTGCATTTAGCAGGAACATCGCCAACAGCCGAGCAAATTAACTTCGATTTGACAGTTGAAACGTCACAAAAAGGAAAATTTATCTCTTAGCCTTAGATGTGCTAATCAGTGATTTACATAAATGCTACATAAGGTTGTAAGGCCTTTTCACACACACACACACACACACACACACACAAGACGAGAGATACTTATTTTGGCCGAGCTGAAAATGCTGACTTTGACTCCGATCGCTGAACTAAGTTCAATTGCATTGGCTTAATGCTTGATTTCTATTTACATTAAAATAAACGTATTATTAACTGTAATGATGCACTAATATTAAAGTCTTTAAATACGAATTTTTACCTTATAATCTGGAATAAGACATACATATAATGCAGCAGTATCACTACAGTAATCTGCAAGGACAGTGAATAGCACTATGAAGAACACTGCTCTTTCAAAGTGACGCCAAGTAGCCTGGTATGAACTTACCAATGTTTTGAGGAAACCTACTGTCTCTGTCTTCAGGGAAGACACCTTCAGGATAGGTCCAGCCATCTTGAAAACTGAGGCAATACTTCCACCGAAATTTTGGTCAATTTCTGCCACACCACATCCATGGTACTTTGTTCTTCATACAGACAGCACTGGGAACTTCGACTAGCTAACAGAACTGTGGTTTGTTGAATCTTAAATTTAAGTCACGTTACAGGCAGACCGTAACACTAATCACTGCGGACCAGAGAGCAACAATGGACGTCCGAAGCCTATCTTTAAATGGGTCAGAAACTTTCGTCAGAAACTCTGCAGTTTCCAGGAACGCGGTCGTGTGTTACAGCCTACTAATCTGAAATAAATAGCTACCGCAGTTGGTACTACTGGCAACGCAGCCTCTTTGCAATTTTGGGAGTAAAAACAACATAAAAGATAAGAACTTTGCGATCACACCCACCTTCCCCTCAAATGTATTCAATTGCACAGAAAATCTAATGCCCATAACAAGTAAAGCGGAATACGAATTTATTCTTTGTCGTATCTAAATGTCGTACTCATCTAGATATATAAAATTTATTGGGAATTAAATTAAATTAGTTATTAGAATACGACTGAACAAAAGAATACAAGCGCCGTGGATGTTGTTAGCATTTCATGAGCAAGGGAGTTTTTGTGGTTTCATTTCGATTTTTATATGCAAGAAGGCCAGCCGTTTGAGCTGAAGCTAAAACGTACAACCCTTTCCGATTACAGGCCTACAGGTTAATCGGAGAACTCACCGCTCTCAGAAAATGATACCTTGCTGCCAGTGACTGATGCATTGATACAGAGTCAGTAAATAGCCCGTTGTGTTAGAGATTCAGTGTATAAATAAAAGAGTTCGCGTAACATATGTTCGAAGGCAGGGACGAATTAGAGAAATTCTCATTTTTGAATATCAGCTATCCGACAACAGCGCGCTTTCCTTTTCCTGCTCTTCTTGTACCTGGGGATTTGAGTCTTCGACCTCATGAATACGAAGTGAGAGTGGTAACTACTCGATCAAAGCGCTGAATATCCTTGTACTTTAATGAGAACTTAGCCTATCTTACCAAAGAGCCCGTCAGCAGAAGCTCCGGATGCACCGCAGCCTAATGCCCAGTACACACGCAGACTCAATGTTGCGATTCATTGTTGCGGGGCTGAATCTCGGCTGAGTCCGAACAGCCCCGCAACAATGCAACAAAGAATCGGAGCCGCTCAGACCCAGCTCAGACACATGTCCCTCGAGTCCCATGCGGAATGGGATTCACTGACACAATCTTGCGCAACATTTCAACTGTGGACGTGTTGGGGGGCATCGCAACAGCCAGTGCGTCAGTACGCTACAAGATTTCACCACGTGGACGACGTAACATCTTGTATTCTCTTTTGATATTTTGCCACCGATCATTTTCAAAAGACATTCGAAGTCTGTTGGAGTCATCCTGATAAAATTCCTGTATCCAGATCCACCTTCTAACTTCAGGGTATCCAAAAGGTCAAGTCCATGTCTGTGTCCCCCCGCGAATAACTGACGCACACACCAATGTCTGGGCTTTTTATTTTGATTGTGCTGACGGCGCAATACGAGGGACGCGGACATTGCGCCAACAGCTAACTCCTGCGCCATGACGGCGCGAAATGACTCCCAACAGACCTGCTAGGCGTGGACACGATTCATTGTATCGGGGCAGCGTCCGGGCTGTCCCACAACAGTGAATCGGAGCAACTGAGATTCAGCCCGGCAACAATGAGCCGCAACAATGAGCCCGTTTGTGTACTAGGCAGAAGGTTTATTGTGCAGCCCTATGTTGTTTCCTCAGCACAAATTAATTAAAACTGTACCTCTTATAAACAGACGCAGGCCTTTTAACCCTTTAAAGACGAAGCCTGTCTGTTTTATATAAGGACTCAGTGCGTACCGCGCTGTAAACACTCTCCACTTCGGTTATAAAAACCAGTCTCTTAATGTTTTATAAGGCAGAAGTTGCTGTTTGTTCTGAGATCCGTACAAAACACATAAACGCAATGTGGGCACCACGTAGAATTTTTTAATGTTAAACCTGGTGGTATGTAAAGTTACCGCTAGGCTTTAAAAGGTTAATGAAGCCGTGTTTATATTTTTAGGTTCTACAAAACCCTTCCCAAAGAAATTACTGCGCTAGCGAGCCAAGACCTCGCAGCTTAATGCGGACTTAGTTGATGGCAAAATCCCTAAATTTTCGGCGCCGTGGAATTGGAAAATGAATGCAAAAAATTGTGTTGTAGTCTCTATTTGATTCTGCAACAGCAGCACCATCTCGGTCTGATACGACGTGACAATTCGATTGGCTGAACTCTTAAAAAAAAACTTCGAATAGTGGTCCCACCGCATGCCACAACGGCGTGCAGGAACCGTCGTCTGTTGTTACAGGACTAATTAGCTGCAGCAGAGAATTGAGGAAAAAATGTAATAAGAAACACTAACTAAAGGCATTTTATTTCTCTACAAATTAGGACTTCCTACAACCACCAAAATATTCAAACCCCCGTGGCTGCTCAAGTCGTTCTTTTTTTTCCACTCTGCGAATATAAAATGCAATTTTTACCTAAATCGCCAACACTGTCAGCACATAACCCAACCCAAATATTATATGGACGTAAGGGACAACCCTAACGATTCGAAACTCCATTCATGAAGAAATTAAGAGCAGATTGAAGTCGGGGAATGCTTGATATCATTCGGAGCAGAATATTTTGTCTTCCAGGTTGCTATCCAAAAACACAAAGCTTAGGGTATACAGAACTACGTGTATAATTTTACCTGTTGTTTTGTATGGGTGTGAAGCTTGGTCTCTCACACTGAGGAAGGAACAAAGACTGAGGATGTTCGAGAATAGGGTGCTGAGGAGGATATTTGGGCCTAAGAGGGACGAGGGAGTGGAGAAAACTACATAATGAGGAACTTAATGACTTGTACTCATCACCAAATATTATTCGGGTTATCTAATAAGAGTAATGAGATGGGCAGGGCATGTAGCACGTATGGGGGAAAGAGAGGTGCATACAAGATTTTAGTGGGGAGACCTGAGGGAAGGCGATCACTTGGGAGACCCAGGCATAGATGGGAAGATAATAGTAAAATGGATCTTCAACACGTGGGATTGGGGGCATAGACTGGATTGAGCTGGCTCAGGATAGGGACAGGTGGCGGGCTGTTGTGAATGTGGTAATGAACCTCCGGGTTCCATAAAATGCGGGGAATTTCTTGACTAGCTGAGAAACTGTTAGCTTCTCAAGAAGGCCTCTACTCCATGGGATTAGTTAGTTAGTTAAAGGAGAAGTTTATAAGAATATGGAGAAAAATGTGCAGTGAATTGCTTAATAATGCGTACTCTTTATCAAATATCATTAGGGGATAAAAAGCAAGGAGGGTGAGCGTGCCAAAACGTGTAGAGAACATGGGAAGGATGAGAAATCAATGTCAACTGTTACGTGCGAAAACAAAGCGCTGGGACCAAGGCCTAGAAAGGAGGATAATATTACAATTTATATTAAAGGACACACGATAGATTGTTGTGTACTGAATTCCAATTGATGAAGTATGCGTTCCAAAAGCGGGCTGTTGTAAAAACGATAATGCTTGTACTCTGTTTCTGTAATAGTCATTTTCATGTTATCCTCCTGTTTATTACGTGGGATCATAGGTTCTAGTTCAGCTTGGGGCACGTATGTATGTCCTGTCTCTTTTGTTGTGTTGTTAAATTAGCAACAGTGCGAAGAACTGATCCCCATTCAACGGGTTTACGGAATGTTTCGTACATTCATTGAACAGCCACTCTTATAACACTAAAAAAAGAAGGCTCAGATAAGATCAAATGAAGAAAAGAAATACGAACGGTTGTAGTCGTCATTTTTCTGAACATATCATTCCAACACGTGTAAAGAGAGACACGTCAGAACTTTGCTTGTCTTGAGGTATATTGCTTATCGAACTCGGAGAAGTACGCTGTTTTCCGCTAGCTGGTACTCGTAAGTGAGAATTTATCTAACTCCTCCCTGCGTTACTCTGTGTAAAGTATGGGCCAAGGATAGTCAACGTTCTGTTAGGTGAAACCTTCATTGTCCAATGGGAATCTATGGTAAGATTAGGCTATTTAATGAAACTGAATGAACGTATCCATCACTGGCAGTGAGCTGTAACATTCTGGAAAACTCCTGTCGCCACTTCAAACAGCCGGCCCCCCTAATGTAAATATCGGAATACCAACCGAAGAAATTTCCCTTTTCGTAAGACACCGACAGCTGACACGTCTGTACTTTACTCTGCATAATTCAATTTAATTTAATTCCAAATATATTGTGTAGGGCTAGACAGTTAGGACATTTCGATTCGACTTCTTTAATTTTTGACGACGTTCTTACTCCCAAAATTGCAAACAGGCTACACTGACAGTGGTATCAGATGTGTATGTAGTGGTTACTTATTGCAGATTAGCATAACACATGACCGTGTTCCATGACGTTGCACAAGTCCTGTCAAGAGCAGCTTTGGCCAATTTCGAGACATTCAAGGCTGTCTCCTAGTCCGCAACGATTAGTGTTACAAACTACTTGCAACTGGGCATGAATCTCTCACTTTTAACAAACCAAGGTCCCATTAAATAGAGCATTTGAAGTTTTCAGGCCGGAGTCACACGGGACGTGGCGTTGCGTGTTCTGACAGAAATTTACCAATATTTCGGAAGAACTTGCTATAAGCAAGTACATTGTGTATTCATGACTTTCTGTATGTTATGTATTTAGGTATTTTGTGACCTGTTCTGTTGTTTTTACTGTTTCCATATCCATAGGTTTTGTAACCGAGATAGGATCCATGGGATGTGAGTGAGTGAGTGAGTGAGTGAGTGAGTGAGTGAGTGAGTGAGTGAGTGAGTGAGTAAGTGAGTGAGTGAATGAATGAATGAATGAATGAATGAATGAATGAATGAATGAATGAATGAATGAATGAATGAATGAATGAATGAACTAGTGCTTCCAAATTCAGGGTACATGGACCTATCCTAAACGTGTTTTCCCTGAACACAGAAACAATAGGTTTTTTAAAACGTTGGTAAGTCCATACCAGACTGTGTCATATTCCAAAAGCAGTATTCTGCATAACCGTGCTGACCATTCTTAGTTTTGGCTTCAGGTAGAGCAGTGGTTCTTAAATTTTTCGTGCCACTGGCCCTTCTAAGAACCTGGAGAAGCCTGCGGGCCCCTTCTCAGAAAAATGCAAACTGTGTTAACTATTATCATTTGCACTTTTTGGGGCAAAAGCTACGTCACACAGCCACATGTATTGTAGTTTGCCTGTCGTAGGGTATAACAATTTCAATAGTGAGAATTTTTAAGTTAACAAATATTTTTGCAGTCTACACGGCTATAAATTACTTTGTTGCCTACATTCATTTTTGAATGAAAAACTAAATTTCAGTTAGACGTTAGTGAAAATAAGCTGTAATTGTTTTCCCCTCCAAGTTCGCGGACCCCTGAAATTTGTCAACGGACCCCTTGGAGGGTCTGTGGACCAGAGGTTAAAACCCACTGAGGTAGCATCTGATCAGCTTTCCTCTTTTACGATTTGCTTGCGAGGAATACGCCCCTGTAACCTCTGTTACAGAAGGCTGGGTAACAGTTAAAAATGTACAAGAATTTGATTTTATCCTTTTTCACTCTTAATGTAGATTTGCTGTTACGAAAATCACGGTTGGTTCATCGGCTGTTGCAGGCAGAGAGATACATGCAACTCGGCAATGATAAAAAGAAATCCATGCACGTAGACGAACGAGGCGGGGCGGGTTCTGTTAAGTCATTTCCGTTAAGGAGAAATATTGCCATTCTTCATAGCAACTTCCTTAAAGTATAGAACTTCAAGGGACAAGAAAATTTATTATTTTTTGTACCATAAGCAGCTGGGATAAGAAAATTCTTAGACACTGTTAACATTTTCACAGTCTGTATACACTCTAACAATTGCTTGTACCAACAGAAGTTAATCCTTGCACCGCCTGCACTCCTGCACCGTCAGTTCCTTATCTCAGATGCCTTTAACCCTTGCACCGCCTGGCTACACTCGATCAATATTCCTTTTCAATTATTGTTAAGATTCACCTACGAATGCGTTGAAAATAAATGATAGAACATAGAATATATTTGTCAGAAATTTTGTCCTTTCTTGTCTTACTTCAATTTTTTTATTCCTACCTTCTAAAAGAAGGTTCAGTCATGCACCGCTCTTTAAGTACCCCTGACATATAGTCTGTCACGAAATGGAAGCTTACCTTGAACAGTTGTATTATTCAGGCATTCTATTGACTCAAATTGTACCATCAAAATTATGGACGTAACTATTATTTTCCATCTCAGGTGCGTCATTCTGACAGGCAGTTGTGTTTTCAGTACAGTCAGAATTTTCAGATCACTCTCACTATGTGAAAGAAAAAAAAAACACACAAATAAAATCCACTTTTTAAAATAACTTAATTGAACATGTATTGGTGTCACATTAACAGCAACACAGGTGAACACTTCCCCACCATAGTTGAAAACATTTTTAAACGTGAGTGTTGAATATTAATGATATTTATTTATTATCACATTTCAACTTTTATTAAAACTTACATTGTCACAACACACAGTATTTTGAAGGAAGAAATGTATAAATGCACAAGAAATTTATCATGACAGTTGATGTATGCATCTAGTGAAAGAAATAACCGGCAGGTCTCCTGTTCATGAAGAGTTCTATATACCAGCACTGATGTATACTATCAGAAGACTGAGGAACAAGTCACTCAGCCTTTATCTAAAACTCACATATCAGCTGACATTTTAGGTACGCTGTGGAGTAATCACTCTGTGTTGACCAAAAATATTATAACGAATAAACACAAACAACGTGCTGTTACTTGAGTAATGGGGTAGAGACTGTCTAAATGAAGATTTCAGTGCAAATGGATGGTAACTAGTTAAACAAACACTGTGTCATGGCTGCATGTATCTACTTCAGTGTCAAAGCGCTAAGTGTGTCCACTTGTGGAAGGGATGAAAGGAAAATATGAAAATTGGTGGGCAATACAGTTCAAATACATTCAGCCATAAGACATTATTATTATTATCATCATCATCATATCATCATCATTATCAGATACTACTGAGTAGTCCTCAAAATGAAACCATCTCTCTACAATATTGGCATTGCTAATAAATTAAGACTCTGAGATTTCGAGTTCTTGTTGAGTCTAAGAAACTAATTGTGTGCTGAAGAAGATATGTAGAATCTCGTAAATTCTTCGACAGCACTACTGCCACAAACATCGTTACCATTACTAGTGTCCGAACACTCACTTTTCTTAAACACTGCATCATAACCAACACCATCACGAGCACTGCTAATGTCACGTTTCTTAAAGGTTGGAACAGCCGGTACTGGGTTCGGCACCAATTCGAGGGGCCCGTGAGGTAGTAACCTAACTAGAATTTGGCATTTTAATGTATTTACGTGCTTGAGACTGTGATCAGGGCCGTTCTACAGCACGCGTCTCTGTTTTAGTCAATTTGGTTTTGTTTAAATTTTAGGTATGGGAAATTCTAGTAACTAACGTCGGAACGTCGGGCACAGATAACGATACGGCGGCTGTTTGACAGATTTCGTGACACGGCAGAACATAGGCGCATTAACAAAGGCCTGTGCTGTTGTGTACCTTACGCTAATTTTCAGTTGTAAAGTGACTGAAAGGGAAATGATTTGGGCAGGATATATTTCGGAAAAACTAGTAGTATTCAGACAAGTTCTTTGTGCCCGAAATGACATCAGATTTCGGCGCTTTTCAACAATCAATCACATTCGTTACTTTGTTGTTCTAAAGTGGTGTGATTTTGGGGGGAGAAGCGTCGAAATATTCCTCTTCCAGTATTCAAAGAGGCTCATTATGCTTCGTTTTTACGAGGGATAGTTGTGGAATTATCTGGATTCTCATAGTATTTAGTGAAAGCATTAAATCGCGCTACTCCATGTTCGGGATACCGCATGTCAGATTCTTCCGAAAAAAACTGACCGGAAAAGTTTACGTAACATCAAAACATCTCCCTCAACATTAATACCACAAGTGCCCAATTCATACACAAGCTCGTCTCTCAGCAAATAATTAGGGTTCATTTTACAGAGATTAATACAATCAATACACACAATAAAGTATAATACACTGCCGCTCAAATAAACATATCCTACGCAGACAACCGACAAAGAAATACAACCACGCACGTCTGCTACCACTCTGCGCCAACTACCTCCGTTGGTGCACTATTTCAACCCACTCTCTAATAACAACCTACTGTGGATTGTATCTGGTTGTGGCGTAGCTAACAGCGGCTCGTATGTTAAACAATATGTATACTCACCAAACGAACATAGCACAATACACCATACTTACAGGTTATATATCACATAAATAAGAATGACAATTTCACTCCTTGTACACAACATGTAAACATCACTCACAATACATTTCACAGCCTGAGTCCACGACATAATCTTGCGGACAGTAGAACGTTAACAACGTGATACAAATACCAAACATAATGCAAACAATAAGCAATGCAACCAGAAGGCACAGTAATCAGAGGCTCCACACCTACATAATGAAATACTTGGGGGTGCCGGTACCAAACGCAAAATCCCAAAAGAAACCCCCAGCACCACCGAGGACTGCACAACCCCTCCCGCTAGCTACATATTTGCCGAGACATAATTTGGAAACCCGAGGCCGAAACAAAATTTAGTTGCTTGCAGCTCGGACGCAGGTCGCAGAGTGAAAATAGCTGGAAAAGTCGGACAAAGGAAAACTCGGGACAACAAGTTCCACGTTGGAGGTAGGGGCGGAAACAGGAAGGGAAGGGGCGGAAACAGGAAGGGAAAACCGGTAGGTAAGGAAAAGGGGCGGTAGGTAGGCTGACGTGGGGCGTAAACAAAAAAACTGTGTCTTGACACGGCGCAGGATCATCAGCTTGCCAATAAATAAATTTGACTTCCCCTTTACCAGTGGTTTGTATTTCGAGGCGAACACGTGCTAGTGCTGCAGACTTCCTTTCCCCAACAAGAGAGAGAGAGAGAGATTTATGATGCTGAGCTACCCCGTGTGTGGAGTGAAAGAGTGTAAGCTGCGAATCTGCCGGGTATCAGCGATGTTGTGAGTGTCAGCAGGACTGGGAGTCGAGTGACCGGGTGCAAGGTAAAGATAGGAAGGTAAAAATGTGCCTGTCCACGCCATGAAGACTACAGAGTGTGTAGAGTCATAGCCCCGCTCAATGGCAAACCCCAGTGCCGGGCTTTACAGTCGGTTTGCACTATTTTCAGAACAGAATATTGCTTACCCTTGCTGGGATTAGAACCTGAAAGAGGCAGTCTTTTTTTATGGTTCAAGAGCCCTAGTGTGCCTCGGCCTCCATTATGAGGTTTTTAGTACTCCTGTGGACGAGTGACCAGACCTGACAACACACAACCCTCACAAGAGACAAACATAATCCCAGCGGGATTCGAAACCGTAATTCTAGCAAGCGAGCGTTTGTGGACCCACGCCTTAGACCGCGCTGCCACTGAAATCGGCGATCCATCCTGTACCTACTCGCTATACGGGCTACGCTAGCGTGGCCCGTCATATTTCTTGAAAGGCTAAATTCCCTTGCGCTTCCCAGTCCACTCCCCTGCATAAATCTGTAACACTACGAAGCCTGTGCGAGCACCCGTCTTCTTGCTTCGAAAATGTTTGTAGTTAAAAATCCCGCTTTTCTGGTATGTGCTGTCTAGTTTTTCCCGTCTGTTTTTACGTCAAGGCCATTGTCCTGTATTCCCACGAAAAGATTTTTCCTATAGTTTCTTTAACACTTCTTTCTTTCTTTCTTTCTTTCTTTCTTTCTTTCTTTCTTTCTTTCTTTCTTTCTTTCTTTCTTTCTTTCTTTCTTTCTTTCTTTCTTTCTTTCTTCAACCCCATATTATTTTTTCAGTTGGAGGTGGACTCAAATTTCAGCTAAGCTAACATTCTGCCGTTTCACACACATTATCAATGTAATTTCAAACATGTGATACACGAAATACTTGTCCTTTTGCTGCACACCTCGAGAACAAATACAGTCCCAGTAAACTCATCGCCAGTACTTGCCACTCAATATCTAGTGCAGGGAAATACGCCGCTCTATTTCTCTTCGTCCAAAGAGGAGTCATACGACAGCCACCGTTATCCCTGTGGCGAGCTGGGGAGTGCCAGCCGGTTTGGACCTCCTATCGATGAGCGTGCGGACCGCAAGTGGCTGGAGAGTTTAATATTTTGTGTTTCAGTTTATAACGTATAAACCAATCCTTACGTAACATTTCGACCTGAGATCTGGGTTTGCAGAAGAGTAGGTTAAAATGTTCTTAATTAGACTCAGATAAGAAATTTAAGGCAATCGGCCCGGCTTTACAAAGGGCAGGAAGTTTTATCTGTCACTGTACATACACTGAGTGGTGTCCACTTACTCACTAGTCGATCATGAGACCTGGTGAGCTCATGGCAGTAAAGGAGAGGAGTGTTCTCTTAGAGGATTCAACAGCGTGTAAACTGGTAAATAATTACCGGCATTTTGGAGGAATTTGCTGTCTCTGAAATGTCAGTATGAGACTGATAAAACGATTTGCAAGCTCACAAAAGAAATCAGCCACAACCATATTTATTTATCCCTTTATTTAGAGATTTCGAGCGACCAGTTTCGGCCTAGTAGGCAGCCACCAGACTCTTCTAAAAAAACATGAATATCAAAACTCTACCGTTCAGAAAGGGAAGGCTTTCCTCTTTCGCAATGGGGTTAAAATTATACAACCTTCCCTTCTGAAAGGTAGAGTTTTGATATTCATGTTTTTTTAGAACAGCCTGATGGTTGCCTACTAGACCGAAACTGGTCGCTCGAAATCTCTAAATAAAGACATAAATAAAGATGGTTGTGGCTGATTTCTTTTGTAAGATTGAAACATACGCCAACTGAGATGTTTAATATTAAATTTATAAAATTATTTTATAAACAAAAACACTGACTATTAAATTAATTTTTATGACTGATGTGTATTTGGACTGTCTCCATCGTCACAGTGTACAAACACGACGTTTCAATAGCACTCTGCTTTCGAAATGTCGTGTTTATACTGCGGACGATGGAAGAAGCACACATTAGCTATATTTTGCATGTTACACCGTTGTCTAAGGATTATAGTGCACGTTTAACTTTTATCAGAAAAATAGGCCTAAATCATAAAAGCAGACCTATTCCTTTTCTTAATTTGTCGCGACTCCATGATGATAAGTGGGGAACTGGAGGTATAACGCCACACTGTCTTCATGTCGACACTAGACCAAGGTGAATGCTTAGCTTCAAGCCCCGAATGCTATACCAAGAATCCCCTGGTAACAATTGAATAGGTGACTACTTGCGACGCAGAGCCAGTCTTGGCCCTTTGGAAAAGAGAACAAGGGACGCAATGGCAGCATAAACGTTAAAATGAGGCGCTTTCCCGTAACTATTGTTTCTATGGAAAAAGAAATCCATTACAGGCCTGGACAGGCCCTTAGGGTTCCAGGAGGTTGAGGCTCCCAGATTTCTGGACAATCGGTGCATGAAGGTGGTAAGGTTGTCAGCCCTACGCACCAGCCGCCTTCACCCCCCCCCCTCCCCAGGAAATATTCCTGGTACTCATTTCTGTTAGAGGCTGAGTCGACCCCAGGGCCATAGTGCCACCGAAAGGATTATGTCAATTAAAATTTCCAATGACACCATCGGGAATCGAACCTGTGACCTTCCGGTTTGCAGGATAAGTATTACATATTCTGAGTATGTGTCTGTAGCCTTAGTTACCCAGCATGCAATGGGCATGCTCTGTGTTATATTGTGTGGTCATCTGTGGCCTGTCTGGCTCTAATATATTTTTCCACATTATCTCATAAACGGCACGATTTTCGGAAGAAAGTTCTTTGACGTACTCTAGAATGTTTGTCTGAAACATTTCTCATTCTAAGAAGTACGGAGCAAGATATGATCATAAATGTATGTACCGTAGGTCTTCGTGTAAAGTATCCGTTAATGTTGTCAGAATTTAATGAATCTTGAATTTTCTTGACAGATTGCTCAAAAATATTCAACTATCAAATTTCAAGAAAGTCTTCCAATGGGAGCCGAGTTGCCCTGTGCGGACAGACGGACAGACAGACACGAAGCCGCTTATAGTTGCTTTTCACTATTTATGAAAGCTCCTAAAAACCAGTCGCTTGCCCACTGGCGGTAATCGAGGTCTAAATTCTGTGTCTTTGGAAGGATACTCGTTCCGCCATCTAAGCTCTGCTCGCTTCTGGTCTCCAGCATGAAGGTTGCATTTATGCTTTTAGTTGTAGGTGCACCCAGACTCCTTTTCCGCCGCGGGGACGGGGGGGGCGCCGAGACCCTGAGTCTATATATAATTTATGGTTGAATTGAATACTATATTATTAAAATCATGTTAAAATATCCAAACTGTCATCTAGTTAACTTACAGGGAAAATTATAACAAACTGAAAAATCTACATATTCGTAAGTTGTTGCTATATTTTTCAGAATTCCAATGTACTGTTCACGAGCCGATTTCAGTGGCTGATTTAGGCTGAAGCGAAAATCACGTTACACCATTGATGTCGTGTCTACAAAATCTGTGTACCTTGAATTTCGCTTTGGTGGTGGGGGGGGGGGGGGAGGCTGCAGCCCGGCAGCCCCCACCACTTGGGGGCGCCAGTGCTTTCAACAATGGAATTTTGAAACCAGGACATACTGAGAACTGGGCCCGTGTTCGGTGACATTTGGTACATTATACATGTAGGAGATTTATGACTATATATTTCCTTGGGAAATAATTAATCCTTTAAAGACGAAGCGTATCTGTTTTATATAAGGACTCAGTGCGTACCGCGCTGTAAACACTCTCCACTTCGGTTATAAAAACCAGTCTCTTAATGTTTTACAAGGCAAAAGTTGCTGTTTGTTCTGAGATCCGTACAAAACACATAAACGCAATGTGGGCACCACGTAGAATTTTTTAATATTAAGCCTGGTGGTACGTAAAGTTACCGCTGGGCTTTAAAAGGTTACATTACCTTTACATGGCCTGTTTTGTGTTAAGCAAAATACCACTTTAGCCGCGAAGTATAATATTAACTTCTGACGCTGATATTAAGTGTAAATATGTTTTGAAACTTTGGTTATGGTCGTGAAGTTTTCAAAAAAAGTTTACGCTTGGACTACATAAGGAAATTTTTGTCAAAATATTTATATATTTATTAAAAATACAAATCTATATATCATGAAAATAATAAAAGGATTTGTAATTCCTTATGGTAAAATATAATTGTAGCAACGTATAAATTTTTAAGACAATAAAACTCGATATCCCTGTACAATAGGATTATATGAAATCTACTTTTACTTATTTTCACGGATTACTATTACGATATAAATATGTAACAAGTGACATATCTACATATCCAAACTCATTAAGCTCAAACAGCCAAATATTTATCATGTATGCTCGCCAGACTTCCCCAGCCTGTCATACAATCACTCTAGCAGCACAAAAGAAAACCAGTAAGGCTAATATGTCAATTGCCTACATTACAGAACAAAAAATCGAAAATCAGGAAACAAAAACTTCAGATGCTTAGATTAGGGTATAAACCTAATAACAAATTCCGTTTGCAATGAAAATACTACGATTAAAACAGAGCATTGTTCAATGCTGTTAACACGCCCTTTAAAATCCACACATAGACTAGGATTTGTATAAAACAATCAAATTAATTCTAAGAACGCCGTAGAACTACGCACTTTAAAAGCTACAAATTTCATGTAAAAATTGTCCTAACTTTAAGATTGCCGAAAATCACAATAATGCAAAGAATATCACATTTTTAGTGCAGATGTGATGGACACGTAAATAAGTTCCCTCTTTTGCTACTGCTCTGAGAAGAAAAATTTTACACGACCTGACGACGGCACGGCACTTTTTTTGCAATATGCATAATAAGAGTATTTGCGATGAAAAGTGCGCGGCAACAATTCAGTATGCGCAGGAGCATTTCAGATACTGCGCGGCAACAATTCAGTATGCGCGCGAACATTTCAGATACTGCGCGGCAACAATTCAGCATGCGCAGGAGCATTTCAGATACTGCGCGGCAACAATTCAGTATGCGCGCGAACATTTCAGATACTGCGCGGCAACAATTCAGCATGCGCGCGAACATTTCAGATACTGCGCGGCAACAATTCAGCATGCGCAGGATCATTTCAGATACTGCGCGGCAACAATTCACTATGCGCGGGAGCATTTCAGATACTGCGCGGCCGCACACCCGCGCAGCTTAGAGGGAACATTGGTCGTAAGCTTGCTGTAAGGAACACAGTATTAATTCCATATCCTGCGTAATTCATTGGCAACTGTCTTGTCTTTCGACATTGCATAAATTATTATCTGATGTAGCATGGTTCAACAAATCAAGAGAGACATACTAAGTGTTACTAAATAAAGAGTTCGGGTTCGTACAAATTTCAAGACGAAGCTTTAAATATCCGTTTAATTCATGAATTGTAATTAGGTTACATCGCGGTACTCCTTCAGCCACTCAAGTTCTATAGCATTCGATCAGACGGGAAAAAAACTATAAATGAGGTAGGGAGAGATTTTAAAGGCGCAACAGAAAGGCTTCCATCAGGAGAGCGGGCATCCGTCTGAGATTTGAACAGAAATTTCCAGAATGGATTTCAAATTCTACACAATTCGAGAGATGTAATTTTACAGGCCTATTGCTTCAAGTACTCAGTGCAATCTAGATTACAGCCAGTCTTTATGAGTGGCGGCTTATGAGGGACCCAAGTCCCAATTGGCCCCAGGCCCACTTTACATTGGCGTGCTGTGTGTCTTGGCACCAGCAATTCATCAGATAATATTAAGCGTCTTTTTAAGTAAAGCTTGCAAAAGACGCGCAGGAGACAAGCAAGAAGACAGTGTTGGCAATTTACATGGTGAAGATATTCATAATTTTCACTATATACCCAGCATTATTAACGTCATAAAATCATAGATATGGGATGGACGGGACAGGTAGCATGAACGGGAACTGAGAAACACATGTACTACTTGATTGCATCTACTTTCAGGAGGAAGAATTCTATTAAAAGCAGAATTTCCCAAGTTTCCTGTTACTTCATTTTCTTGTGCCCAAATAACTAATGGGGACTCCACTGAATACCCCTTTTTTAGAAAAATCGTGTGGTTTATTCTTAAGGCAGAGGAAGTAATTTTTACTTTACAAAAAGAACAGGCATTATAAGTACGTATTTGTGTTGTTACTGGATGCACACTCTCCTATCTGTGCGGCAGACACTGAATGTTTATGTATAATGTAAGTTAATATTACACTACAAACGGTCAAATAGCGTAAATAACGGGTGGATGAATGAGTACGGAACATCGGAGGAATAATAACATAGAGATAAGAACCAACAGGAGTACTTGCAAAAAACCAGTCCAGGTGCCCCCCACCCGGCAGGGCTTTGCTGGTTATGTCGGCAGGTATTTGGATGTTAAGACCGTGCCAATGTGCGGGGCCACGTTGGTAGCGTAGTTTGTCGGCAGGCTGCAGAAAACTTGATACCCCTGTGTGTTTCAGCCAGTGGCGGACGGAAGCAGCACTTGGAGAGGTCGCGGAGAGACCCACAAAACTAATCGTGAACATCTCATGGAAAGAGTGTTTGAACGTAGAAAGGTTAGCCAGGTTATTCTACAGGCTACTTTCAATACAATGGAGACTCTTTCTACCAAAGGAATTTGAATTGGAGGAAGCAAAATATATTCATGAATATTTTAATTTTTATCTTTAATCTATTTAAGTAAAACCTCTTGAATTTTGAGGTTTGCCTGGTGTGTAAGTTGTGGCCTTTTCCGTACATAATTGAGTGCCTACACCAGGGAGGAGAGTTCACACGTTTGCTTTTGTCATTTTGTTTTCAAGCGATGGAAGTGGCGTAAAACTCCTTGCCTACCTATTTTAACTTAACTTAAGGTAGATTTGTCACGGAGAAAATATTTGATTATAGGTTTACCTAAAATTTATTCTTTAATTGTATGATGGATTTTTAAACAATCTAAAAATTTATTAGTAAATTAAAATTCACTTGCTTTCACTAAATTATGCGATATTTACAAAGGAACGTGACGCTTCTACACCAAAAGTGGTGTGTGCACTCAGTTCTTCCCTTAAGTCCTAGAGCGAAGCAGCCCATCTCCATGTGTACGCAAAATGCACATTACAGGATGTCACTGCAAAGTTAACAGTCTACACAGGGATGTGGAGCTGGCCCGGTTTGTATTGGCAGCCGGAGGAAGTGAGCGGGTTAGACCTAACATGTTGTGGCTTCTGTTCTCGTTCATGTTAGGATTGCGTGGGGGGGGGGGGGGGCGGGGAAACCTTTCATCGCCTGCACGTGTCAGAAATTGCCACTCATGTTACGGGACACTACCTGAGCCAACAATGCCAAATGCACATGCGCAGTTGTGCCTTTTTACAGCCATGAGCTTGTAATTTGTTACGAAGCACACACGCTTTGGATTTGAATAAGAGGACTGAGAATTTTTGAAAAGTTTAGCAAAATTGTTTTTGTTTGAGGTCCTTAAGTCTGTCAAACTATGAAATTTGGTCTCGACAAACTGTAGCTCTTCTGTTGTTTTTACATTTTCCCATTTTCTCTTCAAAATTTAATAGGACTACGCGATGGTAGGGTATCAGGACATTTGTTAGGATGTTTGGATCAGCTGCACCTTGCAATAGAAAACGAGGACAATAAAATTATTTAAGGCTGGAGGAAATTTTCTCACATTCCAGCTCACCCGTTTGGAAAAACGTTCTCAACTCTTCTTAAAGTAAATCATGTGGTATTCTAATGTTCTGTTTGAATTGTTTCAGACTGATGGCCAATCAGTCTATCTCAGCGAAGAATCAAATCTGTCTATAAGCTTTTTTTTTGTCGCCGCATATTTTTAGAAACTTTGTTTAGCACTGTCAAACTGCAATTCTTTCAACCCGTTTTCGTAGGATATTTCCTTCTAAATTAGTAGGACTGCATGGGTGGGGAGAACTAGGCCAATTTATTAGGAAATTGTGGATCAGTTGCAGGTTGCAATAGAAAATGAGGACTGCTAATTTGTTAGGCTTAATGGAGAAGAATGTGGCTCCCATTTAAAAGACTCATTTGGCAGAATGTCCTCTGATCTATTAAAAATAATTTATTCTTCTTGGGCTTATTGACTTTGAAGATGGGACCCATACATTTTTCCGAAACGTCGGTAAAGGATTACCACTCGACACTGCGTAAAGTCCCAGAAAAGCGCAGATCTGATCAGCATGGCGGTGGAGCTTGATTGCACTGTTTCAGATTGACGTCACTTCATCCCAAGAAAGGGGCAAATCTGTGAACCGCAACGAGAGAACACAAAATTCATAGAACAATGATGCATGCTTGCCGAGTTCTGCACCAAAATTTCAGTTTACTAATCAAGATGTTTTCTCTTCCAGGGGTACCAATAATTTTGCCTTTTTTCAGGTCCCCCTTACTGACCCTGTCGGTCATCGTGCCGAGGGGCTGTAACAAGGAAAGACGACTGTCGGTTACATTATTTTGTTTTTCTCAGTATTATTACAATTTTAACAGAATTAGGATTTTAAAGAGAAATCCAAAAAGTAATTGCAAGAACATTTTTACCACCAGTGTAGGTGTAACCCTGAAGATAAATTTAGGGTAAAAAGAATATGGCTACCAAATATGAACATAATAAAACACAGGTGTGATAAATACTTCACTAAATACGTAGAAAAATCCGAAGACACGGGTGTGTTAGAAAATTAAATTTCATCTTACTTAGTTAAAAAATTTTAAGCATTCTACAATCTGTAAGCAAGGACATTCTGTGGATATGCAAATTAGTCTGCAGTTTTCGACAGCCATTTTCAATTAAGAGAAAAAATTCAATTACAACGTCAACTTGAAATGGTTATTTGAGAAAGAAGTGTGCAGTCTCTCAATGACCACACGTCCTTCACAGATTATGCATTAAAATCTGTTCCAGTTTTATTACATGTCAAATGCCATTCGCGGAACAGTTTTCTTTATTTCGACACTTGAAATGGAGGTTTAAGATTTCTTACGAATATCCTATATATGCGTCTTTTCTTGGATAAGCAGGGTCCAAAGTATGACACAATGAATTTGTAAAGTACACATACTTAGGTCTGATTTTCACTTCAGTCGAGCGTTATCATCGCCTGACATCAGCTGTTAGTTTTATCCTGTGGATCAAAGTACTAGCCGAGACACAACAATGCAGAATTTTAAGTAGAATGTCCAGTTTTGAAATTTGTGTTATGTGTAATGAATATGATGTGTATGGTGTCACATGCGTGACGGGTTGGACTATCAATAAATAACTAACTAACTCCATGGAGCAGAGGCCTTCTTGAGAAGCTAACAGTTTCTCAGCTAGTCAAGAAATTCCCCGCATTTTATGGAACCCGAAGGTTCATTACCGCATTCACAAGAGCCCGCCACCTGTCCCTATCCTGAGCCAGATCAATCCAGTTCATGTCCTCCCATCCCACTTCCCGAATGTCCATCTTAATATTATCCTCCCATCTACGCCTGGGTCTCCCAAGTGGTCGCCTTCCCTCGGGTCTCCCCACCAAAATCCGGCATGCACCTCTCTCCTCCCCCATACGTGCCACATGCCCCGCCCATCTCAGTCTTCTCGATTTGATTACCCGAATAATATTTGGTGATGAGTACAGGTCATTAAGTTCCTCGTTATGTAGTCTTCTCCACTCCCCTGTCGCCTCGTCCCTCTTAGGCCCAAATATCCTCCTCAGCACCCTATTCTCAAACACCCTCAGTCTTTGTTCCTCCCTCAGTGTGAGAGACCAAGTTTCGCATCCATACAGAACAACAGGTAAAATTATAGTTCTGTATACCCTAATCTTTGTGTTTTTGGATAGCAACCTGGAAGACAAAAGATTCTGCACCGAATGATAGCAAGCATTCCCCGACTTCAATCTGCTCTTAATTTCTTCATGAACGGAGTTTCGATTCGTTAGGGTTGCTCCCAAATATTTGAATTCTTCCACCCTTTCAAAGGATTCATTATCTATATTTATGTTGTGATTGTGTCCTGCATTCTGATTTCGAGACATGACCATGTACTTAGTTTTCTCAGCATTTACTTCTAGACCAATCTCCTTACTAGCAATAATTAATTCTTCTGCATTTTTCTTTATGCTATGTACGCTTCCGCCCAATATATTAACATCATCAGCATAAACCAGAAGCTGATGTGTACCATTCAATTTCAAGCCCTCCTGGTTTGCCTGAACCCTCCTAATGGCACATTCTAAAGCAAAGTTGAAAAGCAATGGTGACAGAGCATCCCCTTGTTTCAAGCCATTCTTAATAGGGAACGTGTCAGACAGATGTTTGCCTACCCGAACTCTGCTATATGTTTCACTTAGGCACATTTTTATTAACCTTACTAGTTTCATGGGGATACCGAACTCAATGAGAATATTATACAAGACCTCCCTCCTAACTGAATCATAGGCTTTCTTGAAGTCTATAAATAGCTGATGCACTGCCTCATTGTATTCCCATTTTTTCTCAAGTATTTGACGAATGCTGAATATATGATCAGTGGTTGACCTGTTACGTCGAAATCCACACTGATGATCCCCAATAATTTCCTCTGCATATGGAGTTAACCTTGACAAAAGGATGTTGGATAGAATTTTGTACATAGTCAACAAAAGTGATATGCCTCGATAGTTATTGCAATCTGTCTTATCACCCTTCTTATAAATAGGCACAATGACCGACTCCTTCCACTCCTCAGGCAATTCCTCCTTATTCCAAATAGAAATAATAAGTTTATGGATTTCAGACCGAATAATCCTACCCCCTGCTTTAATCAATTCTGCTGGAATCTGATCAATACCTGCTGATTTGTGGCTTTTTAGTTTTCCAATAGCCATCTAAACCTCAATGGCACTGGGCTCAGGCACTAGTGGCTCTGCTGTGTGTACTTCAATCTGCCTAACATCATTAACCCCGTGTATATTCAACAGCTGGAAGAAATGATTCCTCCACCTAGCCAAAATACTGTGGGAGTCTGCAACCAGGTCACCCTTCTCATCCTTTACTACATTACTTCTAGGCTGGTACCCCCTCTTAAACTCATTGATACCCCTATACAAGTCTCTTATATTCTTGTTCTTACTGTTTGTTTCAATTTCATTAATTTTAGCTTTCAGATATTCCTTCTTTTTGTGCCTGAAATGTCTACTAGCTTCACGTCTTACGTTGTGCAGATTATCTCCATTATTTTGGTTTGGATTCTGTAACCACTGAATTTTAGCCTGCTTCCTTTTATCTAAAAATTCTGCACATTCTGCATCAAACCATGGTTTATGCTGCTTCCGTTCGTGTAGACCTAGACTCTTTTGAGCCGAGATTTTGATATTCTCTTTAATGTTTTCCCAAGCCCTATTCATGTCCTCACTAACATTTAAGTTTTCCAGAGCTGCAAACCTGTTTGAGATCTTAAGCTGATACTGTTTCCTAGCCTCTAGTTCACTTAGCTTCTTGAGATTAAATCTCTCTACATCAAACTTCTGTGCTGCTTGTTTACTTACTGCCAGTCTTTCCCTAACTTTCGCAACCACCAGATAGTGATCAGTATCACAGTCAGCTCCCCTGAAAGATCGCACATCGAGTATACTGGAATGCCGTCTCCTATCTATCAATATGTGATCGATCTGATTGTGAGTCTTCCCATCAGGAGAGGTCCAGGTGTATTTATGAATATTTCGGTGCGGAAACATAGTGCTCTTAACAACTAAATTCTTTGATGTGGCAAAGTTTACTACTCTAACACCATTATCGTTGCTATCCTGATGTAAACTCTCATTCCCAATAGTCGGTTTGAAAATATCCTCTCTCCCCACTTTTGCATTAAAATCTCCTAACAGAATTTTCATATGGTACTTAGGAAAATGATCAAAAACCCCTTCTAATTCCTCATAGAAGCTGTCCTTTGAATCATCACCCTTCTCTTCCGTTGGTGCATGCGCATTCAGAACAATGATATTACACCAGCGGCCTCTCAGCACTATGTATGACATCCTAGCACTAACAAACTCCACTCTCTTGATTGCTGATACCATTCTCTGGTGCACAAAAAAACCTGTTCCCAATTGATGATTTTCCTGCCCTTTGCCATAGAAAAAAGTATACTCCCCGGCTCTTACAGTCCCTTCTTTGTCCCACCTAACCTCCTGTACACCCACTAAATCTAACTTGTACTTAGCTAATTCCCTGGCCACTGTCATAAGTGACCCTGGCCTATACATGCTCCTCACATTCCATGTTCCAAAACTCATATCCTTTTTCCGTAGCTGGGGTCGTACCAAAGAATCGGTCCAGGTCCGAGGCTTTGTAGGCTGTTTCGTAACATCATAATTTTTTACGGTGAGGAGTTGTTAGCACCTCGCCCAACCCCCAAGCTGGAGGACCACCCCTTGTCGGCTGTCCGCGACTGCTTATTCAATGTATTCGCAGCTACCCTCCATACCTGGAGGCCGTTCCTCCATCCGCAACCCGAGGACGCGCCATGCCGTGGTGACAGGGACCCACTTAACATGGATCAATAAATAAATATCAATAAATAAATTATCAATAAATAAATAAATAAATAAATAAATGTTAGAATATGCAACCTTGTGGGCTGTACACCCAAATGTTCATACTAATCCTTACGGAGTCGTTGAGAATGAACGATCTGGTTTGAAAGAACCATCAGATATAACGAAATACGTAACAGACAACTTTCCCTCCATTTTTTTACAGTTGCAAGGAACCCTCTACTGCTCTGAGAAGAACATTTTTATATGACCTGACGAT
Organism: Coptotermes formosanus; assembly: GCA_013340265.1. Classification (NCBI taxonomy): domain Eukaryota; kingdom Metazoa; phylum Arthropoda; class Insecta; order Blattodea; family Rhinotermitidae; genus Coptotermes; species Coptotermes formosanus. The sequence continues at coordinate 398,015 of BLKM01000554.1, read as the reverse complement.
TGCTTGGCATTTTAAAGTTTTTTTGTAATATGCATAATAACAAAACTCCAGCTGCGCGGCAACAGTTCAGTGTGCGCGGGAGCATTTGAGTTACTGCGCGGCCGTGCACCCGCGCAGCTTAGAGGTAACATTGCACGTAAAGTCACCATAATCTTCCTGTATTGTGTAGGAATTTTTTCCCTAATAATAGCCTAACACACGCCGAAGTATGACGGAAATAATATCATAAACACATAAAGGCATGGTTAATACTTTTTTTTTGTGTTCAGACATTGTGTTTTATTAATCATCATTGTGCGTTTGTACAAAATAAAGAAGAATATTTCAAAGCAGGGGTTTTTAATTCACAATATTTTGGTCAGTTCGAAAGGCACACATCTCCACTTACCTCCACAAAGATATAAGTCTTGCTGAACAATTTTTTAACTGTGACACATACAGCAGACAAAATGTAGGCTAAGCACCTTTGGTATTTACTACAAACACGTGGCGTAGCGTTTATTACGGTGTCCCATAACACGACGAAAATAAAGGCAGCAACTTAAAAAAGGGTAAACTTTTGTCAAAATACGATGTGCATAATGTTCGAAGCAAATGCGAACCATGCTGCACATAAAAATAACGTTCCTAAACAAGAATACATTCGATGATTATATGAAGTTTTAATTAATATAAGCAGAGCTAAAATCCTTTTAACACAACAAAATAAAAATATTTGAAAATATTTTAAAAATGTGCATCTGAGTAGCATTTTTATTTATTTTATCAAGATAAATCTCAGTAATAGCTGCAAGTGTACATGTGTACCAAATAACAGAAACAAAGCACTAAAATACAAAATGTTTTAATTTTAATAATAATAATAATAAGGATTTTAGGAGCTGAAGTAAATTCCCCAAATACAACACCGAAAACTTTACAGTTGTAAATTCCCCGATGTTGTTTCTTTAAATAAAACCATGAAAGAAGAAAATAGGCATAGACTAACCCTTGTGCTCTTTTCATCAATTTACATGTACCTAGATGGTTATAATTTGATAGCTATTGCAAGTGAAGTACACAGAGATCATGATTCAGTGTAAGGTGCTACTCAGAAATTTTAGGCATTCTTTAGGAAATAAAATAAGGGAGCATTGCTTTGAGACCGCTTTCATTAGTATGTCGGTGACTAAATATTTTATGGATTTTAGTAAAATTTGATGGAGGAGTTCTTTACAGAAGTTGTTGAGCAAACTTTATTTTCGTGAAAATATGCTGAGTGGCAGTCATGCTTTGCTTAGGGGCATATAGAAATTTTACTTATGCTTTTCACAGTTCTTCAACGATTAAGGTGAAAGCCGGTATTGTATAGCTGCATGCAGGGCTGTGAAGTCGGAGTCGAAAGGAATTTTTAGGTGGAGTCGGAGTTGAAGCCGGAGCCGGAATCGTAGTCGGTAAAAATGTACCGACTCCGACTCCGACCTCAGTCTAAAATCTTAACTACATACTCCAAATCCAGAGCCCCGATAGCTACAGTAACCATTAGATTTATATTTAAATATAGGTTATAAGTAAAAAAAGTAGACTGATGATTCACGTGGTGGCGATGAAATGTCTTATAGGTTTACCGTTATTAATACGTATTGAGCTTTTGTGAAGGAGTCGGAGTCGGAAGTTTTAAAAATCGAGGAGTCGGAGTCGGAAGTTTTAAAAATCGAGGAGTCGGAGTTGGAAGTTTTAAAAATCGAGGAGTCGAAGTCGGAAGTTTTAAAAAACGATGAGTCGGAGTCGGAGCTTTTGTATACAGACTCCACAGCCCTGGCTGCATGGCTGCATGTAATATCATTGACTAATTGTGAGTTTCTCAGAAATGGAGGCAGTGCAATGCTCCTTTCACATAAGGGAGTAAATAGAATGTTCTCTTTTCTACACTGTTCATCAGATTCCGATAACATCATGTGTAGGATACTTCCAAAGACTATATTTTGTCACTGTAATTTTCGTGAAAACCGGTACAGTGAAATCTATAATTTACTTAAGGGGGTAAAGAATGTTTGTCCTACTGTCTATATACTTATTCTGATTTGTATAAATTTCTATACAGCAAGTATCCAATAAAATGTATTGCGTGCTTATAAGTTTTTTGAAATTCTGCACAGTGAAGGCCATGATATTTTTAGGGGAGTGAAGAACTTCTACCCATGCTTTGCACATTCATTATCCGATTTATATTTAATTCGGTAAAAGAGATTTGTAAATATTACCGTTGAGCAATTTAGAGTTCTCTGACAGTCGACGCATGCAAGCCAGTATTTTACTTATGGGTATAAAACGGAATTAAATTTACACGTCTACCATAAAATCCTATGAAACTGTAAAATTAAACAAGGCGTTAGTAAAATTCTAATGGCAGGTGAGTGGTTGAAAGCTTTGCAAAGTCTTTGCTCCTGATGTTTTAAAATTTTTCTTGCTCTTGAACACTCACAGTAATATATAAAACGTGGTTGCAGGGGAACTGAGTATTACATGTTGTTGACAGTATTATATTACCTTTAACACTAACCAGGTCTTAACTTTGCCCATTCTACAGTTTCTAGAAATATTGGCAATGAAGGCAAGGTTTACAGGAACATATTTTGAAAAACATTTTGTTATTGCTTTCACCTTGTTGAAGAGAGCTGGTTAAATGTTTATTCTTATTGACTGTGAGTCGTCTTCATGGCCAGCTTTCATGAATTCAAAGTAAATGACTTAACACTCTTCAGTAAAACTGCATGAGGAAATTGATCTTGAAACAGCAGGACACTAATCAAGTAAATGCATGATACTGGTAATTTCTACACTGTCCATGAGAGCTCTTCAATCAGTCCTTATATTACCATATTGCTTAAAGAAATAGAACCTGAATCATACGAAAAATGTGTGATCAGTCAGTACAAATCTTGCACTTATCATCATTACTCACTCTCTGACACACTTACTCTACTCTTAGATTCAGGACGAAATTGTAATACACAAAGCATATATTCTAATTCCTTCGCTTTTATTGAGTTCATCTGCAGTATTTATTGCTGCTTTTCACGTAAAGTGTCATGTTCAGGTCTCTTTAATTTCTTAATTCCCTTTGTTACAGGATTCCTCTGGGCGGAGAATCTCACTGTTATTTCAGTAGAAATTACTGCAGAAAATAAGAATAACAGTTTTAAAATTAATATAATTCTGATCAGTTGTACTCTATGTGGTAGTGTGGGACATGCATTTGGCTAGTGAAGAACTATGCTTGTATCGTGTTTATTATAAAGGAAATTTTCTGACAGTGCTGCAAATGTTGAAACTTCTAAAATAATATTCACCAATTAATGCACCAAAATACATACAATTGTTATTCGTATAAACCTCCTACATGTTTCGACCCTGCTGGGTCATCTTCAGGGAGAATAGTCTGTTACACTGTTGGATGCACTTATACAGTTAAGTGAGAATGTGCCTTTGCTTTCATCCTCCGTTGTGAGGTGTCTTGTACTGTCCGCGGTCAGGGTATGAACTGCATTCCCTGCGCATGCGTAGTGCAGTTCATACACACCCCCGTATTCAATGGTTACAGATTTTTTTTTTCTAGGAAAAAAGCGACCAGAACGTGAAGTTCAAACTCAGCCACTTCTAGTGCTGCGCTTAAAAATGAGTAGAAATATACCTCTGCTCCCTATGTATGCCATCATGGTGCGGACAGGAACAACTTTACCTTACCTTTATCACACAAGCCCTTGACCGCCGGGACTTTAGTCACTAAAGATAAAACCTGTTTCGGACTTTGATGGCTACACAATTATTTGCTTCTTTATCTTTAACCTTCGTAGGCCTTTACTAAGGCATCTAAACACAGAGCACTGTCGTTGTCCCCTCAGCTCGTAACATACTTCAATATATCCCAAGTCACGTGACTATAGCAAATGTTTCACAAGAAAATAGTGCAATTGTTACGAAATTGAAGTGTAAACGCACCTGTTTGTTCTGTTAACAGCAAGCGTGACTGATAACTTGTTTGCGGTCGAGCAGTATGGACCTATTCAGTTACGTGACTTTTGTTTTCCTACATCCAGGGAAGGGCAAGAGGTGCCTTTTCTTCTGTGTGTCACCCACCCAGCCTCGCATTCAAAGGATTCAGGCCGTTAATTCCCCCGAAGGAAAAACAGAGGGGGCATGAAACCGACTGTTCACCTCCAGCAAGTGCCAAGGTTAAAAATGCGTGCTGCTGTAACTCCATTGCCCATACGCTTTCATGGCATAGTGCTCAATTATCACTCTGGAGGCAAGAAGAGTATTTGATTTTTCTATGTCCCGATTCCTGAAAGAGGATCACTGTTGTTGGAAGTTTTCCAGGATTTGACTGTTTTTGCATTTGCTAAGAGTAATTTCGAAGCTGAAGATGAGTCTGAAGCAATAGTGGAATGATACACGACAGGGGGAAAAACCGAAGTATTCGGAAAAGAACTTGGTCCAGTTCCGTTTCTACCTTACAGAAAACACAGCCCGTCTCCATTAAAAAGACCAGCCACTTAATAACGTTCAGAAGAGTAATCGCATGTTATGTTAGCATCATTCGAAACAAACAAAAGCACGATGCGAGAAAAATTGCTGGGCTTTCTTACAAAGTTACAGCAGTTGGTACCACAAGGTTTAAGTTTTTAAGCAAAGGAACATATTTTTATTTATTTTAACACTACTTTCTTCCCCCCACCCGCCATTTTATCTCTGATTCAAATCATACGTTCAACTGTAAAATTTCTTTCTTCGACTGGAAGATACAGTATCTCATGCAGCCCGAAAATTAGAAACTGGTTGGTTGGTTCGTTGGTGCATTGGTTCTTTCTTTCGTTCTTTCGTTAGTTCTTTCTTTCTTTCGTTCTTTCGTTGGTTCGTTCTTTCGTTAGTTCGTTCTTTCTTTCGTTCTTTCTTTGGTTCGTTCTTTCTTTCGTTCTTTCGTTAGTTCGTTCTTTCTTTCGTTCTTTCGTTAGTTCGTTCTTTCTTTCGTTCTTTCGTTAGTTCGTTTTTTCTTTCGTTCTTTCGTTGGTTCGTTCTTCTTTCGTTCTTTCGTTGGTTCGTTCTTTCTTTCGTTCTTTCTTTGGTTCGTTCTTTCTTTAGTTAGTTCGTTCTTTCTTTCGTTCTTTCGTTAGTTCGTTCTCTCTTTCGTTCTTTCGTTAGTTCGTTCTTTCTTTCGTTCTTTCGTTGGTTCGTTCTTTCTTTCCTTAAAACACCTAATTCTACACGTGAATTTTTCTCAAGCTTCTTTATTCAGACGCCAGAATGTGAGTGGTTTTTTTTTAATTCTGAGCAGGCTGCGCGCCGTGACCCATAACACGTGCATTACGTCATCGGTGCGGACGATCAGTCATTGGCCCCCGTATCCCATCCCCCGCCCTTACCGTTACCGATATTCTGTTTGTGACCTGTTTCCATGTGAACTACACTCAGCAACTAAAGCCGCAGCTTCTTGCAATTCGGTCTTGGTATTTGATTTGAAATTATATTTTGGGCTGCGGACGGCCGTGCTACCAGGGTCCTTGTCTGTTGCTGTGGTCAAGGCATTATGGTTTTACTTGCAGGCTAGTTCTTTATCAGCGGCCGCAACACTGTGCGAGTGTTTTGTGTTTCTTTCTTTCATTGGGTTTGGATATTTGAATGTATTCTTCTGTGATAAATAGTGAGATTGCTAATTTTTACAGCTACTCAATCTCGCATCATCAATAAATGCGAGAATTTAAACATGAAATACTGAAACAAGAACGCTAATCACTAACAAATGCACAAAGAGAGTTTTATCATCAATCGTAACACACTCCTACATGTTTCGACCATGCTGGGTCATCTTCAGGGAGAAATTTTTTGTTATAGTTACACTAAGGTTGCACTTTATAGTTCAGTGAGAATGTGCTATTGACTGTGTACTGGAGGCGTGAACTCTCTGCGGTCCGGGCCTGCAGGCCGGGACCGCAGAGAGTTCACGCCTCCAAAACAAAGCAGTACACAGTCAACAGCACATTCTCGCTGAACTATAAAGTGCAACCTTAGTGTAACTATAACAAAAAATTTCTCCCTGAAGATGACCCAGCA